>OZ030009.1:20985771-21303271 GCA_964023405.1 Apodemus agrarius | reverse complement strand
CAGTGCCAAGGATCCAGCAAGCTCACACTGGGTGGCTCACAACTGCCTATAGCTCCAGGGGCTCTGACGCCCTCTTCTGGCCTCCACGGGCACTGCACACACATGGCGCACACACCCACGCACACATACATTTGGTTAAAAATAAAATATTCAGCTGGAGAGCTGGCTCCACAGTCAGAGCGGGTGTCCCTCTTGAAGGGGCTCCCTGTGCCCACGTGGGAACTCACCACCATCTGCAAATCCAGCTCCAGAGAATGGAGGTCATTGCTCCAGGCAACACAGGAGGCACATGCAGGCAAGAAACACGTGAACATAACATAAATAAACCTACACAAATATTTAAAAACCCAAAATAAATGTTTTTTTTTTTTAAAGGAAACAGGGGCTGGGCGGTGGTGGTGCACGCCTGTAATCCCAGCACTCTGGGAGGCAGAGGCAGGCTGATTTCTGAGTTCGAGGCCAGTCTGGTCTACAGAGTGAGTTCCAGAACAGCCAGGGCTATACAGAGAAACACAGTCTCAAAAAAAAAAAAAAAAAAAAAAAAAAAAAAAAAAAAAAAAAGGAAACAGGGCCTGGAGAGATGGCTCAGCAGTTAAGAGCACTGACTGCTCTTCCAGAGGTCCTGAGTTCAATTCCCAGCACCCACATGGTAGCTCACAATCATCCATAATGGGATCTGATGCCCTCTTCTGGTGTGTCTGAAGACAGCTGCAGTGTATTTATGTATATTAAATAAATCTTAAAAAAACAAAAAAAGGGAAAAAAGTCAACCCACTGGGCAGTTACTTAACGTGCAAAGAAGGGGACATGGCCGTCTCTGCCCCGTTAGGACTTTTATTGGTCAGTGGAGTTACTGAGCTTTCTGTTTTCCCTTCGTCTGAGTGTGCATCTTTGTGCATGTGTTCACTTGTGCATGTGTGAGCATGTATGTCTGTGGGCACACGCATAGGAGGAGGCCAGATGTCAGTCTCGGAGCGTCTCACATGCCTGGAAAGGACGCACTGGCTGGCCCTCACGTCCCGGAGATCCTGTTGTCTCCCCATTCCCACAGTGCTGGGCTCGCAGCGCTCACTATGGGGGCCTAGAGGGTCAAACTGTCCTCACGTCCCTGCTGCAAACCCTATCTCTGGACCCAGTTTCTGCTTCTTATGCCCTGAGGCTTCTGTGTGACTAACTTCATGTGGTTTTAGGGTCAAGGGGAGAAAGTAAGTCATCCTAGGGCCAAAGAGAGAGGGAGAGAGAGAGAGAGAGAGAGAGAGAGAGAGCGAGCTTGTGGTGCAAACTTCTGATGCTGTGCTATGAGCCAGCCTTTAGCTTTTGGGGCTGGCGGGCCAATCTTCCCACCAGCATGCCGAGCTCCTGGTGGCCCCTCTAGCACTAGACGCTGACACTACCTGGTACCTCCAGCTGAGGCGGGGATGAGATGAGGGTCAGGGGTCAACCAAGGATGCTGTGGTCCTGTTCATGCTTGTACAACTTTGGACAAATCGTTTAACCTCTCTGGGTCTGTCTCCTTTCTAAGGCTGAGGAAGTCTACTCAGGGCTCCGTCCAGGGCACGCGCTCCTTCTAGGAGCCTGTTTGGCCTCTGGAGGGCCACACTGTAGTTGGAGGTCTAGGGAGATCCAAAATTGTCCCTGAGTGGAAGGTGTCTGCACTAGCTCATGGATTGAGTCTGGCGGGAGATGAGAACAGGTCCTTTCCGCTGTGGCTTTTTGGGATGGTGTGGCGGCATGGGGACAGGGATCTGTGAAGGGACCGCCCCCCCTCCCCTTAGTCATGTTCTTAGGATGTGTGGACTCTGGTTTTAAAGAATCTGGATTTCGGGCCTAGAAGAATGAGTTCCACTCCCGGGAGCAGGTGGCACCTGGAGCTGTCGTCCTTTCTCTGGCTTCATCCACCATCCGCTCTACCAAAGGGCAGGACTTTAGGTGACAGTGTGTTCTGATAGCCACAGGCTCCGCCCCAGATGCTGTAGCCAACTGTCACAGCAGTCACAGGCTCTTGCAATGTTCATTTTCCCAAGGAGGCTCAGAGTGGGAAAGTCACTTGCCAAGGTCACGCAGCTACAGGGGCGCAGGGTGGAGTAGGGACCAGGGCTCCTCTCTAAAACAATCCTTCAGCCCCTCGGCGCTCCTGACCCGCCTTGGGCTGTCACACTGCTCTCCCCACATCCGAATGGCTCTTCCTTCTCTCTTCACCCGGCCTCTGCCTTCCAGTGTCCAGCAGCCTGCAGGCCTCCGATGTCCACTTGGCGGGAAGCTGCTGGCCCTCAAAGCACTCGCTTGGCCCGCCCAGTGGCGGCCCTGCGCACTCCGAGCCTGCCCGGCTGCAGAGAAGCCCGGAGCTCGATGCGCCTGACCACCCGATGGCCGCCGTTCCTCCTCCACTTAATAAACGGCCCGAGAAGCACGGGGTGGTCGACGGCCGAGGCCTGCACGGGGGCAAGGTGGAAATTAAAAGCAGCGGCTGAGAGTGTGTTTGCAAGCAGCTGCAGGAACCATGAATATTTTACTAGAAACCGGAATTATTAATGTTTCAATAAAAACCCCAAACCCCCACGTCCATGGGAAGGTTACATGTGACTTCAAGCCTCCTCCGGCAAACCGCTGCGGTCCTCCGCCGCCCTCCCCAAAGCCACTCAGCGCGGTTTTGCTTAAACCGTCCGCATCTCTCAAGCCTCAGCCCGCTGCTCCCGGGCGGGGAGCTGCATCCGCCCAGCCGCCCCGATAATTAGCACGCCCCCCCCTTCCTTCGGAGCTGTGCACGGCCAGAGAAATATTTCTGGAAGACTATTTACGAACTTCCCCGTCGTCATCCATCACCCGGGGAAGAAGGCACGCGGTTGTGTTCTTACCTCAAGGACTAATGTAGAAAAGCTATTTACTGGGCACGGACGGGGCTGCGATTTCTGCTGCCATTACTGTGGAATACATAATAGCATCAATAATTAAGTATAAATCGGGTTTAATATTTTATGCTGGCGACATGTAATTTACACTCAACCCGAGATATCAAAGGTCACGTCTGAATGAGGGAGCTGGGGTCGCGGTGTGCTGAGCATCTGTCCCCCTGGCGGCAGCTGTGGCCTGTGGAGGGATGGGAGGGATATTCGACTTGGGAGCCTCAGGGACAGGGCCGGTCCCGGTCCCCGGGGAGTGCGGATCTTTTGAGGAGGTCCCTGGCCTCCTTTGGGGAAGGGGGTGATGCTTCTAGGGGCTCTTGGAGGGCAGTAAGGCCGGGGTGTGTTGGTGAGGTCAAGTTCTTCCTGGAGACAGACGGGAAAGTGGGGGCTGTGCCTGTGAGCTGACGGAGTCAGGACAAGGAAATCGGGGCCCAGAAAGGGGGCAGGGCACGTCAAGCTGATGCCGGGACCCTGTGGCCCTGACTGGAGCCATCACAGGCCAGCTCAGAGCTGTGGGGCTGTCGGAGCAGAGCAGACGGTTTGTACCTCAGCCCCTTCCACACCCAGGCGCACAGAGAGCGCCTTTTGCTCTGTGCCCTTTGAGACAGCCTGGCCAGCTCCATAGCTCTCTCCCTCAGAACATCCAGAGCACTTTGGCCATTGTGGGTTGGGATGGAGCATGTAGGCTGGTGTTGTGTGTGTTGTGTGTGCGCGCTGTGTGTGCGCTGTGTGTGTGTGTTGTGTGTGTGTGTGTGTGTGGCTACTCACTTACCGCTCACACAACTCCTGCCTCCCGCAGGAGAGCGCCCCCCAGCCTTCTCCTGCCTCCCAAAGCCTGTCTGTGTTGCCGCATCCCCGCCTCACCTCAGGCCAGTTTTCCACACACAACTGCACCTCAGGAACGTGTGTGACCTGACCTGCCTTTGCCCTGGCTGTGTCCTGGCAGACACCCACCGAGTCCCTCCGCACAGTGACCCTTCCAGCCTCTGCTGCCTCCGGCCGGCTCTGGGATGCTCCTCCCGCCCACCATCTGTCAGCTGCTCCCTCCCTGTCTCCCTTGCTAGGACGCTGGCACCCACGCCCTTCTCGGAACCTCATCTCCTCTGGTCAAGGCCTACGCCTAAAGGAACACAGGAACCTGATTGCCTCCAAGGGAGCCCTCAGCGGCTCAGGGAGGCTGAGTGGCCCAGCCCAGTCCTGTGGCAGACAGTTAGGCACTCCCTCGGTTCCCAGGGTCATGTGACTCGTCCATTTTCCTGGCAGTCTCCCAACCTTTCACCTGGTCTCTATATGCTCCTCAGTGTCTGGGGTGTGGGCCTTGCATACAGTAGGAGCTCAATAAGTGAGTGCTGGAGGAGGTGATGGATGTTCTGGGCTGCAAACATGTGGCACACGGTGGCTGGGGAAGCAGACAGGAGCGGAGAAAGCTCGGCCCACACCCTGAACTCTAGGGGGCTTCTGGGGAAGATGCAGGATGGGGACACAGACCCCACCCCTCTCCATCCTGCTTCCCTCTGCTTCTCCCCCTTCCTCCCCTGGTCCTGGTTCTGGGGGAGTGGACAGAATGGGTGGGTGTCCTTCCTGCTCACCCCGACTCGGCCCAGGGTAGGGACGGGGGTGACACCAGCCCCCGAGGGCTGAGGGCAGGCACAGCATTGAGCTTCTGAGTATGGGCTCTGAACCTCACACAGCCCAGGGGGCAGCTGCTGCCCCGCTGTCCCTTTTCACAGGTGAGGACACTGTGGCACAGAAGGCTGGCCACTGCCCCAAGCTTGCATGCGGCTGTGTCTGAAGGAAATTAGCCAAGGCTGCTGGCCCTAGGCCAGTGCTGTCCTACCCAGCGTCCACGGCGCATCTCCAGATGTGAGTCTAGAGTTGGGGGGAGTGAACTGAACTCTTGGAGGGGCACTTCAGGGGCAAAACACCCAGAAGAGGGGCACGTGTGGCTTCACACAGCAATGGACTGACTCACTGCTGCATCCTGAGCTCAGGGTCCTTGAGGCTGAGTGGCCCATCCCCCCTCAACAGGAAGTGCTGCCTAGCCTGAGAACTAGCCCTTGCCCACTGTGAGGGTGTGCACCAAGCACCCCTCCTTCCCGTGCCCCAGAAGCTTCAACCGAGGAGGAAGACAACAGCTTCCCAGAGTGTTCACACCCTGGGCCTGTCACTTGGATGGCCCCTTACCCCTCCAGTCCCTTTGGCTTCCTTGCTGGACTCAGTAGCAGCCTGGGGTACAGAGGTGTCTCACCCACCCCTCACCCACCTTGCAGCTCAGCCTTGGAGGCTAGTGGGGTGGACATGGGCAAATATGCCCGGGGCCAGGCAGAAGGGGGTGGCGTGGCCCTTGAGGGACCGTGGTGAAAGGTCTGTAGGGGTGGGGAAGGATTGTCCCCTGGGTCCCTTGAAGCTGTCTTCACAGCGCCCCACGTGGCCTGGAGACCTCTGGTGGAGGCTTCAGGGCCCATGGACAGGGGGCTTCCTCTGAGAGTGGGGGTGGTCTGCTCTAGGGACCCCAAATCAGGTTTGTCTTTTTCCTGTCCTTCCCGTGGAGCCCATGTGGTCTGAGGAAGTTGAGAAGGCAGACGGTGGGCCTCCGTCATGTTTCCTGTCAGCTCTGTGATCAAAGCAGCCGGTGACCACAGTGTCTCGGGCCCCAGAAGGACCCTGCGTCTACCCTAGCCAACCTAAGATGAGGCTAATAGAGAAGAAACCTGCCTTTGGGGACAGAACTGTGGCAGGGCGTGGTCAGGCTGGGGAGAAGGCCCGAGCCCTCACCATGGACTAACTCCCTTAGAGAGGGTCAGTGGCCTGTGGGGGGCACACATGGCCTCCCCACCATGACTGTGCAGTCTGGATGCTCATTTGGGACAGATTTTTGTTAAAAGAGCTGTTTGAGAAATTATTCAGAGAATTCACACACACCACAGACCCAGTTTTCCATTATGATTCCTATATGATATTGTTATAATCCAGCAGCCAGTATGGCCAGCCTTGGGAGCCAAAGCCCTCCTGGCTCTTCAGGAGATGAGACTCAGCCAGAGTTATGTGTACCTATACCTACCCAGACCCTAAAGGGACTCAGATAACGTCATGGAAGAGAAGATGCTGTCACAGGACCTGGTAGAGGATGGCCCACAGGATAACGGGGTGCAGACACCACTGTGGGATCAGAACACTGTCATGTGATCCAGACTCTGCTACAGGGCGGAGAACTGGGCGCATCCTCTGCTCCGGGACAGGGAAGGTTACCCACCCAAGGGAAGGCCGTTTGCGGAAGTCACGTGTCACATGACCTAGCTGCTGGTTACTTTTCTGCCAGCTTGACGGAAGCTATCCTCATCTGAGAGGAGGGAGCCTCGCTTGAAAGGGTGTTTCCATAAGATCAGGCTGAGGGGCAAACCTATAGAATATTTTCTTAATTAGTGACTGATGGGGGAAGGTCCAGCCCAGTGTGGGTGGAGCTAGCCCTGGGATGAGTTCTATAAGAAAGCAGGCTGAGCAAGCCAGTAAGCAGCATCCCTCCATGGCCTCTGCCTCAGAAACTGTCTTTGGTCATGGCGCTTCGTCACAGTAATAGTGACCCTAAGACACCTGCCACATGCAGTGTCGTCCATACTCAGAGACTTGGACTCAGCAGTCATTTCTTGGCCATGTGGTCATTGCGACCAGCACTCCTGGTCCAGCCTTCTCACATGGCTGTGGTCAGACTGTGGCTGGGGCATCTTCAGCTGGATCTGTGTGACTTCGGTGTCCCTCTGCGGTGTCTGAGTCCGTGGGGAATGCCCCCGAGGGCCAAGTGGATGCTGTACTAGGCGTTATGGGCCAACTGTCTGGGTCTGTGAGGGGAACTCAAATGAGTCATATGGAAGTAGTAGCTTCTAATACATCAAGCCAGCAGCCGTGGTCTCAGGCCCAAGCGGGATCAGTGAGGGACCCACCGTGCAGGCCAGTAGCTGGGAGAGTCCGTCAGGAGCTGGGGTCTCCATGCCTGAGAGCTTGTTGCTGCAGAGCTGGCCACCCTCATCAGGGCAGGCATGGCCACACAGGATGGGGTAAACTGAGGCACCTGCACAGGCCAGTTCAGAGAATGTGCTCGGCGAAGCGTAGTTGGTAGATCCTGGAACACTTGTGACTGTGAGCTCAGAACCCCCGCAGAGGTTTCTTTGGGGGCCAGCCATGAGTGGCCACCAGGATAGGGAGTCTTTCTGGGGCCATGAGTGGCCGTAGGAAAGGGCAGAAACCTAAGCCAGACCCCCAAGCATCTGGCTCAGAGTCTCCACCGGGACCTGCAGCAGCCGCCTCTGAGCTCATAGAAGCAAATCTCAAAGGGTAAGCAGTCCCCCATCACCGCCTTCAGGTAAGACTCTAAACCAGGGAGTCCCAACTCCCATGACTGAATCCTCCCTCCTCTGAGTGGGGTGGGGACCCAGGCTCTTACTATTCCCAGCAAAGGGTAAGTCTATCCCTCCTGTGACCTTTGTCTCTATGATTCTTAGACAGCTCACCATTGAGGCTAGAGTCTCCTCTTCCCTCTTCACAGACATCTGCTACCCTCATAATAGATCCTGTGATCTTAGATGGGGAGGAAGGAAGGGGACTGGACTCACAGCCAAAAGCAGCATTTCCCAAAGAACATTCCCTGGGCGTATCTTTTCAAGGGTGTCGTCAGATGTGGAGGAACTCTGCCATCCCATAAATCCGTGAGTGCACGGGAGAAACCCCAGCTGGACAGCGGGACTTCTCAGAGTGTCGACTAGCCTGCAGCTCTCAAGAGGTGGGGGACCAGATCCACAACTTCCCCCCCCACACACACACACCAGCTCCCTCTCTCCTTATTTGTCTGCCGTGACCGTCCTGGGTTCGCATTTTGTGAGCCAGTGCTGTCTCCTGCCTTGGCTGCTCGGGAGGGAAATTTTGAAACAGCTCAAACAAGCTAAAATGGTGGCTCTCAGGCATTCGCAGTGAACGCCCTGTGCCGGCAGGGTCTCAGGGTACCCCTCAGATGCCGTGCTCCATGGACAGATCTCAGAGACCCATCCTTGAGCTGGGGTCCCGAGCGAGGACGAGTGAGCCATATCCGGTGTGGCCTGCGGCCCTGTGGCCTGTGGCACGGAGAATCCCGGAGGACCTGAGCCCTGAGGAGTCGTGGCCAGCCCCCAGGCTCAGGCTGAGGGCAGTTCTTTCCCAGCCTGGCCTGTGGGCTGATGTCGTCTAATGCTGTGGTCAGGCCACGTGGCTGGGCTCCCCAGGCGGGCAGGGCCGCATAATGGACGGGTCAGACCCACTCGCTGACGGCTCCATTAAATGTGGTCGATTTTTTTTTCTTCTTTCTATTTTTTTTTCCTTTCTCTTTTCTGTTCTGTTTCCCGGTGTTTTAAGCTGAGTGTCTCTGGGCAGGCGTTCAAAGCTGCGGGAGCTAATCTCAGAGGCAGGGCCCGGGGCAGGCTCGGCTGCATTAAATGGCTAAATCTAGCACTGCGTGGGCGGGGCTCACTCGAGGAAAGAATAGCATCACTGTGGTCTTGGACGTGACTCTGTGAGCCTGGCTGCTCGCCCTGTCCTTCAGGTCGCTGGAGGAAGTTGCCAGGCAGCAGTAGGCATGCTGGGGAGGGGTTCTGTAAAGATGGGAAACTTGAGGTTCTGCGCCTTTGTTCTGCGACCTTTAGGAAACTGTATCCTCTCGGTGCATTCAATCTGCCAATCTCCCTCCCTCTTTTTTTCCTTTCTTTCTTTCTTTCTTTCTTTCTTTCTTTCTTTCTTCCTTCCTTCCTTCCTTCCTTCCTTTCTTTCTTTCTTCCTTCCTTTCTCTTTCTCCCTTCCTTCCTTCCTTCCTTCCTTCCTTCCTTCCTCCCTCCCTCCCTCCCTCCCTCCCTCCCTCTCTCTTTCCCTTTCTCTCTCTCTCTCTCTCTCTCTTTCCTTCCCCTTCCTTCCTTCCTTCCTTTTCCCTCCTTATCCTCCTCCTCTTCTAAATTCCCTTCCTTGTGTAGAATTGGAGTGGTTTAGGGAGCTGGTTGGTCAGTCTCTATAATAAAGGAAACCAAGACGTTTCTGTTTGGAGGTATGTGATGGTTTCCGTGGCCGTAGGAGAGAATATAGGCCAATCTACATGGTGTAAGAGATAGAATTGGGGGGCAGGTGACAAAGGGGACATAGCAGATTGCCGAGCATGGGCCAGATGGGCAGGGAGTGGAGGGGGCGGGAGGCAGGAGAAAGTCAGGTTTCCCTGAGTGGGGTCAAAGAACCACCTCTGACCTGTCGGAGACCCCTTCATTTCTGTCGTTAGATCCCCAGGGAAAGTAGGCTGTGTGAGTAGGTGACCAGAGGGGGACAGAAAGGTCAGGGTCACGAGCAGTCACCTGTGGCAGGGCCTGGGGTACTCATCTGGGTCCCGCTGTGTCACCCGTCCCAGCCCTGAGCCTGCCTGGGAGGTCTGCTAGAAGCCAAGGTTAGTCTCTGCCAAAGGGGACAATGGTCAGGGTCAAGGCAGGCCTGAGGGCAGATCAAGGACCCAGGGCTGCAAAAGCCCTTGCAGGCTGAGGTCAAGCCTTTGGTGGGGATGCTGAGGCCCAGAGAATCCCATGTCAGTGCAGCCGAGAGCGGTTAGATCCCCAGACTGGGAGCCCCTGAGCTCCACCCCAGGTCTGCTGATGGCCCCAGGGCTCATCCCCTCATCCCTGGAAGTCTCCGAGTGCGTCACTGACCACCGGGCTGCAGCAGTGGACTCAGCCCCGTGTGATGGGGCTCTTACCCGTCCTCTGCTGCACCCGTCACTATCCGCTACTGGCTTTAAGCCACAGGCATCTGCTGTCTCAACATCCTGAGAGTCACAGGTTTTCCTTGGTTAAAATAAAAATGTGGGCTGAGCTGTGCTCTTCCTGGAGAGGTAGGTGTATGTGTATGTGTATGTGTATGTGTATGTGTATGTGTATGTGTATGTGTGTGTGTGTGTGTGTGTGTGTGTGTGTGTGTCTGTGTGTCTGTGTGTCTGTGTGTCTGTCTGACTGTGTCCATTCTTTTCCCAGATTCTCTAAGTCATTGTCCTCCTAGGCTCACGACTTGAGCCCTCCATGACCAAATCCACCAGCCTCAAGCATCTTACTTCCTGATGCCTACTTGTGATTTCCTACTTTCCTTATCCTGACGAGCCCAGTGTGTTACAGGGGCTAACGGGCCATTCCTGTTCCATTTCTGTAGACTTAACGGAAAAGTACCAATAAAGCTCTTTGTAATAGTGACACATAAATATGCAAACATGTGAAAATGGAAAGTACCAGAATATGCAAATCACTTGTGCACATCTTTCCAGAGTTAAGAGACAGGCCTCCTTAGAAGTTGTTATTTTGTATAAGAGGTGTTGGCCAGTCTGTTCTGAAACCATCACGGATGCAGAAGACCTGCCCAAGCCTCGCAGGTTCGAAGACCCCAGGTCTTCCAGCTGAGAGCTCCTTGCCACAGCGCTGCTCCTCGGGGCTCTTCCAGCCTTTCCCCCTTGTTACATCAGAGATCATGGTTCCACACAGCTTGCTGTGAGCATTCAGGTTCCCAGGAGCAGGATGTGGGATGTGGACCACAGCACCAGACAGCTTGGCCCTTCAGGAAATGTCACTTCTGCATATATATCCCATGGCCTTGAGGCATCTCCTCATCCATCCTCCTGTTCTAGACAGAGGCCGATGCACCGAGCTCTCGGTAGAATAAAGAGCAGCACATGAGAGCTGCAGCTACTAGCCAGGCATGAGTTATACAGCATAGCGCCCCCTGCCTGAGTTATACAGCACAGCGCCCCTGCCTGAGTTATACAGCACAGCACCCCTGCTTGAGTTATACAGCACAGCACCCCTGCCTGAGTTATACAGCATAGCGCCCCTGCCTGAGTTATACAGCATAATGTCCCTGCCTGAGTTATACATCATAGCGCCCCTGCCTGAGTTATACAGCATAGCGCCCCCTGCCTGAGTTATACAGCATAGCGCCCCCTAGCCGTGGGGAGGCAGTTGTGGTGAGTGCAGATGCTTTACTCCTCAAGGCATCTTTGTGAAGACGACCCTGGGTCTGGATCACCTTGGCCTGGATTATCTCCATGTCATTTCTCAAGGGACTATAAGGCTTGTCCTTAAAGGGGCATGACCTTGATCTTCTGACTCTCTGGCCTTTCTCTGCCTGGCTGAAAGACACAGGTCAGTCCTCCAACCAGACCAATAACTCACTGCGATGATCATTTGCAAGTAGAGCTGTTTGGGGAAAGGGGTGTGCCGTGGGACACAAGGGTACACTGTACAATGCCTGCAGCTTCCATGGTGAGTTTTTTTTCTTTAGTTTTTAAATTTTTTTTTCTTTTGGGGAGGGAGGTTGCAAGGCAGAAGGCAGATATGGAGGGATGGGGAGGCGAGTGGGATTGGGGTGCATGATGGGAAATTCATAAAGAATCAGTAAAAGGTTGAATAAATAAAAATGTAGAGTGGCTTACATGAGTGTGATAATCAGTGCCTGGTGGATGGTTTAACCACTGGAGACTAAGAATGTCTACTGTCTGGCACTCAGTTAACTTTCTTCTACAGCCCAGGCTGACCTGCTTAGGGGTGGCGTCACCCATAGTGGGGCGGCCCCTCCCACATCAATCTCCAGCCAATGTCATCTCTCACAGAGAGGCCACAGGCCAATCTGATGGAGGCAATTCTTCAGTTGAAGTTTCCTCTTCCTGGGTGACTCTAGGCTGTATCAAGTTGACAATACAACCTCAGTATATTCAGAACTATTTATGTTTTCTATTCCTTTGTCGGCATACTGGATGAGCTTAATTTTTTTCAGTTCATCTAAATGATCAGATTTCATTAATGTAAAACTTTATGCAGTATCAGATTATCCATTTAAAATATTTTAATTTGGATGGCATCTGTAGTGATGCCTCTCTCTCCCTCTTCCTCTAACTCCCCCTCAGAAGCTCAGTGAGGCTGTCCCATCTCCCCAGCCTTTGTACCTGCCTCCTTGGGTGCCATCTGGAAGTTGGAATAAGGGACTTCTCCCTCTGCCCCAGATCCTGGGAAGGTCCTGGTGCTCCGGGTTTGTCCACTAACACCTGGACTGCATACACTCAGCCTGGTGTCTCCCTCTCCTGGGAACCACTGTGTCTCCTCACTGCTTCTGGCTCTTCCCTCTGATGCATCCCACTCCACCTGCCAGCACCCAGACCATCTGGGAATCTTTACAGACACTCGGGGTGCCGGTGGGGTACGGTGGGGAGAGGACTTTGCTCTCACCTCTTAAGCACTTGTAGGAAACTTTCCATGAGGGCTGGAGAGATGGCTCGGGGGGTGAGGAGGACTCGCTGCTCCCACAGAGGACCTCAGCTTGGTTCCCAGTGTCCATTTCACCTGCCTGTAACTCCAGCTCCAGGGGGTTGATGCTCTTCTGGCCCTCAAAGGCATGGCAGTCACTTACACATGTCCACATAAAGACATGCACAGCCGGGCGGTGGTGGTACACACCTTTAATCCCAGCACTTGGGAGGCAGAGGCAGGTGGATTTCTGAGTTCGAGGCCAGCCTGGTCTACAGAGTGAGTTCCAGGACAGCCAGGGCTACACAGAGAAACCCTGTCTCGAAAAAACAAAAAACAAAAAAACAAAAAAACAAACAAACAAAAAAAACAAAACCAATTCGTACATGTACGTTTATAAATTCCTGAGTGGGCAGTAAACAACATCCTTCCAAGGTTGGCTTTCTGGTGTTATGATAAAGAGCATGCTCAAAAGCAACTTGGGGAGGAAAAGATTTAGTTCAGCTTACACCTTATATCACGGAGGAAACTTGGGGCAGGAACCCGGAAGCAGGAACTGAAGCAGAAGCCGTGGAGAACGCGGCTCACTGGCTTGCTCCCCTCGCTCTCTCAGTCTGCTTTATACACGGCAGGGCCAGCAGCCCGAGGGTGTCAGGGCCCCCAGAGGGATGGGCTCTCCCACCCAACCGTTAGTCAAGGCAATGCCCAGCCTTGCCTATAGGAAGCCGTGCTGCAACATTTCTCAGTCGAGTTTCCCTCTTCCTCCGGTAATCCTGCCTTCCTCACTGGTAACATTGAAGGGTCAAACGGGCACATCAAAGCAAGGGCCATGCATGTCTTGGTTAATATTTTGTCAACTTGACAAAGAAGCCAAAGTTATCAGAGTGCTGGGATTACAGGCGTGCGCCACCACCACCCGGCCACGAATTTTTTTAATGATTATTTTTATTTTTAAATTTTATTTAATCTTTTTTTACACTCCAGATTTTATCCCCCTCCCTCTGACTGTTCCACGTCCCATACCTCCTCTCACATGTATAACTTAATCCGCAGTAATTGCAGGAATTATTTAGATGCCTCGTTAGCGCAGTAGGTAGCTTGTTACTCTCATAATTATAGTGATTGTTACTAGTTGAATGAGAAATGTCCCCTACAGGCCCATGGGTCTGGATACTTGGTCCCTGATGAGGCAGCTCCCTGGAATGTTGCAGACATCCAACTGTTTGGAATGCTTTGGCATGCGGCACCCAGCTGACAGCCGTTCTTGTCTGCCTGCCTGTCTGTCTGTCTACGCATATTATAGAGACAGAGAGACAGATCTCTTTGGACTTCCCTGGGCTAAAAAAAAAAGATCAGTGTGGATGAGGATCTTCTCCTGTTGGAAGCCGCGGGAAGAATGTTTCCTGATGTTGCTGAACATCTAGAACCTTCCTATACTCACTGGCTCATGACCTATCTTCCATTTTCAAAGCCAGCCGCGCAGTATCTTCAGCTGTCTGTCTGTCTGTCTGTCTGTCTGTCTGTCTGTCTGTCATATCTTCCTCTTCTTCCAAGAGGACCCGCAACTACTCTGAACCTAGCCAGGTGATCCAGGATGCCTCCCACATCTCAGGGTCACTCACCCGATGGGCAGCCTTTGTCCCTCTCCCTGCCCCTCCCCCACAGTCTTCACCCTTTCCATGCTCATAGGTTCTGGGGATTAGGTCATGTGCCTCTTTGGAGGTGACGATGGCTTCCTTCTGTCTATCACACTAGAAAATCAAAGCCACCGAGGCTCACCCGTTCTCACCCGTTCTCATTGCTCAGAAAACAAACAAACTACACTAAGTGTTTAAAATTCATTTCCTTTATTTTCTTTTTCTTGAGGGGCCTGGAGGGGTTACAAGACAGGGATTCTCTGTGTAGTCCTGGCTGTCCTGGAACTCACTCTGTAGACCAGGCTGGCTTTGAACTCAGAGATCTGCCTGCCTCTGCCTCCAGAGTGCTGGGATTGAAGGCGTGCGCCATTCACTACCCCGGCTTGTTAAACTATAATTGTACTCTTGTCCTCCACATGCCACCAACAGGTGGGGAGAGAAGGGGAGGGCCCAGCTGGAAGAAGAAGCAGGGCCACTATCTGTCATGATGTTTGTCCCTCACCCGGCGTGGCTTAGGCCCTGTCATAAAGGGAGCACAAGAACACCGCATCCGCCCACTGTTATATTTCCCACTTCGAGATCTTCCTTCAGAATAGTTTAAAATTCACAAGACATTGCAGAAACAGTATAGAGACATATTATATAGTATAGACGTCCAGCTCTTGCAGCACTTTGATGGGTGGGTCTAGCCCTAAGACGTAACACATGTAGACTGCATGGCCATCACAAGATAACGACCTTAATCTCAGCGAGCAGAGAAGGCAAGAGAAGCCTGGCCCTTGGAGGCCTCACGGCAGGGAGGATGGCTCAGAGCTAGGGCGTGCTCTGGGGTGAGGCCCCGGGAGGGGAAAGGGGAGAGCGGGGGTCCTGGAGGCTCTGACACACTGGGGGTGGCCTTGTCCACAGGTGTGGAGGCGAAGGAACCTTGGCGGCGTGCGCACTGGTGCACCTGAACACGTAGGCAACAGGGACAAGCAAGGACCTTAACTCTCCCAGATTAATCCTGCTGAGTCCCAGCAATATTGATATGCTATTATTTTCCATCTTTATTCCTCCCCCGGCGAGGAGTGAACGGCTCCCCCTTGGCCATTCATAATTGAAAAATGCTTTTAAGGCCTTTGCGAGTTGAATACTAAATTTCTCGAGGTGCCTGCTTTATTGGGTCTCCAGTCACCGATGATACATTTGCTCCCTAATGTTCTTTAAGGAAAGGGGTTCCAGCGGGGTGATGGATGGGACGTTCTGAGTCAAGGCTCATTACTCACCCGGTGGCCGCTCCACTGGGGATCAACGCTCTTCAGTACAGAGCCAGGCCTGGCGGCTGGCATTTGCCTTAGATGGCGGCTTAGCGTTCATTCGCGGTCTCGAGAGATGTTTTTGACTTGCTTCTGTATGTGTGTATGCGATGCATGATTGCTTGGGTGGGGCTGCGCATGTGTGTACATATGCGTGGAAGCCATGACATCATGGAGTCTTTCTTGATTGCTCACCAATTTATTATATATATAATACATATATAATATATATTATATATACATACATACATACATACATACATACATAGGAAGGGTCTCTCATTTGAATCCGGGGTTCACTGATATGGCTGGTCAGGCTAGCCAGCTTGCTCAGAGCACCCCTCTGTAGCCCACATGCTGGGATTTCGGGGTAGGGGTAATGAGCCTGGCATTTACAAGGGTTCAGGGGATCTACACTGTAGTGTCCACACGTGTACAGCAAGCACTGTTAGCGGCTGAGCTAGCTCCCTGGGCTTCCAGCAGACTTTTTTTTCCCTCTGCCAATGTGTGCCAGGCTCAGGCTGGACCCAGAAATGGCTCAGACCCAGACACTGCCATTGCGGAGTTCCTAGACAGAACACACACACACACACACACACACACACACACACACACACACACACTGCCGAGTGACCTAGGTTGAGGCGGATAGAAGTTAGTAAGGGAATTTGCTTCTTTGTGGGTGCTGGCTGTCAGGAAGGCTCCCTTTGAAAGGTGACGTCTTAGAAGTGAGGTTAGCATGTGGGGTGATCCTAAGGCAGGTGCTCCTTCAAGAGATCAAGAGACAAGCAAAGACAGGTAAGTCCCACCTGCCTGGAGCTTCTCCGTTTGACTTCCTAGATGACTCCCCCTGGTGGCTTCTGAGGTGATGAGAGCTACAAGCCCATCAACCTGAAGCTCACAGGGTCAGAAATGGCGCGCCAGAGGACAGGGAGGGTCCTCAGGACACAGTCCCCACAGCCTGCAGGGGTTCTGATATGCCACTGAGGCTCAGAAGGAGGAAAGGCCACTGAGGTTGTGGAGCTGGGCTGAGTCCCTGGCCGGGATCCCGACAGCCACAGTGCATCTTTCAGTTTGACCTTGGGTCTTAGTTTATCATGAGATGAAAAATCCTCATCCAAGACATGAAATCTGATAACCCATCAAGGTTATGAATGCCAGAGAAAGAAGTCCTGCGTCAGGTCACACACGGGCAGTTAAGGACACAGGTGGACATCAGAAAGGTAAAGATCAGTTAAAGCCAAGGAGAGATGGGTGGCGGAGGGGACCGTCTCCAAGCATCACCCACCAACTGCCTCTCTGTGCCATCTCTGACCAGGGAGGGAATGGCTCACCAGGTCACCCTGGCTTTGTGCCTGGTTTTGTGTAAGACGCAAGGAGGGAGTGACACTTAGGGTCACAAACGAGGGACTCAGCACTTGAACCAAAAGTTTGTTTTAAATTTCAAAGCTGATGGGCATCCTTACTCTCCCGAGTGCGTCTTCGTGAGCCTTAGAGAGAGAGACTTTGCAATCCTTGGTTTAAGAAAACTGTCCCCCCCAGTCCTCTATGGTGTCCAAATGGTCTCAGAGTTGTGGCTCACTCCAGGAAGCCTCGTGACTAACTACAAGGAGCTAAAATCTGTGTTGGGTTGTAAGGTGACTCTACAACCCTGGTGCTGTTCTGCCCAGAGAAGACTGCTGTTTGATCTCTGTTAAAGATCTGGGGGTCAGTATGTAGCTAGGAAGAAGGCTACCAAAATGGGTCAAAGAAGGCAGGTTTGGTATACCAACACTTTTTTCTGACTCTCTTGGGCAGGCCTCTCCTTCTTTCTTCTTCTTCTTCTTCTTCTTCTTCTTCTTCTTCTTCTTCTTCTTCTTCTTCTTCTTCCTTCTTCCTCCTCCTCCTCCTCCTCCTCCTTCTTCTTCTTCTTCTTCCTCTCCTCCTCCTCCTTTTTCTTCCTCCTCCTCCTCCTCCTCCTTCTTCCTTCTCCTCCTCCTCCTCCTCCTCCTCCTCCTCCTCCTCCTCCTCCTCCTCCTTCTCCTCCTGCCACCTCCTCCTCCTTCTGGTTTTTCAAGACAGGGTTTCTCTGTGTAGCCCTGGAAGGTCTTTCTTCAAGGCCTGCCAAGGACCAAGGGGCTTTGGAATAGCGGGAGGGCAGGACAGCCAGTTATCTGACCCTTGAAGCTGGCTGCCAGCCTCACACTTGAGACGGGGGCTTGAGATTCCAGACCCCCCTAAAGAGTCCTGCCACCCCAGTCCCCACCCTATTGCCACATGTCTGCAGCCCCTCTCTCTTCTTTAGCCTGGTGGTCAGTGTTGAGTGGCACAGATCCCCTGGTGGTGGTGGGGTCCGGCTCTGTATCCTCTGGTTAGTTACCTTAACTCGGTGGACTTCATGCCTGGGGCTTCATAGGGTCTTTTGAATTGCCTGAAAGCTGAACTCATTCCTTTGGTCATTTGTTGGTACCGTATCTGGAGTGACTAGATATTTGCTCAAGTCTCCTTGGGCAAATGACACACATTACAGATGGGGACCAACAGAGTCAAACATGAGTCTGGAAGGGGCGGTTGCATGACTCCCTTCACGAGACACACAGCCCAGGCTGTGCAGTGTCCATGGAAGTAATTGTTTTGTTTTGTTCTTTGTTTTGTTTTGTTTGGTTTTTGGATTTTTGGTTTTTTTCCAGACAGGGTTTCTCTGTTTAGCCCTGGCTGTCCTAGATAGAACTCACTCTGTAGACCAGGCTGGCCTCGAACTCAGAAATCCGCCTGCCTCTGCTTCCCAGAGTGCTGGGATTACAGGTGTGCGCCACCACTACCCGGCCCTGTTTTGTTTTTTTCAAGGCAGGGTTTCTCTGTGTAGCCCTGGCTGTCCTGGAACTCACTCTGTAGACCAGGCTGGCCTCACTCAGAAATCCGTCTGCCTCTGCCTCCTAAGTGCTGGGATTAAAGGCGTGCGCCACCACTGCCCGGCTATGAAAGCAATTCTAATGTGATTCCCTCTTCCTGTGTAGTACGGGACAGAGTATCTCCTTTCTGTAGTTCCATGCCTGGTGATAAGACATACAACCAAGGCTGAACTGTCTAAGGATGGACGTGGGAATTCTAGGGTGGCATGGGGTGATGCCCCATTGATGAACCGGGTCCACCACACAAGTATGAGGACATCCCCCCAACAGCGGATGGACTAGAGAGTAAATGGAAATCTCCAGAAGTGGCACTTATGGGTCGATTAGAAGGAGGCTAGGTGGATGATCCGACATGCAACGGATGATGGGCTGTCTACCTAGAGGGAGCCTGCCGTGCCGTGTGAGGAGGAAAAAGACACGAAGATGCGTGCCACACTAGTCTCCTGCTTGGTGGGGAGTGTGGGGAAACTGCAGGAGGAAGGGGGGTGGTTTGCCACCATTTCTTACAGCTGGTGTAAGGAAAAGAAGGTAAAATTAGATCAGTATTTAAGATCGTTCTGGGAGCCCAAAACGTGGAACCCATGAAAAGAATCAGACCGGGAGGAGGAGGAGGGTAGAAGAGACCGAAGACATTCCTCAAGCCCATCCCACCTCGAATCCAGAGGAGTCAAGAGTGCATGATACATCAAGAAGGCAGAAGCTTCTCGAGGGCTCAAGGCAGGAGGCTCAGCAACCAGGCGCTCACCTTCTGAACTATTTAGAGTGGGGGAAAGTCTTCTCTTCACTTTTTTTTTTTTTTTTTTTTTTTTGAAATCTCATGTCATTATGTAGCCCTGGCTGTCCTAGAACTCACTATGTAGACCAGGCTGGCCTTGAACTCAACAGTGATGCCTGACTCTGCCTCCCAAGTGCGTGACAAAAGGTGTGTGCCATCATGCTTGGCTTTAATTCCTTTAAATGTCACCTTAACTGAAGAATCCCAAGACCAGCAGGCACTGGCTCAGAGTGGACACTGACAGGCCTTCAGAGATCCTCCTCACGTGCAGCAAACGGGTGTCATTATATTTAATGCTAATCATTGGTGCCTTACAGATTTGTAAAAGCACCTGGAAGAATAGATTGTTGTTGTTGTTGTTGTTGTTGTTGTTTTGCTTGCTACAGAGTTTAACAAAAGTATACTGGGGGGGGTGAGAAAAGGCACACACAGAAGTCATAAAGCTATCAAATAATACAGCATGGCTTAGGGATGGGATTCCTCTCTCTCTGTGAACCTTTGCCTAGGGAGGTGTAGCGGTGCACCCACCCAAGAGCTCTCTAATTTTGAGATACCTTGGCTACCTCAGTGGCTGGGCATTGCTAATCCTCTGCACGGGTAATATGCAGTCTCCCCTCCAACTTCCCTGGGTCAGCTTGCTAATCCCTGCTACCCCCCACCCACCCACCCAATGGGGGAGTGACCCCAGGGCCGCTCTCCTGAATTCCTGCATGCTAGGTTGCTTTCTCTCCTGAAGCTCTAACTGTCCAGGCAATTCTCCTCCCTCCCTCCCTCGGTTCCTTGTCTGCCCCATCTAAAAGCCCCGCCTCTTTCATCCTGCCCAGCCATTGGCCACCAGCAACTACATTTCCCCATCAGAGCCAACTGGGGGCAGGCTTCCTTTAGTGTAGGGAGCCGAATTAAGACAAAGCATTAGACCCAAACCCCAGTAAGGAGGTCCCTACCCCACCAATCATAAAGGCTATTGTCGCTGCTGTTCAGAATAAACCAGAATCAGATGGCTAAGTCCATGTGCTGAAGACACCGTATGCTTTGGTTAAAAACATGAGGTCAAACTGGGTTAAACCTGACTCTCCCTCCGTTGGCTGACTTCCATTGTTGCAGGAGGCTCTATGCAGGCTGCTGGGACAGAATTGTTACCAACATGTTGTAGATCTTGCCTATCATACTACCAACATGCCAGGCAAGATGCACCTGCCGGTGTGATGGTGGCGTGATTGCTATGGGCACAACCAATTGCCAAGCGGATCTGAGTCCCACTCCACAAACAGGAGCTCACGGCTGGTACTATAGGGCGGGATAAGAACCCTGTTGCTAAGGGGGGCGTAGGCCCCGGTGAAGAGGTCATAGCTATCGTTAAGCAGATGTGATGTGCCTGTCAAATGGCCCTGTAAATACTTGTGGTTTTGCCTATAGATTGTTAGTGCTGTTAGTCCACTTAGCTGGTCACCAAGGGTAACTCCTTTCTTCACAGTGAGCAGTGGTTACTGGCGGGGAGTCATAACCAGTCATAACCAGTCAGGCTGGTTAAGAATAAATGGCCATCGCTGTGGCTCAGCCACAGATGGAAGAAGATGACTTCACATCTGAATCACCTCAGCCTCCTCCCTACCAGGCTCGGGGACAACACAGGAACCAGGGAAGAGAGTGTCTCTGTGTGTGTGTGTGTGTGTGTGTGTGTGTGTGTGTGTATGTGTCTGTGTGTGTGTGTGTCTGTGTGTGTGTATGTCTGTGTGTGTCTGTGTGTGTGTGTCTGTGTGTGTGTGTCTGTGTGTGTGTGTCTGTGTGTGTGTCTGTGTGTGTGTGTTTGTGTGTGTCTGTGTGTGTGTGTGTATCTCTGTGTGTGTCTGTGTGTGTCTGTCTGTGTGTGTGTGTTTCTGTGTGTGTGTGTGTGTCTGTGTGTGTGTCTGTGTCTGTGTGTGTCTGTCTGTGTGTGTGTGTGTGTTTGTGTGTGTCTGTGTGTGTCTGTGTCTGTGTGTGTCTGTGTGTGTGTGTGTGTCTCTGTGTGTGTGTGTGTCTGTGTGTCTGTGTGTGTGTGTGTGTCTGTGTGTGTGTGTCTCTGTGTGTGTGTGTGTCTGTGTGTGTGTGTCTGTGTGTGTGTGTGTCTGTGTGTGTCTGTGTGTCTGTGTGTGTGTCTGTGTGTGTCTGTGTGTCTGTGTCTGTGTGTTTTCATCTCCTCTGGAGGAAAAAGAGAGGTTCAGATGACTTAGGAAAGTCATACAATTTCAGGGCTTAGGAAACTCATAAAATTTGGTAAACCTTGAGGCCTTGTCCTAAGACTCTGTACACGTGACTCATCGGTGGCGCTGCCAGGGAGTTGTACCAAGAGCGTCAAGGGATGGGGTTCCTGGGAGTCTTCATCAGGAAAAGCAGGCTTTTCAGAGATACAGCCGCCTTTAGCCGCCCGTGTTCCTGTGCGAAAGTGCTTGCTTCTGCTTCTGTAAGGAACCCCAGGGAGCTCCTATGTTCATGGTACCAGTCAGGGTTCTTCAGAGGAGCAAAACTGATACAGTGAATCAGTCCCTGCCTCCCCCTCCCTCCTCTCTCTCTCTCTCTCTCTCTCTCTCTCTCTATATATATAAATTATATATATATATATATATATATATATATAATAAATTGTATATGTAATTTATTAGAATGGCTTACAGCTGGTGGTCCAGCTAGTCCAACAATGTCTGTCTACCAACAGAAGGTCCAGGACTCCAGTAGTTGTCCAGCCCATGAGGCTGAGTGTCTCAGCTGGTCGTCAGTGTATGCCTGCGTCCCAAACAAATAGGCCGTGACGCCAGTGAAGGCAGGGGCTTGCCAGCCAGAACAAGCAGGCACCGGCACCGAGAGAGCCAGCTTCCTTCCTTCCGAGTCCTCCAGCGTCTGCCCAGGCCACCCTCCTCGCACCGCTTTGACAACCGAGCAGCTCTAGATTCCCGAGAGCCTCCCCCAGAAGCAGCTCCGCGGTACATGGTCACTTTTGCGCAGACACCCACACCGGGGAATGCTGGGAAGGGACTGGGGAATCAGGCTGGGGAGGGAGGAGCCTCTAGGGAACTGGGGGGGGGGAGGAGCCTCTAGGCTCTATAGAGCAAGCCCAGACTGAAGGTGGGTCTTGCCACCTCGGAGGTCCAGATTAATCCCACCTCAAACGATTTAATTAAGAAAGCGCTCCCTCACCGGGACCCCAGCCACGTGTGTTCTAGTTTCTCCCAGATGTGGTTGGGGCGACAGCCAAGATAGCCATCGCGTTCACCACGGTGGAGTTGGGTGGAGTTGTTTGTGTCTTTTCCTGTTATCGCTGTCCCACCTAGGGTGAGTTTGTTCATGGTTCCTCAGCAGACCTCACACGGCAGGAGGCTTTCGACTCAGTGGGTAAGAGCAGACAGACAAACTGGGCCGAGACCCCTGCTTTGCCGCTGGACCCGGCAGCAAGAGTAAACCTGAGACCTCACATTCCTGGCCTCCTCTTTTCTCATCTGTGAAGTGGGACCGATGCAGCCTCTCCCCTCGGGTTTGAGAGAGCAGGACAAGGCAGGCACGAAGGGTCTCGGCACACAATCCCAGGCCACAGCACATTTCCTTCGACGTGAGGCTAGGGTCAGGCTGGTGGGCGAGGCATCGGGGCTTCAGGGAGTCCTGGAGCTCTTCCTCTGGGGGACTCACACTGGGCAGGGCAGTGTCATCCCTGGAGTCTGTCTCTTCAGTTCTTTAGTCTCCTCCATTCGCCTTCTGTCTGAGGCAGCAGCTTTGGGGCCTCAGTTTCTCCATCTGAGATGTGGGCAGCTTTGTTTCCCATGAGAGTGTGTGAGTGACTAGGAAACACTCACTGATCCATCGAGCGGGGATGAGCCACGCACCGTGGGTGAGCAGTGAGCTAGGCGAGTGTGTGTGTGTGTGTGTGTGTGTGTGTATGTGTGTGTGTGTGTGTGTGTGTGTGCACACGCACGCGCGCGTGCACGCACGCCTCTGCTTGGAAAGTCACCAGTCAGCAGACTCAGCTCTGAAGAAACGTGGTCGTCTGGAAACTGCAATGCTAGTTACTTCTCTCCTTGTCTTGTTGCAAGGAAACATCTGGCAGAAACAACTTATGAAAGGTGGGTGTGGGTGGGAGTGGGGGAGCCCACGTTTGTCAGGTTGGGGAAGGTGTGGTAGCTAGAGTTCGAGGCGGCCAATCACATTGCCCCCTCAGTCAAGAGGCAGGGAGCGTAAAAGAAGGTGCTCAGCTCCCTTCCCCTCCTTATTCAGCCTAGGACTCCAGCTGGTGAAACGATGCCACTCACAGCCAAGGTGGGCCTTGGCATCTCCAGTTCCTTCATCTCGACGCTCTGTCTGAGGCAAGCCCAGAGCCCCGCCTCCTAGGTAACTCTAGATTCTGTCAAGTAGGAAGTGATTAGCACCGCAACGCCACCGCTTGGCAGCCTAACCCCCAAACACATCGTTCTAAAACCATACTGGCCTCCTCCTGTCCCCAGAGGCTCACGGCCATCTTCTAATGCAAAATGCATCCAGTCTCAACGTCCAAAGTCCCCATAGCCTTTAATGATTCCGGCACGCTTTGAAAGTCTGAAGTGCAGCCTGGTTCTTTCGGGGTGACATCACACATGCCTTTGCGGTTTTCACTGGTCCGTGGTGAGGCCATTTGTAATCAGCCGGTTAGCTCCAGGCTCCTTCACAGTCTGGCAGGAATCCACAAAGGCAGATTCCATTGGGCACACTTGTTTCTGTGGGAGCTTCCGGTCACAGTCGCTGTTGCCCTTTTGGCTGAGGGCAAGCTAACCCTGCAAAACACAGGATCGCTGTGTAAAAGAGGGGCGTCAGGGCATCTAGGCAGTGAGAACACGTCATTAGGAACTATTTATAGAGTAGAGTATAACATATGCATACATACGTGCACATGTATTTTCCCCACCAAAGATGAGCTGTCTCAGCTTTATTCTGTTGCTGCGATGTAGGGCTCTGGCCAAAAATAACTTCCGGAAGGGTGGGTGCCTTGGTCACTGCTCTATTGCGCTAATTGCACTAAGGGGACACGAGGACTAAGGCAACATACAGTAGAAAGTGTTTAATCAGCTGCTGTCTTACAGTTTCAGAGGGCAGCCCATCATCAGCACGGCAGGAAGCCTGGTAGAAGGCAGGCCGTCGGGCATGGGGCTCAGAGACTTAACATCCTGATCACAGTCAGCAGGCAGACAGAGGAACACTGGGAAACCTCAAAGCCCATCTCCAGGGAGACACCTTCTCAAAGAGGCCACACCGACTCCAACAAGGCCACACCTCTCCAATAGCCCACCAACTGGGAACCAAGCATTCCAATGTGCCAGCACACGGGGGTCATTCTCATTCAAACCACCACAGAAGGGATTGTTTGCCTTATACTCCCAGGTCACGGTTCATTGTTGCAGGAAATCAAGGTAAAAACTCAGGCAGGAACCGAAGCAGAAACCACAGAAAAACACTGCCTTCTTGTTTGTGCTCTGACTAGTTCTCTTACAGATGCATGCTTAGCTAGTTTTCTTACATAGACCAGGACCATCTGTGAAGGGAATGGTACCGCCCACAGTGGGCTGGTACACCACATATTAATTAACAATCAAGATAATCCCACATAGAAATGCCTATAGGTCAATCTGATCTAAGTAATTTCTCAACTGAGGTTTTCTTCTCAGATGACTCTAGGCTGTGTCAAGTTGACAGTCAAGGTGAACACACACACACACACACACACACACACACACACACACCCAAAGAGCAAAGTCGTTTCTGAGACTCATGTAGCTCTTAATTGTGATCCTCTAAAACATCAAAACACCCAAATTGCCTACTCCGGTTATTTGAAATCACAGAGTAAACATCCTCGTTGTGAAAGGCAGGAGGATGGGGGCCTAGCAAGGAATGATTCGACCAAAGCAAACAGAAACCCAGCAAAGTGAACACCAACTCCTAGAGCTCTGTGTCCAGCATTTGGAGCTTGGGATGAAATCGTCTGGGCTCCGAAGGACTCCCCGAGCCCCAGCTCTCCAGCTTTGCTGCCTGCAGCACACGGAGCCTTTCTCGGGCTGGCTGCATCCAGTGCATGCAGCTTTCCCTGGTGGATGTCCCATGCTCTGGCACGGGAGAAGTCAACACAGGATCCTGCTCCTGAGAACTCTCAAGAGACTTGGTAAGTAGAGACCAGCAGCCAAAGAATGACTGGGGCCCTGGGGTGGTTTGAATACGCTTGGCCCAGGGAGTGGCACTGTTAGAAGGTGTGGCCTTGTTGGAGTAGGTGTGGTGTGGTTGGAGTAGGTGCATCACTGTGGGGGTGGTCTTCAGAAGAAGATGTAGATAGAACTCTCAGCTCCTTCTCCAGCCCCTTCTCTGCCTGGATGCTGCCTTGGTGATAATGGACGGAACCTCTGACCCTGTAAGCCAGCCCCAATTAAATGTTGTCCTTAAAAGAGTTGCCTTGGTCACGGTGTCTGTTCACAGCAGTAAAACCCTAACTAAGACAGGCCCCATATAGAAGGTTTCCCCCTATAGAAATGCCCCGGGGACAGTCACAGTCAGCTGATGACCCCAGAGGTGAGCTACAGCTTATTCATCACAGTCCCCCATTCTGGCTTTACGGACAGTAACCCCTATCTGTGGCCTACTACCCCTGCACAGGAGAGCCCTGGCTTCTAACCACGTCAGCCTAACACCAAGGCTGAGAACTGGCTACCAGCCGCTGCCTTGGCTGCAGAAGCAACAGACACTATCAAGCACACATCTGAATGCTGCAAAATGCACGATCGGGGTGCACGGCCAATTCAGTGGCTGGGGAGAACGTTCCTATTGGTTCATAGATGGCTACCTTCTCCGTGTGGCCCTACATGGTGGAAAGGACATAATGTCTCACCTTCCTTTTCTTATGTGGGCATCAATATCACAAGGACCACGCTGGCCCTAAATCATCCTAAAGATTCCATCACGATCCACGGTCGTGTCGGGATTAGGACCTTGTCATAGGAATTTGGGGCCATTGCTGCTTTACCTCAGGATCTGTTGGATGGCTGAGGGCTGAACGGGGAGTCCGGGAGCTGAAAGGACCCCAGAGATTTGTTTTAGAATGTAGTCTGAGGGCAGATGCTGGGTCCGTCTGCGGCCCAGGCACTACATGGAACATGTAGATATTTGAGGTGTATGTGTTACATAGAAGGAGGATCCAGCACATGCCTGTCTGGGCCTGTGCCAGGGCGTGTCTGACATCACTAGATGGCCTGCCTGGTTGGGCTTCTCCGTTGCTCTGTCCTCTCATTTAGACAATTATTTATTAAGTTCCAATCGTATGCCAAGGGCCATTCCAAAACAGGGGACAGCAGTGCACGTTCCAAGGACAAGCTGACAATAAACACAATAATTAAAATACGATGTCAGGGGATGAAAGATGCCACTGGGAACAATGGAGCGGGAAGGGAGGAGACGGGAAGCCGGGGGTTCCCGTGGACGAACTGTCCCGGGCACCTCTGGGAAGGCGCCACTTGAGCAGGGCCTGAAGGGAGACACGGAGGCCTGTCTTCATGACAGGGAAGTACCCTGTCACCACCTCTCTTCAGGAGATGGACCTTCACTGTGGGCTGGTCCTGGCAACTCAATTTAAACTGAGGCCTACGCCTTCCGGGTTGGCTTCCTGGCTGTAGGGAGGGCCTAGTGCGCAGCCTCAGATCCCTGCTTCGGGGAGAGCCTGCAGCACGCCAGGAGGACCCACAGACAGGTTTATAACGAGGAGCTCACTTCTTCCTCCGATGGGGTGGAAGGTGCTCTCACCAACAGCCCTGGAGATACCTGGGAGCCGTGTCCCGAAGCCCCGAGCCTGGACTCTAGGACCTAAGGCTGACAGTAGTGTGGATGGAGGCCGAGCTAGCATCAGTATGTCTGAGGTCCCCACCTGCTGAGCCTGCATAAGAATAGGGTTGACTTATTATTAATATGCATTAACTGGAGGCATTAATGGGCTTTACTGGGACATTGCCTTTATGCATATATTATGCTTTGATTGTGTGGCGTGTGCGAGCAAGCCACTAAGTGTCGGGGTGATTTGTGAGGTAGCAGTGCCGATACATACAGAAGGGGAGGGGCCTACTACACGGATGGGGGGTGGAGGGCGTGGCCCAGTTGTGGCTTAGCAGGCGCAGCTGTGGTGCTGGCCACCTGTGGCCCCTCCCTTATGGGGAGGGGGCAGCACCCCACTAAGGATGGGCTGTGAGGAGGAATCCTACGACTGGTCAGGGAGAGCCTAGTGGTTCTGGGCCTTGCGCAGCGACACCACCAGCCCCGGTCAGCCTGACATTGGGGGGGGGTGTGCCACGAACCCTGATTTCTGACTCCTTCCAAGGAAGAGCCTAGAACCCACATTTCACCTACCGCCCTGTGGTCTGTAACCCAGAAGGCCTCCATTTCCCCTGGCACTCTGCCTCAGAATCATCTAGTCCTTCCAAGATACCCCAGGTTCCCCCTTCCTTCTGGGGCCTCTCTCCCTTTCTCTTCTTCAACTCCAGAGTTAGACCTGCCTGCCACTGGGCCATCTCTCAGTCCTGACCTGACTTGTGTCACAAAAATGTCCTTTCTAGTGGCCCTCCACCTCTGCACAAAGAAGCCCTGGCTTCTAACCACCTACCCCAGCACAGAACAACGATTCCAGTTTCAGGAGATCGCCTCCCATCTGTCTTGGCCTGCTTCGGCTGTGGGAACCCAGGCACTCTCTTCCTACACATTGAGAGTCTGCGAAGTCCAGGGCCAGGAAGGGGATGAGTTCCAGATGCAGAGGAGGACGCATGAGGAGGATCCAACCGGCTGCACCCGTGCCAGGCACAAGGAAAGCATGTGCAAAGGTCCAGCGGTGGGCAAGGGCTGCCACTCGCATGCGCTGTGTTGGGCTGTTTACCTGTCCCTCTCTGGTATGTCACCCAGTCATCAACTTGGTGCCTGGTACGTGCTTAGTAAAATGTTCTAGATGGAAAGGGGGGGGGGATGAGAAGAAAAGAAAAAAAAAGGAAGAGGGAGAGGGGAAGCAGGGGAGGACTAAGAGGGAGGACCGAGAGGGAGGACTGAGAGGGAGGAGTGAGAGGGAGGATCGAGAGGGAGGACTGAGAGGGAGGAGAGCTGTGAGAGGCAGGAGGAGCAGGTAGAGAGTGGGAGGGATGGAGAAGAGGTTGGAGACGTGAGAAGACGGGCGAGAAGGGGGCTGGAAGGATGTCTGAGAAGCAGTGAACGAAGTCCCTCCAGCCTTGTCTACCAGACAGGAGCAGCAACCTGCTGAGTCCCGAGGGCTCGGCTCAGTTAACCAGGCCCCTGTTTTACTGCCGCCCTGTTTTGCAGCAGAGGCAATTAGAGGTAACGGGGCTGTAAGCCTCTCCCCGGGCAGCCCCACCTGCCCTGTCCTGTCCCATTAACTTCCAATTCAACAGCCATCCCCGACCCGCAATGTATAATGAAAGACATTGGAAATCTATCCAAATGGCATGGGTATTGATTTATTAATGCTGGGGAATGTTGCTCTAATTGAATTGAGATCCAGGAAGTAAGTTAATGTAGCTGACGATGCTACAGGAATTGAATTACCCCAGGGCCTGGAATTATTACCTTTTCACTCGCTTTGTTGTCAGTGGGATAAATAACAAATCAATCGACAATTCACCCTGGTGGCAAAAAAATAAAAAATAAAAAAAAAAAAAGAATAAAAAAATAAATAAACAGAAAGAAGAAAGGATGTGCTCAGAGCCTAGATGTAGCCTGGAGTGGGCAGAGGACGGGTGGGTGGGGGTGGGGGTCTTCCTGGAGGAGGAGGTGCAAGAGGGAGGGGAGGGGTGTAGCCCAGTTGAGGACCCTCCCTTGGTCTGTTCTTCTGGCCAGTGTCTCTAGTCTGGGCCAGAGTCCCTCTGTCACACAAGCAGTAGACACGAGGCTGGTGAGGCTGGTCATAGCGGCTCACAGAAAGCTTCCCCTGTGGGCTGCAGGCTCAGAGACAGCCCTGGTCCAGGTCACACAGTGGTCATTCTCACTGCCCCCCTCCCCCTCATCCTCTCCCCTCCCCGCCTCTGTTCTACTGGGTGCAAAAGCCCTCCTAAAGCTGGCCTCTCTTCTCCCTTCTTTTTTGGCTTCTCCAGCCCGAGGGTCTGCAGTGTCCAGAAACTTTCACTGGACGGAGGCCATAGCTGCCTAATGCTCTCCTTGCCTGGTCACTGAGAGATTTGTGAAATGGTTCTAGAAGCTTCTCAGAGGAAGAAAGCGACGTTATAAGGAATCATTTTAGGCAAGGCAGATCTAGACTTCCGCCAGCACCTTGTTCAGAAGCCTCCTCCTCTCCCTCCCCTGCCCTGCCAGCCTCCCACCGACCCAGCCCCTCCATCAGAGGAGCAGCTCTGGGGAAAACAGGCACACCTGGCCACTGGGCCAGCTCTGTTCTTTGTTGGTTTTATGCTCTCAGGGTACTGGGCTCTCATCCTCCGAGCCTCCTGTCAAGCTAAGCCCTGTGCTCAGAACCCTAGGCAAGGCAGCCCCAGTGTCAGAGGACACTGATAGCCAGAGGCTGGCAGGAGCCCTCCAGGACCCCAGACAATGGCCACCCCGGCTGCTGGCTGTCCAATCCGGTATCCGTGAAGCCGCCGGGCTGGCCTTGCTCTGGTCAAGGAAAAAGAAAGCCTGAGTTAATTAAATCAACAGCTCACACTGCAGGTTACCCACAAAAGCGAACTTTAGTGCCCCTCAAACCACTGACCAAAGGAGGGCTGGGAAGAAAGCGAAACCACAGTGGGAGTGAAATGGAAAAGAAACCAGCCGCTCCGCCTCACTTCGGCGGCCACAGGTATCAGAATATTAATTGGTCTTTGACTCGATTTGGCTGTGGGAGTCAGAGCAGGCTGTGGCTTCAGGGAGCCCGTCAGCGCCATGGGGCTGGCGCAAAGCATGTCGGGAGCTGGAGCTGAGGCGGCAGCCAGGGGTGGGGCCTTCTGGGCGTGGGAGGGCCAGACTCTGCTGTGGCTTTGTGGGCCCTTGGGTTTGAGGGAGCATAGAAGTAGGAGTGGGCATATCCTTGTGGGGTGAAGAAGGGGTGAGGGCTTGGCCGTGTAGGGCATCAGTCGCCACGTGCTGGGTACCGGAGACTCTTCCTGCCTGTCTTCAAAGCACTTGAGAGCTCATGGACAGGGTCTCACCCGGTCGTTGGGACATTACTTGCCAAGGTGACAGCCAAGGCGACAAAGAGAGCATTGGCTTATATTAAGAACTAATCTAAAGGGCTGGAGAGGTGGCTCAGCGGTGAAGAGCACCGACTGCTCTTCCAGAGGTCCTGAGTTCAGTTCCCAGCACCCACATGGTGGCTCACAACCATCTGTAATGGGATCTGATGTCCTCTTCTGGTGTGTCTGAAGACAGCTACAGTGTACTTGTCATATATAAACTAAATAAAATCTTTAAAACCAAAACTAAACCTAACCTGTAGACTCCCAGTGCCCAGCACAGAGGGTGTCTTCACAGCATTGGAGGCTGAATGTATGCCTCGGACAGGTGCCATCAAGCCAGGCTCTCCTCTCCTCTCCTCTCCTCTCCTCTCCTCTCCTCTCCTCTCCTCTCCTCTCCTCTCCTCTCCTCTCCTCTCCTCTCCTCTCCTCTCCTCTCCTCTCCTCCATTTCTTCTTGGGGGCCTGATCTGCAGGAGCTGGCTGGGGGAGAGGGGTCCAAGCCATGGCAAGGGGCTTACTTCGTGCTGTGACTGACGGCCACTTCTTTCTTACTAGTGGTTGTGGGAACGGACTGTGTCCAGCCCTTCCGCATTCTCCCTGGATGCAGGAGGGACATCAGTATGTGACTGTGGAGTTGGGGTGGGGCGGGAGCAGGAGCTGATAGATCTTAACAAGTGCCTGAGTGGATCGTGCACTTGGAGGCAGTGTGTGTGTGTGTGTGTGTGTGTGTGTGTGTGTGTGTTTTGCAGCTGTGTCTCACACCCTGGCAGAGGTCACACCAAGGCAGGCCTGCTGGGTTTACCAGGCTTCACCACCATGGGCAAGATGGGCTCTCAAGTCATCTAATCTGGCTTTCTAGTCCCAGAGGAAGCAGCTAAGGCACACAGAGAGGAAGGGACTTGCTTGAGGTAACACAGCAAGAAAGAGCCCAGGCTTCTGGATCTAGGAGTCTTCCCTGAAGATTCTATGTCTTTAGGGGTCACACACAAGCTACAGACTGACCTCGGGCGTTGTCCTCAACATTGGAGGAAAGAGAAAGCCCTGCAAATTGGCCACTTGGGGCGGCTGTGCCTGGCCCATGGTCCGGCTGCGGCTCTGCATGTGCGGTGGTTTGAGCAAGAATGGCCCTCATAGGCTTATATATCTGAAAGCGTAGTCACGAGGGAGTGGCAGTATTTGAGAAGGGTTAGGAGGACTAGGAGGTGTGGCCTTGTTGAAGTGGGTGTGGCCTCGTTGGAGAAAGTGCGTCACTCGGGGTGGGCTTTAAGGTTCCAAAAGCTCATGCCAATGTCTCATCTCTTTGCCTGCGGCTGCCAGCTCCGTCTCCAGCACCACGTCTGCCCGCGTGCTGCCGTGCTCCCCACCGTGATGATAATGGGCTAAACCTCTGAAACTAAGCCAGTCCCTGAGGAAATGCTTTCCTTTGTAAGAGTTGTCTTGGTCCAGGTGTCTCTTCATTGCACAGCAACTGAGACAGTGTTCCTGCTTCCTCAAGCCGGGGTGGAGAGTCTGAGCATGCACGTGATGTTTGGCGACTGTTGAACGGTGACAAAGTTCGAGACGTTTAAAACCATGGTGACACGCGGAGCAAGCGGTAGGTAGGCTGGACTTGGGGATGCTCCGTTGGGTGGGCAGGCGGGCGGGGTGGGTCGGGTGGGGTGGGTCGGGTGTGGGAGGAAGTGGAAACCCAGGGTGGGCGGGGCCTTGAGAGACGCTGGTGGCTAGGGGCACTCTTCAGTCCTTCATTCCTTCACCCCTGTCTCAGACCAGCACAGTTGTGACTGTCCTCGACATTTCCATCTCGGGGGACTTCCTCAACATCCCCAGACCAGCCTAGGGACATAAGGTTTCCTGGAGAAACCTGCAGAGACTAACTCGGCTCCCAGTCCCTTCCTAGACAGGCATCCAAAGTAGCCTGATCCTTGTAGAGTGCATTTCAGACGGACCCAGCTCCTAGGCCTGGTCCCATTCCTACCTCATGAGTTAAAACTGGATCAGGTAGTCATGGGTTCAAATCTCGACTCTACCATCTACAAGCTGTGCTTTGGGGGAATGGCTGCTGCCCTCTCTGAGCCCTGGACAGACCCTGCAGACACACAGAGGCTCCCTTTCCTCTTCATGCACAGGACTGCTTACTGCACATCTGGGACCCTACTAAGGAGGCTCACAGCCTGGGCTGTAAATTCAGGAGCACCCACAAAGCGGCCTTCAGACACCAGTCACAGGCTGTCCCTGGGTCGTCACTGCTGGCCTCCATCACCTCTGTGACCATGATTGCCGAAGGGAAATGTCTCTCCCGAGAATCTGCTAGGACCCCTCCCCCCCACAGTTCCCTAAGGCTCCTCCCTCCCCAGCCTGATTCCCCAGTCCCTTCCCAGCATTCCCCAGTGTGGGTGTCTGCGCAAAAGTGACCATGTACCGCGGAGCTGCTTCTGGGGGAGGCTCTCGGGAATCTAGAGCTGCTCGGTTGTCAAAGCGGTGCAAGGAGGGTGGCCTGGGCAGACGCTGGAGGCAAGCAGGTCATCTCAGGTCGTCTCAGGTCATCTCAGGCCACACAGCAGCTTAGCACACCGCTGACCTGCCTCGGCAGGCTGAAGCGTCTGTTCCTAGAAGGGAGGTAGGAATATGTCAGCTACTGTCCAACCCCCAGCACCGAGTCCCAAGGCCAGAGCACCTCACGGTCGTAGAACTTGGGGTTGACTTGAAGATTCAGAACCAGAGAGAGGGAGGCTGTGGTCTCTGTGGTGATGGAGAAAGGCTTGCTACAGAGGCCCAGCCCCCAGGGAACCAGGCCAGCTGCCTTTGGGCAGACATGAGTCCGGAGAGCAGAGACGAGGTCCAAGAGGCCACGCAGCCTCCAGGATTGGCCGGAAGGTTCTGATCTACGGAGCAGGGTTGAACTGAACATGTAGGGTTTTGGGGTGCTGGTTGGAAGGCTGGGTTCCTCTCTCATCCCTGGGTGGTCAAATACAAGTGTTGAGCCTGTGCAGCCTCTGGGGGGTGCTGTGGGAGGGGGGTGAAGCCCACTGGGGTTCCTGAGCCAGGGCCTTAGCCCCAGCACTTCCGGTCTGAAGCCTGCATCCCCCTCACACTGGAGCCGAAGCAGCACCAGGCTCCTAGGGTTTCACGGCATCGTTAAGTAAACTTGGCCAGAGAATAACTGAGCTCGGCCAGTGTCTCTCACGGCCAGGGCTCTGCCCTCCTCATCCCTCTCTGACTTCTTGTCCAGCCCTGCCCTGCCTGGAAGCTGGGGTTCAGATCAAAACCTCATATGGATTCAGGCCTGTGGCTGCAGCCTTCACGGCCGAGGGTGCTACTGTTTTCAGGGAGAAAGTACACGGGGCGCTTTCTAATGTGTGAGAGGTAAGGTTTCTGCAGGGTCTCCCAAAGCCCAGGGTCAGCGTGGCACCTGCCCTATTGCTAGGGAGCCTGTGCAGCACCTACCACAGACAGACAGACAGACAGACAGACAGACAGACAGATAGACAGACACATAGACAGACAAATACCCCTATAAACATACACACCCATCCATTCATTCCACAGACACAGGTACACACACATACCACAGACACAAACAAATGCACACACCACAGACACAAACACACGCACACACACACAGCATAACAATAGACACACATACTCCCCACACAAACATACCACAGACACACAAACACTCTCCCCTCACATACTAAGTACACATAGACATGTTTCCCCAGACATGAGGCTATCCAGACACCCAGACATGGATCCGACAGTCACTGGCATCTGCTCAGACATGCATCCTAAAGCCCCTCTCAGGATCCAGCCTGTTAGCCCCCAGGGAAGCTGTCGTAGGTCTGTGTGATGGTTTGTATATGCTCGACCCAGGGAGTTGCACTATTAGGAGGTGTGGCCCTATTGGAGTAGGTGTGTCACTGTGGGTATGGTCTTTAAGATCCTCATCTTAGCTGCTTGGAAGTCAGTATTCTGCTAACAGCCTTCCGATGAAGATGTAGAACTCTCAACTCCTCCTGCACCTTGCCTGCCTAAATGCTGCCATGCTCCTGCCTTAATGATAATGGACTGAATCTCTGAACCTGTAAACCAGCCCCAATTAAATGTTGTCCTTATAAGAGTTGCCTTGGTCATAGTGTCTGTTCACAGCAGTAAAACCCTAACTAAGACAGTCTGGGTCTTTGAGTTACTGAGAATGACCCCGTCCGATGCCCCACTTACCCATCCTGACATTCCTAAGTCTGGCCTGAGAAGTATAGTCTTTCTTCCCCATCATCTCTTGGAGGAGCCCTGAGGCTTCCAGAACCATCTATACACCAGGAAGCTGAGCAGGGGCAGGACTTGGGTCGGGCAGATAAGGTCCCCAGGTCTGTGCTTTGGCTCACCCTAGTCCTGGCCCTAAAACCACGGCATAGGGGACAGTTGAAAGGCCTGGAAGTCACAGGAAGCAGTAACTGAGTGTCCATGAAGATCCACTCTCCCTGTCCCTGGGTTGCCACTCTTCTGCAGTCTGTGTGGGGGCTGTGTCAGACACTGAGGCCTGAGAAAAGGCTCTGCTGGAAAGCAGGCGGGGGCTGTGTGGATCCTTGATAAACCACACCTAAAAGTGTAGACAACCCTCAGCTTACATGATCTGGCACAATTACAGGTGACTGTGAGCTACTGGGTATGGGTGCTAGGGACAGAGCTCAGGTCCTCCGTCACAAAGTGCTTAACCACTGCGCCATCTCTCCGTGCTCTGGGTAGCTTCCAATGCAGGTCTCTGCATGCAGGGGAGCATCTGCCAGCCGGGAGTCTGTCCAAGGGCAGCTGGGAAGGCTGGGCCAATGCCACCTGAGCGGAGGATGAGCGCTTCCGGTTGATTCTTATTAACCTAGGACAGCTCCGTGTCGGGGAGGGGAGCTCCATTGTCTGAGGAAGCGTGGGAACGGGCTACTTGGTCAAGTTCTGTGAAACTGAAAAGGGACACCAAGGCTGAGGTCTGGCTGCTCTCTGGGACAATAGAACAAGAGACTGGCACTTCCCAAATGCCGGGCATGGTGTGAATGTGCACACGTGTTCTCTCCCTGTGTGCTCGCCAGAGCCCCAGACTGTAGTCTTAGTTGGAATGAGTGATCCTGGAAAGCCACTCTGCTGGTAAAGGGCGGAGCCGTCCCTACATCTTGCCCTTTTCTGCCGTCTTCTGAAGCGCCAGCCTGAGGGTGGGGCTAGTCCTGCTGAAGAGGGTTCCTCAGGAGGGACCGGCATCAATGCCCACAGTTGGGAGGAGCCACGTTAGGAATGTCGTGCTAACTCCCTCTGACAGTCCAACAGAACATGATCAAGTTACACGTGATCACTGGATGTGCCTCAGCTCCACTGTCCCCAGAGACTCCTCCACTTACGGGTGGGGGCTGCAGCACGTTCCCACAAGCCCACTGCCACCTGACGGTATCATTAAGCTGAAAATGCACAGGGTACCCTGAAGCTGGGGCGCGCAGGGGGGGCTGTACTGCCAAGGGCTCCACAGGGGCTGGCTGGCCTCTCCTTGGGATCACAGCATGGCTGCCAGGGGTGTGTGACCCTGCCACCATCCCGAGAGAGAATCCTGCTGCTCCCAGCCAGTGCGACAGAGGCTCGGAGATCGAGATTCAACCTGTAGACTTGACCTAACGTGCGTGGCTTGTGTACCATTCGGGCTGAAAAACCGTCAGGTGCAAACATCAATCCCAAGCCAAGACTACCGGACAGATAGTCATCTGTTCCCCTGCCCTCGGCCACTTTCTTTCCTTTTGACACTGAGACAGGGTCATGTTGAACTCCCTCTGTAGTGTTTCTGCTCCTCTGACTCCACCTCCCAAGACATGAGATTGGCAGCTTCACCACTGTGTTCTGCCGACCGAATTCTGGGCTTCATTCATCCTAGACAAGACCTCCACCACCTGAGGGACACTCCCCAGCCCTGGGCCACAGCCAGTCTTAAAAACTGTGTGTGTGTGTGTGTGTGTGTGTGTGTGTGTGTGTGTGTGTCTTACAGTAGGCATGCATGTGTGACTGTTATATGCATTATGCAAGTGTGTGTGCAGGCGTGTGCACAGGCAGGAGGAAGAGCCTGGGTATCCTGGTCTATCGCTTATTCCCTTGAGACAAGGTCCCTCATTGAACTGGAATTTGTCTTTTTTTTTTTTCATCCGGGTTGGTGGCCAGCGAGCCCCATGCATCTCTGTCTCTGTTCTCTTCCCCAACACTGGGATTACAGGCATGCACAGCCATGTCTGATTTTTTTTTTTTTTATCGTGGGTGCTGGAGATTTGAACTCAGGTCCTCACGGTTTGCATGACAAGTACTCTTACCCATTGAGACCTATGCCCAGACACCAGGGGCCCACTTCAAAACATCTTAAAAAAACATTTATTTACTAGAGATGGAGGAAGAAAACTACAGTACGTAAAGCCAGAGCACGATTTGGGGGAGTTTATTCTCCCTCTCCTATGTGCGTTTCAGATCTCAAACTTGGGCGATCAGGCTAAGCAGCCAGTGTCCTTACCCACTGAGCCACCTGGCCAGCCCTCTGGACTGAAGGACCACAGACCTAGCCTGTAGCCAGTATGTCTCACCTCCCTGACTGCCACAGCTGACTGAGGACTGGCAGTTACCCACCCGCTCCATCTTGTTTCCTTCCCCAGTGAAACGGACATAAAAGTAGATAATTTATAGTGTTGAACTTAAAAATGCAGTAACCTAGCTCAGAAAACTTCCAACAGGGTTCCTGGTACACAGTAGGTACTCAATAAATGCTTATCCAGAGGCGGAAGGGCTAGGTGCTACCCGGGGGACCTGAGGAGTTGGTTCGTGATGTGCCAGGATCCTAGGCCCAAGAGCCGAGCGAATGCTGGGAACTCAGGTCTCCTTCCTGCCGTGACTTCAAGAAAGGGAAGCGGAGTTGGGGCTCAGCGGCGGGGAGAGCGGCTGACTGGTGAGTCCCACAGCTGGGCCTGGGCCCGCTCTCCCACCACACTACAGTGAGCTGGGTGGTCAGGAATGGGGAAGTCACAGCTACCTCCTGGGCAGGGCCAGACAGGCCACGCTAAGGGTGGAAAGACCCTTTTGTTCGGTGTGGCCAGAGAGATAGGAAGTGGTGGGCTCAGGCCCTCCAGCCTCCGGTTGCTCCTGCAGCCTCAGGCCTAAGATCCAGTGCCACAGCCCCAGGCTTTCCTAACCCGAACCTCCAGGGCCCACTGAGGCTCCGTTAACCTTCCTGAGGCCCTGCTGGGGTCAGTCGCTCGGGGGGGGGGGGACAGGCTCAGAGACTACTTAGGGGAGCCGGCTCCTTACCCTGACTTTCCAAGTCCGCCTTGGTGTGACCTTGGCTTCCCTAGTGTGGCTGTAAGGGTAGTGCAGTTCCCAGGTCCTGGGGTTCTCTTTGAGTGAGACGCGCACCCCAGTCTTGTCAGCACACAGCTCCACTGACAGAGAATGGGGCAGCTTACACGGTGCCTGGCTCATCCTTTACCCACAGTACAGCAGAGCAGGGAGCGGAAACTGTGGAGACGGCGCTCCTCAGAGGCTGTGTACCCAGCAGCAGCTCTGAGCGGAGCACCCCCTGCTCACCTCGTCTAGGCACCTCCTCCCTACACCAGCTAGACAAAGGGCAACGCTGCCCACTGTCAGCTCTGGGGCTTGAGACGGCTCAGGTAGCACAGGCTGGCCTCGAATTTGCTGTGTCACCAAGGAGAGCCTGAACTCCCCACTGCACTGTATTCCAGTCCTTCCTCCCGAATACAGAATCCCACCCTATTTCTCTGCAGGTACTGCTGTGAGGGACTTACCCAGGGTCACAGGGCAAGCCACAGCCAAGGCCAGGCGAAGAACTCAGATTTCCCGCTGGCAAGGTGGTTCAGCGGTTATAGGTACTTGCAGCCTGAAGACTTGAATATGATTTCTGGGACCTGTGTGGTGGAAGGAAAGAATTGACTCCCACAGATTGTCTTCTATCCTTCATATGTGTGCTGTGGCACATATGCCCATATGTATGCAAACACACACAGGGACACACACACGCACGTGCACACTACCATAAAAAATATTTTAAATCCAATGTTGGATCAAACGCGACCTGGTCTCTGCAAGAATGAGGCTGAGTCTGGATGTTTCTAGACTTGCATCTTGACAGATCTGGCCTGGATCTGGTGTAGGAGAACAGGGAGGCTTCTTTGGCCAACTTTCCTTCAGAGCCTCTGGCTCCCCAGTAGTAGTAAAGACTCATCCTGGTGTGTGTGTGTGTGGGGGGGTCCTGCTGTGATCTCGCAGCAGTCGGCCCGAGGGAAGGTGTGTGCAAGGGCGGGGTACTCGGCTTAATAGTTTAGGCATTCATTCACTGTCATTTCCCACTTTAGGGGTTGGGCTGGGGGCTCTATCAGGGGGTGTGGATCGGGCAGGGATAATCTGGGGGAGGAGCGATCTTGGACTTGGCCCCACTTTTCATTATTTGAGCATAAAGCCTGTCTGACAGCTCTCCAGATTCTAGAGAGAGACACCCTCTAGGACAAAGGAGTTTTACGCAAGGCCACAAAGCAGACACTGCACTTCCCAGCTGCCTTAGCGCTCTCGCTCCAGGCCCACTTCTCCTCAGCGTTTGCCCCCACCCGCTGCCATAGCACCATCATCCTGAAGGGGGGGAGGATGAGGATGAGGAGGAGGAGGAGGAGGAGGAAGAGGAAGACGAGCAGTCCTATAGCTCCTCAGGAGAACCCCACAAACCTGCTTCCACTGGGCAGCGGCTCTGAGAGGGCTCTCTGTCTCAGTCGTGATTTTCGTGATTTTCGTGGACCAGCCTTGTTAGTCCTAGTGGGATGGGATCCGGCCTCTGGGTGTTCATTTGCTGCCTAGTGATGCCAGACAAGCCTGCCTTAGGCCCTGCTGCTTCCAGGGCCTCCTGTCCACTGCCTCTCCTGTCCTGTGGCATGCCAAGCCCACGTCTTCAAGCTTTTATCTCTGATCCCTGGGCCCACTGAGGCTTCACCTCATCCCTCATCCCTCATCCCTCAGCCTCATCCCTCAGCCTCATCCCTCATCCCTCATCCCTCATCCCTCGGCCCTCGGCCCTCATCCCTCAGCCCTCAGCCCTCAGCCCTCAGCCCTCAGCCTCAGCTATAGTCCAGGTCCTTGGAAAAGCCTTTGCTCTCACCCCTGACGTTGTCGGGTGACACAAATGGGCTCCTGCCACCCAAGCCTGTTTCACAGAAGGACGATTATGCTGATGGCTTTGGGGTTCTGGTCTATGGGTCAGGTGACTCGTTCCCCTCTAGAGTTTTCCAAAACTCTAGAATCTGCCTTGTCAGCAGTTGACACTGCATGATGGGAGAAAGGAAGGGAGGGAGGGAGGAAAGCATTCACCTGTTCTGGCAGGCAGCGGGCAGCCTCCACGCGGTCTCCTTGTACGGGACACCAATCCCGTTGGAGCAGCGCCCACCCTTGCGGCCTCACCCAGCCTCCCCCCTTCCTTAGGAGCTTTACTTCCACGTGTGCCCATTGCACGGCTCATGAGTTTGAGGACATATACATTTCCAGTTCACAGCAGCGATTGAGGATCAAGTGAGCGTTGTCCACCCACAACCTCGTTCTGGAACACATATGTGTCAGGAGCAGGGGCTGGAGTCCAGTGCCGCTCAGCCAGAGCTGAGAAGAGCCCAGGGGGGCACGGCGGCAGCAGCTGCAGGAGAGGCCCTGTGGAGGAAGGCCCGGGATCAGTGGAGGGAGGAGGGACCGGGTGGGCCCAGTGTTCATTAGCCGGAGGACCAGCTGGCCAGCTGTGCTAGACCATGAACTTGGCAAAGGGCAGTCACCCAGGGCAGAGGGTGGCTTGTCGGTGCCGTGTGGGCTCCCCAGGGGGTCCTCGCAGGATCAATGAGGGCAGCCAGGCCAATGAGAGGTCAGCAGGCCCTGGGGAGGTGACCCTGGGCGGGCCAGGGGACTAACGGCATTTCTCCTCCCCTGAGTCAGACCCAGGCCAAAGATGTAGTAGTCAAGGGACTATTGAATAGGCTCTCGGTCAAGGCCGCCAGCCCAGTCCTCAACACCACCCGCCAAGCTGCTCTCTCTGTTCCATGAGAGAAGATTCCTTAGGCTCAGAGAAGCAGTGGGATGCGGGTAGTGTTGGTCGGTGTGAGACGCGGGCAGTCCGACTCTAAATCCAAGACTCCGTGTTTCTAGTTTTGTTTTTTTCTTTCTGCGTGTTGGGGGCTGAATTCTGGGTCCTTGCCTGCTATAAGGCAAGCACTATACGGCTGAGTTACATGCCAATATAGGTTCCGGATCACGCTATATCAGTGGGTCACAATCCCTCGGGAAGTCAAATAACACCATCAGAAAACACAGATATTTACATTAGAATCCACAGCAGTAGCAAAGTTACGGTTGTGAAGTAGCAACAACAATAATTTTATGGTTGGGAGTCACCACAACATGACAAAAGCTATATTAAAGGTTGAGAACCACATGTCCGCACATGGCTTCAAGACTTGAGTAACTACATGCACAGATGTAGTATATGTACACACATGTGAACACACAGTTTTTGGGGAAGTTGCTTTGGGGGGGGGCTGTGGCCAGTGTGGGACACAGAAGTCATGTCAGTGGGAAGGCGAGCAGGGCCCATGTTTCCACTCTGATTTCAGGGCCCTTTTTAGTTTCATGTGGTTGGACAGACAAGCAAGCTAGTGGCTGTCAGGCCCTCTCTAGGCTTGTCTGGAAATGGACTCACAAGTTTGCCTCTCTTGGGTGGGCCTCTGAGGTTGGTCAGGGCTGTCTGAGGGCTGCGGTCTCACCCAGAGCAAGGGCGGGATGAAAGGGGGGAATGAGGGTGGGGATTACCCCCCTTCGGACATCCCACTCTTGTTCCTTAAGCACTGGGATTGTCCCCATAGCTTCCTAGATCTTTTGTGGGTGCTAGGATCCAGACCCTGGTCTCACACTTCCACAGCAAGTGCTGTATCCACTGAGACATTTTCTCAACCCGACAAACACTGTGTCTCAAGACCAGAGGTTTCTCGCCATGATTAGCGGTCTCTGCCACTTTGATTGGCTGTGTTGGGACATCATGGAAGGAGAGTCACCTCACAGACAAGGGTCAGGACTGAAAGAGGTGTGTGTGTGTGTGTGTGTGTGTGTGTGTGTGTGTGGTGTGGCTTCGTCCCACAGGCTCCTCCAATAACCTAAAGTCCTCCCACAAGCCTCCATCCCTTAAGTTTTTATACCTCCCAATAATGCCAAGCGTTGAGAAAGCCTGTTATATGCAGGCCTTCGGGACACACCTACAGAAGAGAGGCAGGGCGTGGGGATTAGTCACTGCTCTATTGCTGTGACAAAGCATCATGACCAAGGCAACTTATAAAAGAAAACATTTAGCCAGGAATGGTGGCACATGCCTTTAATTCCAGCACTTAGGAGGCAGAGGCAGGAGGATCTCTATGAGTTTGAGGCCAGCCTGGTCTAGAAAGTGAATTAGTGAGTTCCAGGACAGCCAGGGCTACAGAGCAGCTAAATCCTGTCTTACAAAAAAAAAATTGAATTTGGAGGCTTATAATTTCAGAGGGTTCGAGTTGGTGACTGTCATGGCAGCAGGCAGCAGGCAGCAGGCAGCAGGCAGCAGGCAGCAGGCAGCAGGCAGCAGGCAGGCAGGCAGGCAGGCAGTCAGGTAGGCAGGCGGCAGACAGGCAGGCAGCAGGCAGGCAGGCAGGCAGGCAGGCAGGCAGGCAGTCATAGCACTGGCATACAGCTGAGAGATTACATCCAGAGCCACAAACAGGAAGCAGAGAGAGAAAGGGACACCCAGAGTGGTATGGGGCTTTTGAAACCTCGAAACCCACCCCCCTTGACATGTCTCCTCCAAAAAGCCACATCTCCTAATCCTTCCCAAACAGTTCCACCCACCGGGGAGCAGACACTCAGGCAAATGAAGAGTCTGTGGGGGCCACTGTCATCCAAACCACCATAATGTGTAGCTGCTTGCATTCTAATGCTACTTATGTCCCCCCCCAAAAAAAACTGTTTGCTTCTGGGAACCTGACCCCAGTTGGTTCTGATTGATAATAAAGATCCCAACAGCCAGCAGCTGGGGAGGACAGACAGAGGAGGGAGTTTTAGGATTCCTGGGCTTGGGACTGGGGGCAGGAGAGAAGGCAGATCCATCGTGCCGGGAGAGTGTGGAGGAGAGGAGAGACCCCATGCCTGAGAAGAGAGACATGCCTGACAGAGAGACACAGCCATCATGTGAAGGAGCCGGGAGAGCTCAGCCCATCTGAGTCCAGGGAAGCCAAGGTAGAGCACCGTGTGTGGATTCTTAGGTGTCTGGCTGCCCCATGCCTGTGACCAGGAAAAGCAGCTAGAGGTTAGCTGGTGGACACAGGCCAAGATGAGTGAGCCCCGGGGATACGGTGAGGGGACGGGCACCCTTGTGCACTCTCTGTGTTTGGGACTCACACCCACCCACCCTCTCTCTCATTAGTTCCCACAATTGTCCAGGAAAGGAGACCCAGAAAGGTCCCCTAAGGAGGCATTTGTCAAATATACTCATCAATGAACAAGTAAATGGCCAGACCTCCCAGCAGCTGCCAATGAAGTGAGTCTGTAATTCGTGGAACTCCTAAGATCCCAGTCCTTGCTACAACCTGTCTTCCCCTAACTCATGGTCTCTGCTCCCTTAAATTGACTGAACCAGTGGAGACCCGTTTGGTCACAGATGGGCAGGGACACACGTAGGAAGCTAGGCAGGTCCTGGGCTCAGTCACTCTGTCTGCTAAGTGGAAGTGGGTTATTGGGGTCACTGTTAATTGTCAACTTGTCCGAAATCACCTTGGGAAGGGAGTGTCAATGAGGGACTGTCTAGATCGGGCATGCCTGCCCACTGTGGGTGGTGGCACTGCTCCCTGGGCTGTGTAAGAGTGGAGAAGGGGCTCAGCACTGGCATGCATGCCTTAAGTCGTCTCTAGCTGCTCTTGACAGTGGATACAATGTTGCTGCTTTAATGAACCCGCTGACTTGACTTGTCCGCAATGATGCTCTGTAACCTGAATTCCTGAGACAAACTGTTTCTCCTTTAAATTGCTTTTCTCCAGCGTTTTAGCACAGCTGCAGAAAGAAATGAAGGCACAACTTTATCTCAGCCAAGACCACTAGCCATGGGGGTGGGTGGGAGGCTGGGCTGCCCAGCCTGGCTGAGATTGGCAGGGTGAAAGTGAACCTGCCTGTTTCCTCCGTCCAGCCCCCACGTGGCCCGTGACTGAGAATTTGTCCCTGTCTGGCCCACGTGTCTACCCTCCCCTCTGGCCACAGTGAGCCCTGACCTTGACCATTCTGCTCTCTGGTGATGGGTGAGTTCTTATTTGAACAGTCTGGTAGCTGCTTCTTGCCACAGACCCCTGACTCTCAGCCTGATTCATGATCCGTGGTCCAACTCTAAACCTCAGCCCCCGCTGGATGCTGCTCTCGGCCTGGGCAGTGGTCATCCCGTCTCTGATGTTTGGTGGCCACTCACTCCTGCCAGCTGGCAAAGAGCACGGACTCTCTGAGGAGGGAGGATTCCTCCACTCTGAAGGGGAGGCACATGAGATGTCCCACTTACAGCCCCACTGTGGCTGGATGCGACAGGCCACGCCTGACTAGGTCCTGGCACCTATCCTGAATAGATCCACCCTTTGGAGCCTACGTCCTGCCCCTGACTTCAGGTGTGTGTGTGTGTGTGTGTGTGTGTGTGTGTGTGTGTATGTGTGCACCTACATCCGACTCCTGACCTCAGGTGTGTGTGTGTGTGTGTGTGTGTGTGTGTATGTGTATGTGTGCACCTACGTCCGACTCCTGACCTCAGGTGTGTGTGTGTGTGTGTGTGTGTGTGCACCTACGTCCGACTCCTGACCTCAGGTGTGTATGTGTTTGTGTGTGTGTGTGTGTGTGTGTGCACATGCCAGTGATGATATGCTACAGAAACTTCAGAATCCAAGGCCACTCTCTAAATAACCTGACCCAGGAGGCAGAAGCCTGGGGTTTGAGTTGAGCTCTGCCGCTGGTTTACCCTGTGACCTTTCTGAACCTTTGTTTCTCTGCCTCATTTCTTCCCTACCAGGCTCAAAAGATCCTTGAAAAGTTGGGAGTCTCCAAGAAGTGGGGACCACAGTGGTCCGCATCTCTGTTATTTACGTGACCCACACCCCTGGAGGCCTGCCTGAGGGTCTCCATACTGTTCTATCATCTATGTGGAATGCTGTCTGCGTCTCTCAGCTCGTTCCTTTTCCACTGGGCTAGCTGCCGAGGGCACCTCTGGGCACAGTTAATAATCCCACTTCTCTCTAAAATGTAATCTATTCTTCCTTTTTTTTTTTTTTTTGGTTTTTTGAGACAGGGTTTCTCTGTGTAGTCCTGGCTGTCCTGGAACTGACTCTGTAGACCAGGCTGGCCTCGAACTCAGAAATCCGCCTGCCTCTGCCTCACAAGTGCTGGGATTACAGGGGTGCGCCACCATGGCCGGCTTTCTTCTTCCTTATTTAATCACCACCCCCATCCCGAAAGTCTCACCAAGTCACACTGCAAATTTCATAAGTTCTGCTCTCCATCAGAGGATGCTTTTCCTAGAAGACAATGGGTCTTGTTTCTGAGAAGGTGGAACCCCTCCTCCTCCCAGGAGCCTTCCAAGAGTGAGACCATATCCACCAGCGCTGCAGGGGTGACTGAGCAAGGGGGGGCACGGAGCAAGACCCTGAGAACTCAGCCAGCCGGACACTGCCAGTCATCGCCACCAGGGGGCAGCCGGGCTATGTGCAGGTGTGAGGGCTAGCCCAGGGCTAGTCACTTTTATCTTAGGCTAGTCCTGCTCCCTGTCTTATCCTGCAGACACAAGGAGGCCTGGCCTATCTTCTTGCCTTTCGTTTGGGTAAAGGAAAAGAAAATCGGAAGCCTGGAATTGCTAACTTGTCGCTGCCACTTATTGGCTGTGTGATCGTGGACAAGGACGCTCCCATCTCTGGTCCTCAGTTATCTCAGCTGAGAGCGAGAGAACGCGTCTCATCCGAGTCCGAATTTGTCCTGGGTCACCAACTGCCTTCACGCCAGCCACAAAGTATTAGCTCCACTTCCTCCCAATTCTTCTTTCTGGCGCCCAGGGAAAGTCCTTGGACTGGTTTGCATGCCTCCCTCTGTTGGCTGACTGTGGAACTGCAGCAACAGCCTCTCGCGGGCGGGGGGTGGGGGGCTCAGGGAAGGAAGGAGCTGGAGTGGGGGAGGGGCTTCAGTATTATCAATAAACTGGCTTCTGTTTGTTGAGCGGCTACTGTGTCTTAGGTTAAAAACTGCAGGGTCGATGATACTGCCGACAGGGACTCTCAGGATCACAGTCACTTGAAGGTTGAGGGCCTGGGTCTCCAATGTGGCAGTGTAGTGCAGTGGTCAGGAAAAGGGACTCTGGCGTGAGGTTCCTGGGTTCAAATCACAACCTCATTGTTTATTAGATACCTGGTCTTGGACAAGCCTTTAAACTTCTGTGCCTTTGTTTGCCCAAGAGTAATTTGAAGAGGATAATATGTCTTCATGTCTGTCAGGTATGAAGAAGGTGGTCAAGACGTTTATTCTCTAATTGCAGTAGATTCTTCTGCCCCCTTTCTCCAAGAGCGCCTGTGTTCATCTCATAGCCGGTGTTTGCATGTCTGAGTGTCGCAGCCACAGCAGGACCCCGGAGGCTGGCTCTCATCCACGCTAGGGTGAGTCTGGAGGTTGTGGTGGGGTTTGAGTTGGGGAAGGGTTCTTTCCCTGTAGTAGTGACAGAGGCAAAGTGACTGGCCCTGGGTCTGGTGGTAATGGAGGAGGCGGTGTTAGTTGTGGTGGCGGCCGTGATGATGGTGACGGTGACAGCAGTGTCTGGTAATCGAGGCAAAGGTGATGGTGGGCTGTGGGGGGGGGAGGGGGAGGAGGTAAGGGCGGTGGTGGTCGCAGTGGTGTGGGATGGGGTGTCAACAGTGGTAAGTGGTGTTGCCGGTGGTGAGGGTGATGTCATTGTCGTTAGCTGCTGGTGGTGATGGTACAGGCAGACCCAGCCTGACTGTCTGAGTGGGGCTGGCCTCTTCAGCTCCAGCCACCACCAGTGACCCAGACGTGGCAAGCTCGGAGCTTCCTGGACAAAGGAGCCATCCTGGAATGCCAAACGATCCCCTTCCTCCTCCCCAGAGTCCCTGCGTGCCTCCGTTTCCTCCTCTACAGACGAGGCGGGAAGGCGGACTGTCCCCATTTTCTTTTATTCTTTTTTATTTTTGCCTGTAAGCATTTGATAACATCTGTGTCGGGGTCCCTCAGGCTCATGGGCTCTGGGCAGGCAGGCTAGCCCTTCGCCCTTCTGTGGGCTTGGCCATCCAGGACTGCAGAGCCTGCCCCACCCCAAGTGTGGCACTCCAGAGACCTGCTGGAACCAGACCCAGAGATTTGTCGCTTCTCCGAGGAGGCGGGACTAAGCAGGTGAGCTCCTTCCGGTGGCCAGTCTGGGGTTGAGAACTCTGTCCCACACTGAGAGGCCCAGGACAAGGCAACAGACTCCAAGCCTACAAGACGTGGGTTCTGGTCCAGTTCCATTAAGAAGGGCTTCTTAGGGCACCACAGCGAACATTCCAGAGTGTCTCTGCACGTGTTGTTCTTGCCGGGTCCTATGGCAGTCCTGGATGCTAAGACCTGTTCCCTTGCCATAGAGGAAGGCCCAGAGGGACCCGGAGGTGGCTCTGTTGGTGGCTCATACATGTATAAGGACCTGAGTTCAAGCCCCAGCACCCCATATAAAGCTGGGCGTGGTTGTACACACTCGTAATCCCAGTTCTGGGGCCCAGGTGTGTGTGTGTGTGTGTGTGTGTGTGTGTGTGTGTGTGTGATGGTATCTCTGAGGAGAAAGAGCCTGCAGACCCTCGGGTTCACTGGCCAGCCAGCCTCAGCCTAGCCTGTTTGTCAAACCCCGAGGCAAGGAGACACTCGAAGTGAAAAGAAAAACAAAAGCAAAATCAGACAGCCCCTAAGGAAGCGCACCTGAGGCTGGCCTCGGGCCGTCACACAGGAGTGCACCCTGATCTTCACTGCGCACACATGTGTATAAACGCATGCACAAATACACAGAAAGAAAGGGACAGTGGGGGCTGGAGAGATGGCTCAGTGGTTTAGAGCACCGACTGCTCTTCCACAGGGCCTGAGTTCAATTCCCAGCAGCCACATGGCAGCTCACAGCTGTCTTGTAACTCCAAGATCTGACACCCTCAGACAGACCTACAGGTAAGCAAAACATCAAAGCACATAAAAGATGAATAAATAAATTATTAGGAAGGAAGGAAGGGGGCTGGAGAGATGGCTCAGCGGTTTAGAGCACTGACTGTTCTTCCGAAGGTCCTGAGTTCAATTCCCAGCAACCTCATGGTGGCTCACAACCATCTGTACAGCTACAGTGTGCTCAGATACATAAAATAAATACATCTTAAAAAAATAAAAAAGGAAGGAAGGAAGGAAGGAAGGAAGGAAGGAAGGAAGGAAGGGAGGGAGGGAGGGCACAACGACAGGTAGACTTGACAAAAGGCTCACATTAGGCAGGAGCGGACAGAGGCAAGAACCGGACAGCCCCGTACCTGCCAGGCCTAGGGTTGGGGCTACCTGCTTCCCTAACCTTTCTGAAAAGTCATGGGGACTTTCCAGCCATGGTCACTCAGGACACAGTGTCCCCCTGAGGTAGCAGATGGGGCTTTGCACCCATGTGTTCCAACTGAACAGACAAGGAACACGTCCAGCTGGGGACGTGACACGACTTGGCTTCTGCTCCATGAAATGGCAGACCTGGACCGAGAACCCAGTTCCCAGACACCCCACCAGCCACAAAACGGGGGTCCCGGCTGGAGTGGAGTTTCTAAGAATAAGCTGCTTCCAGAGCAGGTAGAGAGCAGGGACTTTCAGGCCAGCTCGATCCAAGGGTGAGCTCAGGCGGGCCTGGCTGGCCGGGGTGGGAAGGGCCGACCACTTCCTGCTCAGGGCTGGCGGTCCCCCGCAGCCATCAGAAGCCAACCACTTCCCGGTCTGGGCCGCCTTCCCCTTTCTAGCCAAGCCGGAGGGAGGAGGGCGAGGTGGCCCTTTGCGTGCTGTGGCCTGGGCGACTCTGGCCTCTTTTCATTTCCCCACTATCGCTGCGTCCCTCTCCACAGCCACCAACGGTCGGTCGGAAGCTGCTCAGAGCTGCCCACCTGGCCCCCTGTCTCTGGCCAAGCCCCTCCCTGGGAGTGCCACCCTACTTGGCCCTGCTGGGAGTCTGTTCCCTGGTACCTAGACCAAAGCGCTGTCCTTCCTAAAGAGGCTTAGGTTGGTCTAGTGTCCTGCATGGGGTCACAGGATGGGGGTCACATGCTTGTCCATTAGTGACAGAACCAGACATTTAGTTGAGTCTTACTCTAAAATGCGAATCCTGCACACAGCATTGGTGGCCCTCAAAGGACGTCAGAGAACGTTGGAAACCGAGTCACAGTCCGTCCTGCCAGAGCTAGAGAGCTCCAAGAACAGGGATGGCGTCTCTCTACCCCTGACACACCCCAGAACCAGCCCACGCCCACACCCACACCCAGAACAGGTTCTTGGGGCACATGTGCAAAAATAAAGAGCCAACTGATTGCACACATCCAATCGTATACATGCTCAGACGCAGCTGTAGGGTGTCAGGCCCAAGCACCCAGACCTGACCAGAGGGAGGTAGATTTGGCCTAAGGGTTGTGTCCACCGTCTTTATCCTGGGTTGGGGCTCACGATGCCTGTTTATTTATTTATTAGGGTGCTGGGGCTGAAGCCAGGGCCTTGTTTGTGTTATGTGAGCACTGTTATGAAGCTACCTCTTCAGCTCTCTCTCTCTCTCTCTCTCTCTCTCTCTCTCTCTCTCTCTCTCTCTCTTGAGACAAATATCACTGAGTATCACTGAGTTGTCCAGGCTGATCTTGAACTCACTCTGTAGCCCCAGGAAGGCCTTGAACCCATAATCCACCCGCCTCAACCTCCCGAGTAAAAAGAATTCTAGGCCTGTGTACCCAGTCCGATGGCCTGAAGATGTTTAAACACCTCCTCCCATTTTCCAGCCCATCGGTTGGAAAGCCAGAGATCTGGGGGCGGGGGGTTTCTGAGGGGCCTCTACGCAGAGAATCCTGGGTAAAGAATGTGGCCCAACACAACCTGGGTTCCCACAGGACCTTGGTTCAGATGGGTGTGGCTTCAGAAACTGAGTACCAGCTTCCTTACAGGAAAAAAGAAATGGGAATGCAATAGTCAAAGCACCTGACAGACATTAGTCAACGCTCTCAGATACATCACCCTTCCCTTTCAAGGGCAGAGCAAGGCCCTGAGGCTCAGTGCTGGTCCTGGCTGTGCTGGGCAAGGGAGGTCAGCTCCTAGCCCCGCGGCCTCCAGCTGTGGGCTGAGCTCCTAGCCCCGCAGCCTCCAGCTGTGGGCTGAGCTCCCAGACCCATGGCCTCCAGCTGTGAACCCAAGATCCACCTGAGGCTGAGGGAAAGATACTCATGCTACCAAAAACCTAGGCAAGAGCCCTGGCAGCCCACAGAAGGCAGCGAGGAAGGGAAGGGCCAGGACCTCAGGAAGACAGACAGCTGTCAGTTTGGAAGCGGCCGCAGTGGTCTCAGATGGCTCCTTCCACTTTTTGTGGTTTCAGGTACCCAAGGTGAACCGCAGTCCAAAAGTATTCAATGGAAGATTCTGGAAATCAACAGTTCATATGTTTTAACCCCTGCCGCTCTGAGGCTTTTGAAATTGTCCAGCACACCCAGGCTGTGCGCAGTGCCCATCAATCATACAGTGCCAGTCTTATTATCAGAAGGACTGTCACTGTCCGGACTTGTGTTCAAGAGAGACTTATTTGTCCACTGATGTCCCCAAAGAACAAGATCAGCATGGCAAAGGGCCGAAAGCCACATACCAAGGCCGAAGAACGATTTACAATACACTTGGGGATATTAAAAAATCTCTGAACGAGGTTCTGAACGAGGACTGGCCTGTGGCTTAACTGGTAAAGGCCTTGCTGGGCGTGCAGGAAGACCTGCCTCTCATCACCCGAATCTACACTAAAGGCTTGGTGTGGTGGTGCAAGCTTATTTTCTCAGCAGAGGCAGGGTCCCCTGCCAGTGTAGCCAAACCAGTCAGTGACGGGTTTGGTGACACAACCATCTTAAAGAACAATAACGAAATAAGACGGGGCTGGAGAGATGGCTCAGAGATCAAGATCACACGCTGCTCTTGCAAAGGACCTGGGTTCAATTCCTAGCACCCATGTGGGGCAGCTCCCTCCCTCCCCCCCAGTAACTCCAGCTCCAGAGGATTGGAAGTTCCTGGCCTCCACAGGCATGTGATAGTGTGTGTTGTGCGCGCGCGCACACACACACACACACACACACACACACCCCAAAATCTTGAAGGAGCCTGACAGATCACCTTACAGCCTGATCAAAGTCTCACTTGTTCTAAAACAACTAGACAAGACTATCAGTGGTGCTGTTCAGGTACATTTGATGGGGGTGGGGGGACGGACCCCAAACAACAACAACAACAACAACAAAAAAACTCAGGCAGGCAGGCACTTCCAGCCAAGGCCTCAGTCACAAAGACGGACTTGACCATCGCACGGTGAAAACTCACAGGTCTTTTCGATACTGTCCAATATACTATGTTGGATCGAACACCGATGTAGTACTACCTAAGGTTTCCTGTTGTGAATATATTCGCTTTCAGCTAACCAACCATTGGCTTTGGCCTCATTGGTCTAGAGAGTTCTTCTATTAATAGTGCGTACCTCAGAGGCGGATGCAGGCTAGAAGCGTGGTGCGGTATGCGAACGGTTTGGTGCTAGCGTGGTTGCTGTCAGTTCGGGTCCCTGTTTGATGGAGAACGCAGAGGCATAGAGATGAGACTTAAGGTCACGAAGAAAGCTGGCTACAGACGACAGCCCAGGTTCAAGTTGTTTGAACGCCACACACCAGAACGTTCCTACGGTTTTACGTGCCACCCCTCCCCCATCTCATATCTTAAAAGGACCGCAGAGGCAGTCAGGGGGCCATTATAAGCTGTTTTCCCTGAATCCCTTGGGACCACACCACCTGGCCCCTCTCTCTAACTCCACTCTGGGGGGTCGCCTATACTCCCCATATCATTAGACACTGAGTTTGTTGTCTCTGTGGTCTTTCTGGGTTCACCAAGTCTCTGTAGCTTAGTGCTCAGACTCTGTTTCATGTCTGTAATGATTCGTCACTGTGTCCGTCTTCCTTGACGGGGAGCCCATGGGGAGCAGGACTGATTCCTCTCAGACCCCTGAGCCCCAGCCAGGGACCAGGCATAGAGGGAGCCGGCACATATATTTGGAATGAACCACCCGGGCAATGGCGACACCTGTCAGGAAGAGCCCAAAGTCATCCTCGTCCGACGTTAGGACCAGCCAACGGTGTCTCCAGGCCTCTTAGACACCCGAACTGAGACACGTTTCACCAGCTGCTTTCTCTGGGGGACACTGAGAAGTCGTGGGAGGGTAGACAGCCCTGGGAAACCTGGGCTGGGTGGGGTGAGGTGCTCTACACACTGTAAATGGGGTGTGGCTCTGAGTTTTGTCTCCTCTGAGTCACCTCCTCGGTGCTGGGGCTGACTCAGATAGAGAGAGAGAAGGAGAACCTTGCGACCCTCTGTTTCCAGGGTCCTGAGCCTCGCCGTGTGGGTGGGGTGGTGAGGGAGAGGCTGTGGCCCAGGAAAGATTAGAGCAGTGGTTCTCAACTTTTCTAACATTGTGACCCTTTAATCCAGTGCATGTTGTGGTGACCCCCAACCATAAGGATATTTCATTGTAACTTTGTAACTGTTATTTTGCTACTGTTGTGAATCGTAGTGTAAACTTCTGATCAGTAGGATATCTTATTAGTGATCTGAGAGAGATCATGGCCCACAGGTTGAGAACCGGTGGATTAGCGCCTTACAGAGAAGTCCTATGATCTCAGGGCTCAAGGATATCTCTGATCTTCATGCTGTCTGCATGGGAACGGTAGAGTGTCCCCCAGATGGTGGACAGAACAGCGTCTGGGGCCTGGAAGCAGCACCTGGGGCTAGCTGAGCTGACCCTATCCTGATCCCCTCTCCTGACTAAGTATTCATAGCAAGGGGCTCAGACCCCATTCCCATAGGCAAATAGCGACCCAAGCTTCACAAGGAATTGAACTGAAAGACTGGTGTCCAAGACTGGCATCACTAGGCTGGTAGAGGCTCCACGTACAGGCTCGCAGTCCTTGGGACACCCCTCCTGAGGAGGAGGCTGAGGCCCGGAAGGGCGATGACTTCCCCAGACACCTTCTGGGTCAACTGGGGAGCGATCCCACCCCAGTCCTCTGAGATAGCCACCCTTGGCCATTTGTCTTCAATGCTGGTGCCCTCTGACGCCGAGAAAGAATCTAGGTGGTCTCTACGGATGCGGGCTCCCATCTCCTGCTGCTTCTGGGCATGGATGGCTTCCTTCACCAGACAGCCTATGTCGTGACCGTGTGGCCTCTGCACAGCCACTGTCCCCCTGGGCTTCTCTAAGCTTTGAGCAATGGAGGAAGCTGTTTCTCCTCTTCCTCACCAGGACGCTAACCTGCGTGTGTCTCATTCTGGTCTGTGTCAGGCACCCACAGCTTTGTTTTGGTGACAACAGGATTGTTTGTCACCAGGCATTTCCTGAGGGCCTGCTGGCGTAGAGCGACAGGCCCCTCTTCCTCTCTCAGCATGTCCTTCCCCATCAAAGAGCCTGGGCCCCATGGGCTGCAGGGGCTTCTGGGAACATGAGGCTTTGTGGCCTTGAGGGTCAGACCCTAACTCTGGAGGGAACCAGCCTGGGTTTCTGGCTGTGTGCCCGTGGTATAGTCACTCAGCATCTCTGAGTGTTATGGACCTGCCTGGCCAGCAAGGCGCAAAGCCCCTGTCCCTGAATGGGCCGAGAACTCAGCATGTGAACACTAGGGTGTGTGGCAGGGTCCTAACGTGTATCCTGGGGGTGTTGGGAACTCTGGGTCAAGGGCATTTTATTTCCAGGAATTCTCTGGGAGCAGAGCTGGGTCTAGGAGACACATAAGGACAGGTTGGTGATTGAAACAGCGTGTTTGGTTGTAGGTCACGGCTGGACTGCCTTCCGCCTGCCTGGGGTACTTCCAGGAAACAGAATCCAGCCTGTCTTCTTCCTTCTCACTATAGCTAGTGAGGATGTGGCCAAAGACCCCAGGCTGGCTGTACAGCTCGGGACTCCAGCCTGCATGCCCTCATATGCTGCCCGGGCACCCCAGCCCATGCTGGTGAGGGCAAGGGCAGAGATGGAGAGGAATGGAGAGCAGAGGGCATCGGGAGCAGGACAGGATCTCAGGGGCCGTTCACAGGGCTGTGCCCACGTGTTCCCTAAATGAACAGAAAAACTGAAGAAGGAAGAAGCCAGCAAGAAGGGCTTTTCTGCCCCTCCCCCCTTAAATCCCAGCACCCGCCACGGAGCCTGGAGCTTGACAACACAGGGGTGCAGGGCAGGTCTACCCGAAGACGTGAGGTGACAGGGGACCTGTGTGCGTGGTCCCGGGTGTGGCCTGCCCACCGCGGGCCAAATGCCTTCAGGTGTTCCTCCAACCCACAGCCCTGAATGCTGGCGGGCACCGAGGGTGGAGGACAGCACTCACGGGTGGGTGGAGGAACACGGAAGTCGGGGAGGAAACTGAGGCTGGGGGAGGGTGGTAATGGAAGGATAGCGGGGCTCAATGCTGAGCTCTGAGTGAGGGGCTCCTCCCAAGTGACCATCAGGCTCATGCCGACCGCTGTCCTACGGCAAGCAGCAAAGGCCACAGAAATGAGAGGCCCCTCCCCCTAACTTATTACCCACCAGAGACATAACACCTCTGTCCCAAGGAGGAGGGTTGGGTAGTGTTTGAGCATCATCAATTGGAAGTCTATCAGGATGAAGTGAAGAGGAGAATCACTGCCCTGGAACCCCGAGTGGGTTACCAACATCGTGATTATTGCTATCATTGATGGAGACACAAAGGCTCAGAGAGGTGAAGCCATTTGCCCAAGACCACACAGCAACTAGGTGGTGGGGATAGAATTTGATCTTCCGATTTCTCTCTTTCAGAGCCACAGTCCTTCCTTCCTTGTAGCTCCCTGCAACCTCTCTGGCGCCTCTTACGTATGGTCCTTTGTTACAGCAAAGTCTCTCATATCAGAGACCCCAGAGGGGGACGTAAAACCTCGGTAACGTTCATTTCAGAGGATGAGCTGGGGAGAAGTCACACGGTCAGTCGATGTCCTGGCCAGGGCTGGACCCTCAGCGGCAGGGGCTCATGCCAAGCCCCCCTCCCCCGGCAGCAGGGCCAGTCCCTTTGTGGCCCCCTGTCCTATTCTCACCCCTCACAGGAAGTGATGGCTACGACCCATTCCTAACCACAGGGGAAATTTTAGGGTCTGGGCTGGACTCAGATCCAGCCAGGGCCCTGGGTCAGGCGTTCTGTCATAGGCAAGAGGCACTTGATTCTCACAGCTGTCGGGCACTGGGATTCCCCTTGTTTGGCTTGGACCTCCTGACTGTGGCCAGGGTCCCCCAGACTGATGGCAGGGTCGGACCTTATGTCGCAGGCGGGTTCAGCCTGTGGGAGCCGAGAGCGGCTGAGGAAGCCAGGTGTCCTAGTGATTTCCTGCAAGCCCTACACGGTCCTTTCCCCTGTCTGCTCTTCATGGCTCCAGCATCCATAGCGAACTTTCTCCTAGTGTCTCGGGGAGGTTCCCCACACGTATTTCTGGCCCTACAACACCACTCAACACCACGCAGGTTGGGAAGACGTAAACATAGCTAGTGCAGTGTTTTCCTCAGTAGGCCAGGTCCCTGTGGCTTCTCACTTTTTCTCGGTCTGGGCTTCAGGGAGGATGTTGGGCCGTCTCCAAGGAGACATCTTCAGTACATCGACTGTCAAGTCCGGGGAATGAACGCCGATGGTCTGTCCAAAGGCAGAAATGTCTGGAGAGTAACGCCTGACTCAGCTCCTACCTGAGGCCTCTCTAGGCCTCTCCCGGAGGCTGAAGGAGGTGGGTGGAGGTGCTGTGGAGCCTCTCTCTGCCTGGTGAGCTAACCCAGAGGCTCCGCAGCCACAGCAGGAAGCCATGTGGCTGGCAGGTATGGACATCGCAGGCAGCTCTGTGTGGTGGCGCTTGACGGGCCACAAGTACTGCAGACGGGCGAGCCTGAGGGGAGAGGCACTCAAGTCTGTTGGCGCCCACACAGGGCCACCCGTGCCCCAGGTGCTGGACACAGAGCTGTGGAGTTTGATGTTAGCCTGACTGGCTTAGGGACTTGTCTGGATTTTGTTTTTACCTTTTCTATTCCTCCCATGTTAACTCCATGTCATTGTACACTGGAAGTATGTAATTTAATTTTACTTTCCTGCATGTATATATGTATACTGTACGTGTGTGTGTGTGTGTGTGTTTGTGTGTTTGTGTGTTTGTGTGTGTGTGCCTGGTGCCCACAGAAGTCAGAAAAGGGCATCAGATCCTGGGAACCCAGACCTGTGTCTTCTGCAGGAGCAACGAGGGCTCCTAACCACTGAGCCATCTCTCCAGCCCCTGTAACTTGCTTCTTGATTTTGCAGGGGCTCACAGCTAAGTGTGAGTCTCAGAAGTGGTTTCAGACTCTGGTGGCCCTCACAAGGGGTTGGGGTTAGGTCGATCTGTGTACATCAACAAGACTGCGGTCTTGCAAATTGGTGTTGGGACTTCGAAGGCTCTGAGATAGTAAATGCTGGACTGGGTGTGTTTTGTATTCTGAGATGGCCATGAGCCTGTGGGGCCAGGGCTGGAGTGTTAGCGTGTGAATGTGAACCAGGCCTCATAGGATCAAGTGTCGGTCTGCTACTGGTGGCTCTGTTTTAGGAGGTGGGGGTCGGGCAGGCTAGCTGATGAGAGTGATGCCTCTTCTGGATGCACAAGCTCCTGCGTCTCAGTGTGAACTACCCCAGCCACCATGCCTTCCCTGACATGATAGATGGATACCCACGGATCCTATGAGCCAAAGCACACCGCTGTGATCTGGGATGGCTTCTGTCAGGGGTTTCGCTATAGCCACAAGAAGAGCAATGGGATACTCTCAGGGCTGGTACCAAGGAAGCATGCACTGAGGGCTGGTGCCCTGCCGTGTGCCACCTCTGCAGCTGTGGCCTGCCCTCAGCCTCTGCTGCCTCAGTCTGAGGCCCTGACAGTCTGCACCGGTGGCGGAACTCCAGGCACCTGCTGGCGATCCTCAGACATGCTTCGTCTCCCAACAGAAGCAAGCCAGACTCACTCTCCAACCATCACCCGAAGGCCCAAGACTCACTGGGTCACCACTTCCCTGGAACCTCTCCATGACTGCCCTGCCACTCTGGGATGAGTACTGTCCAGCTCTGGCCCTGAGGAATCCTTGACCCTCAAGAACGGAGCTCGGCGTGCCTTTCTCAGGGACACACTAGCCCTACCCATTGCCAATGGCTGAATACAGCAGAGCCCAGAGTTCCCTCCTCCATGTTCCCATGATGCTCTGGGGCTATAATGTTGGCAACACCTCTGAGTCCATAGAAGGGTGGTCACCTGCTGTCCAGAGAAGCGGGTCCTCTGAAGAGCTCCTCTGGGTCTTTGCTGTCACCTTCAAATCCTTACCAGTCAGCAGACCCAAAGTCCTGATTCCTTTCATGGTGACCACAGGGTTGTCTGTATTGTTGCAGAGAAGTTTCTAGAAAATGTCCTTGGAGACCACCCTCTGGTTGCTGTTCTGGTGGTGTCTGCTCAGCCTACAAACTCGGGTGCTACCTATTGTGCTTGCCTGTGTGCTGGGACACTGGGGGGCAGGGGGCAGGAGGTGGGGCTGCTTTCTTTTCTGAAAACATTTCGGTTGGGTCAGGGACATGGGCAGAAATGTGTGATCTGCCACAGTAGTGGTAGCAGTGGGCGTGCAGAGAAGAGCAGACCCCTCCCAGAGGGAGTGATTTCTTGAGGTCTCAAGCTTGGAGACAGGCAGGTGAGGCGGGGCAGAACCGGAGTGGAAGGAGATTATATCGAGGCTCCGAACGCAGGGTCATTCTTTCTTGCTCTCGGGGACCAATTGTCAGCCACCAAACTCGGGACAGCCTGACGCTGTGCTATGCCATGTGTCCTGGGTTCGAGTCCAGCTTTGATGTTCCTTGCTGTGAGAAAATAGACATTACCACACGTTGCCCGTGTGCCTCAGTCTCAAGTGTAAAACAGAAGATGTCTAAGACTATTCCGGGGAACTGTGCAGTGAACTCTTCACAGGCAGGAAGTTTGCAGGGTGGTGTTTTTGTGGTGCCGTGGATGGAACCCAAGGCCTTCTGTACCATAGCATTGGGCTTTACCCAAAGCCCCTCAGTGGGATTAGTCACGTGAAGTGTTCCACACACTCAATAAACTCATCTGCCTCTTTAATCCCGAAAGCATTTATTGAGCACCAGCTGTGTACCAGGTGCTCCCATATGATCCGCACACATGTCCATACATCTAAACCCAAAGCCATGTCACAGGTGACGTGTCACAGGATTAAGCCAGGAAAGCGGGTACTAACTGAAGTCCTAGAGAGGTTGGGGGTGGCTTCCTGGAGGAGTTAGTGGCTGAGAAGAGATTTGAGACGTGCCCCACGCCCACTCCTCGACAGCCAGTGATTCCAGCTTGGGCGGAACACCCAAGCCCTGGAGCACCAGGGGCCCTGGGCTCCCAAAGGACAAAGGAGCCACTCTGGGCACTCCCCAAGCCTTCCAGGAGCCCCTGCAGGGGAAGGCCCCAGCAGGCCTGGTTCTCAGGCAGCAGAGCCTCTAGCGAGCATCAAACAACAAAAAGGCTTTTCTCATCGCCAGTGAGTCACCAGCCTCGAGAGCTAGCGGGCCCTTGCACTAGCTAGAGAAGACAAAACCACACATCTGAAGAAGTTTCCCACGGGCCACCACCGGCTTTAAATAGCTGCATCGAGCCTTGGAGGAGGGGGCGGGAGGACTGGGCAGCCAGGGCTCCTTGCCTGTCTACCAGGGTCTCACTCTGGACCCTGTCTTGACACTCAAGCCCGATAAGTTGTGTGGACTGGAACTCCACATCCTGGGGACCCTGCAGATGTGCAGAACCCTGGAGATAGCGGCTGGACACACAGACAGCTGGACAGACCTCCAGTCAGCAGTAGCAGTGGGGTGATGCCCGGAAGGGGGAAGTTGACCTCTCCGTGCACCCCAAGCGGCCTTCAGGCCTTGCTGGGCCTTCTGGTTGTCATCTGACACACACACACACACACACACACACACACACACACACACACACCGGGCTCTGCTCCCCCTCACCCAGCCCATTCGTGACTGCTTTCTGGGCGGTGTTTCCGGAGGCTGGCTCAGAGCTGGGCTGCTGACGCACTTGCTGCCCCCCGGCAGGGCTGGGTGTGAATGGAGCCCCCCATCTCCCTTTCCTGTAAATGAGCTCACCCCAGCTGCGCGTGGTTCTAAGAAACGGGAGACTTGAAACCTGTCCCTCATCTACAGCGCTGGGCGGAGCTTTTTTCTTGCTCCTCCCTCAGCCGAGGCTTCAGGCGGGGGTGGGGGGCACCGCAGGCTGGCAGAAGCCCTTCCCTGTGGGTGTCGATAAATGTCTTGAGTGTCGGGGCAGCTAGAGTCGTCAGGTCTCTGAGACCTGGGTCCATCTCTCAGTGGACAAGCAGATAGGCCCTCAGATATGTGGGGGAAACAGTTTTGTGCCCTCCCAGGTCAGGAAGATCACCTCCCGAGGCCCACAGAGCCCTTAAAGGCTGTCAGCAGTGCAGGCCTTGGTGACCATCTGAGGCAGGGTCCAGAGCAGGCCAGCTTGCCAGTGGGGATCTAGGTAGACTCCAGTGAGATTCCACATCGTGACCAGTGTACAGGTGTCAAACATGCACTCAACAAACAAACGGAATCCAGACTCTAGATCAATAAGATGTTATCACACCTGAGAGATTAAAGCATATATATATATGTGTGTGTGTATGTGTGTGTGTGTGTGCATGTGTGTGTGTATGTGTGTGTAAAAAATATATAATATACAACATATAATGTATAATATAATATGTGATATGTGCTGTATATGTGATATATCATGAATAATCATGTATCATGTATAATGTGTAACATGTAATATAATATATAAAATATAATGTATAACATAATGTATAATATATGATATAATATGCACTATACTATATATTCTCAGCAGGAGACAGGCTGAGCCCAAGTTCTTGTGCTCTTTACCTATCTGGTTTACATTGAGGTTTGGAAGAACAGACCAGGGTAAGAAGGGCCAGCATCCCCCATCTTACATGGTCCCTCAGGTTTTCCGACAGCTCCTGAGGCTCTAGCAGGCTCGGTGGCTGTCAGTCAGCAGCTCAGACACCTGCTCTCCTGCTGCCCCCCTGCAGGGCCCCGTATAGGAGGCCTCCAGAGGTGCCACATGACCGAGGGATGGTGTGGATGACGCCCACACATCTCTGCTGTCCCACAGGATGGGCGAGTAGTGGTCATCTGCCAAGCCACCACGGAGCCCTTGTGATGCTGTGCTCGGACTTCATGTGGCACTGTGTGGCAACCCTGTGGTCCAGGCCGGTGCATCCTGGCCTTCTCAGGCTACGGGCCGTAGGTAGGAAGCCTAATTATCATGGGGCAAAGGGAGGCGTTCAAACGCTGCAGCCACTCATGCTCCCTCCCTCCCCCACACTGTCCATTTGTCTGTCTATCTTCTCTGTCTCTCTGTCTGTCCATCTCTGTTTGCCTGCCTGCCTGCCTGTCTGTCTGTCTGTCTGTCTGTCGTCTGTATCATTCTCTCTCTCTCTCTCTCTCTCTCTCTCTCTCTCTCTCTCTCTCTCTGACTGGCTCTGGCTGGCTCTTGTTCTCTGTCTCTCTGTCTCTCTCTGTCTCTGTCTGTCTCTGTCTGTCTCTCTCTGTCCCTCTCTGTCACCCCCCCAATCAATCAATCAATCAATAAAGGACCCTGGTTTTTTTGGGGGGGGCTGGGAGCACTTGGTGACATTTCTCTGTCACTTGGGAACAGCATGGAGCCCATAGGCTGCGTTGCCTCTCTGCCCAATGCAGCATCCAGCTGAAACCAGGCTCTGTTGGCTTGCTGACAGATTGCCTAGTAGTTCAGGGGTGCCAAAGCCATGGTCTGGCCAGGGGCTATGCCCTCTGGCTTTGACTAGTGTCTATGGGGGCACTGTCTTTGGAGATTTAATGCTACGTTCTATACAAGGGGCAGCGGGTGAAGAGAGTGGCTGACTGCGTGAACGGGGAGAGGGTGCAGGGGGGTGGTTAGACAGTCACAGTCAGCCAGCTACCGGGAACAACCCAGCTTCTGCCAGTCACCACCCTGGCCTGCTTTTGGCCAAGTAGACAGTGGCTACTGTCCAGGAACAGAGAGCCTGTTCCAACGCCTGCGACTGACCTGCTGTGCCTTCAAAAACCCATTCCTCATCTGCACAGACTCCCTGACACAAGACAGTCACCATGGGGACTCCTTTGTGAGGAACCACCATGATTTCAACAAACATGCTGTGACCTTCCCTCTGGGCTGGGAGCTTCAGGCTGGGGCTCGATACTAAGGGCCCACATGTGTGTTTTAGATCAGTCAATGGGCTTGGGGTAAGCTATCATCCTGAACTTGGCCTGGGAGACCTCTACCACCTGTGGTCAGCATGTATGCACATGTGTAGGCATGCATGTGCATGCACATGGCTGTGTATGGAGGCATGGGTGCATCGGCATGTGTGTGTGTGTGTGTGTGTGTGTGTGTGTGTGTGTATGATGCATGGGTGTGTGTGCATGCTGCAAGGGTATGTATGTGCATGCTGCATAGATGTGTGTCTGCAGGCTGCATGTTGCAAGGGTGTGTGTGCATGCTGCAAGGGTGTGTATGTGCATGCTGCAAGGGTGTGTGTGTGTGCATGCTGCGTCGGGCTGCATGGGTGTGTGTGTGCATGCTGCATGGGTGTGTGTCTGCAGGCTGCATTTCCATGTTGTGCACAGTTGCTGTGGTCCGGCTACTGTGGCAGTGTCCCTGGAGGGAGCCTCTCTGAACCTGCACATTGCACACATAGCTCTTGCATGCATGCATCAGTCAAGTACATGGGCCTATGTGCACATGGGCCTGGCTGGGGGCAGGGCGGGGGCTATGTGTTCATGAACCTGTGTGTGTGTGTGTGTGTGTGTGTGTGTGTGTGTGTGTGTGTGTGTGTAGCTCTCGGGGGGCAAGATCTGGGGAGAAATATAGAGAGTCCCTTCCAGGGACTTCTAGGCCTCTTCCTTCCCAAACGTGTCTTCTAGTCAAGAGCTCCTCCGATGCCCGGAGGTCGTGACCTGCATCCAGATTTCCCTCTGCTCTACCCCACCTTCGCCGCTTCCTCTCTCGACTATGTGCCTGCCGCCCCTCTTCCTCTCTGGGGCCCCTTCGCTCTGCACGAGCGCCAGCCGTTGTCTTTGAGGTCCCAGCACGTGGCACCCCAACACTCTTGCCGGCAGCATGCTTTTACAGTTATTTTTCTAATTAGTGTAATCTGTATAGTTACGTGCTAGAGAATGCAAATTCCCACGAGGACAGAGGACTCAGATCCCCCCAGAACTGGGGTCATAGGTGAGCCATCTGCTGTGGGTGCTGGGAATTGAACTTGGCCCCTCTGAAAGAGCTGCTCCATCAGCATTGGGCTCCTCCTCCCCCTAAACAGAAGGTCTTAACCCAGCCCCGTCAGTCTGACACCTCTACACCGACACCAGTTTGGCCACCAGGAAGTCCCAAGTGTCTCCATGGCCAGACAGCCTCTGCCTGGTGACCCCACGGAGGGCAAAATCTCCTCCACATGCTCATTACAACGTGCCCAGACCGCGCTTCTGTTTGCTGAGGGTGTGCGTAGAGAGGCCCATGTGGTTTTTATTTCAGTTTCACGCTGGAAAAACAATGGTTTGGATTACGGAAAGAAACAGTTGGTACGATGTCATGAGAAGAACGAGGGGGAGGGGAGCCTTGTAAAAGCGGGCACCGACTTTCCACTCGTGGTCCAGAGCCTTCTGGAAGTCTCTCACTTCCTGCGGTGGCATGGCTGCCTCTCTGGCAATCAGGAGGCTGCTCATGGAGGCCAAGGAGAAGGAAGGTCTGCTGCCTTTATTCTAGTTTGGAGGGAAACTTGGCCTCAAATTTCCCTGCCGGGAAATGGGAGAAGGTAAAACAGTTTCTTCAAATACCCCTAGAGCGGAAGCCCATGGATGGACGCTGAAGCTCGTGCCGGGCTCTGTGCCAAGAGCATCAATGTACCGTGGTACCCATATCACAGACTGAAAGACTGAGGCTAGGTGTGAGAAACTAAAAAAAAAAAAGACCCCTGGCCATGGGCTACCCTCCGGATCATGCCCTATCCCCGACTTATTGGTTTTGGGGTTTGGGGAGGGCTGTTCCCGGGGTCAAAGAGTAGTTGAGCAGTTGGGGTCAAGGTGGTGAGGACTGTAGCTTTCTGGGGACACACAGGTGGCATCCTGGCCCATAATCTGCCTGTTAGGAGGTGGGAGAGTCCTGCCCTGGTGAAACAGTGAAAGACACTAAAGTTCCCAGGTTAGCCCAGGCCTAGGTACAGCCATGTCTCCTGAGGACAAGGAAGACTTTGACCTGTGGGGTGACCATGCTCTGCCTGCCTGGCCCCAGGCTATCCCATCCACACCAGCCCCCACGCAGCCGTCTATATCCAGAGTTAGGACTCCAAGCGGCCAGGATTCCGTGTGGTCAGGGTCACGGTGAAGGAGCTGACCGCGACGACTCCACCGTAGAAAATCAAAGAGCCTTCAGTCCTTCTAGATCAGAGTTGTCCCTGGTGTGGGTGGCTGGGCGGGTCAGGTAGAGGTGAGGGTGGGATGCTTGGCTCATGGACTCTACACCACAGTGTGCACGCTGTCCCCGAGGTGGTCGGCTCAGCAAGGCGTCACCAGCCTGGCTGACGGAAGACAAAGCAAGACCCAGCCACCAAGTCCCTGCCCTGCCCTGCCGGTCACAACCAGGACCATGGGGAGCTGGCCCGCCCACAACGTGCGCCTCACAGACAGACAAGCACCGAGTGCTTGAGTTTGTCTGCCCTGAGCTTGTGAGACCAAACCCTCACAAAAACAGAAACAAAAACAAAACGGACCAACTGGACAGAAAGGGTTCCGGAAATGATGCTTCCCTCATTTTACAGGGAACACTGGGGCCAAGGGACGGAGGGCTTCGCCAGGGCCATCCTGGCCAGTGTCTCCAGCAAGGGTCTCTGTTAAAAAGCCAAGTGTAGTGACACCTGCCTCTCATCTGAACACTCAGGAAGGCTAATAGGAGAATTAGGACTCAAGGCCAGCCTCGGCTACATAGTGAGTTTGAGGTCAGCCTGGGCTACCTGAGGTCTGTCTCTAAAGCACACAGAAAGCAAGAACTTTATAGCGACCCCTGCAGGCTGTGCCTGCACCTGCATCTTCTCAGCTGATGCAGCCAGGACCATTGATGTCCAGTCTGATTGGGATGGGGGGGGTGTTCCTGGGTGGGGCTTCAGACCGTGTTCACCAACTTCACAGGGAAGAAGCGTGACCTGAGCCAGCCAGGGACAAGCGGAGGGCCCCATCATGCCTTTCTTACTCCAGCTCCGGCAGGGGTCAAGACATGGTAGCCTCTGCGCCCTGGGGTCACTGCAGAATGCTGGGGTCTCCTCAGTCTACAGGGACTCCGGGCTCTGCGCGCCACACCCTCTCAGGAGCCGTGAGAGGAAGGAAAACCCACAGGCCCAGATGAGGAAGTCCTCTGCCTGCCACTGTTTGCCCGGCTGGATTTCCCCTTAACCACCAAATACAAAAGAGCCAGCTAGGAGAGACCAGGCTGGACCTGGGCAGCCGGGGGCTGTGGTGACGAAGGTACAGGAGTTGGGATGGAAGCATTTGAGCCCAGGGCCACCGCTCCTTTGGTATCTACCTTCAGAGGGGTCAGAGGTCAGAGGGATAATTGCTATATGACCTTAAACACATTGTTTTTCTTCTCTGGACCACGCATATAGGTCTATAAAAGGAAACATTTGGCTTTAGTAGCGAGTCCGTCCCTTGACACACTGGGGGATCTCTCCAAATAAGTACTTAGCATGCTATTTCCGTGTCCCGTGCCTCAGTTTCTCCAACTGTGCCTAATCCCAGCCTCTCCTGCTCGGGGCTGTCAGAGGACGCTGGCTCGGGCATGCGGAATCCTGACACCGGCTGAGGAAGGAGCAGACAGAAGACTCTGTGTGGTGATAGACCTGGCGACTGTCTGCCCTCACGGCTGGCTGATCGAAGGGAGGACAGCCTAGGGTGATATCCCAATGGGCACGGGGGAGGCAGCCGTGGGAGTGGCTTTCCCTGCACAGGTGCTTTCCTGACAGGCTGGGGAGATCCCACAGCCCTGTGGACTGTGACTCCAGGAGCCAGCGGTGCCCCAGGACAGCAATGCCCCATCCCAGGTGGGCCTCAGAGGCTGGACCTCCCCACCCCCACCCCCCACCCCCAGCAGGTGACTCAGGCAGACCCGTGGACCGAGAGGCAGCTGGGCAGAGTAGTTCCACACCAGGTCACCACTGTGACTGCAAGCTCTGTGCTCCCAGAATTCCTCTGGCCAGTTCCAGGCCTCTGACCCCTACAGCTGCAGTTATTGTCTCTCCTGTCATGCCTGCTCCTACCCACTGTGACCCTGTGATGGCCACAAGGCTGCAGGAGGGGTCTCAGGCTTTCGCTGATGGGATTGGGGAAGGGGATCACCGCAGAGCCAGCTGACTGGGTCTCCCAACCTTGTTCATCAAATGCCTGGTAGAAGACTTTGGGCAGAGGCTGCCTCTGCCTCAGTTTCCTTGTTCCCAAGCCCTAATTCCCAAGGCAACATGACTGTTGAACCAGTTGTCCAGGTTCAGATCCCAGCTCTGACATGCATAAGCTGTGCTACCTCTGGCAATATACTCAACCTCTCAGGGCGCTTCAGTTTCCCCATCTATGAAATGGGAATAAAATAACATGCCTCCCTTTTGGGGCTATTGTAATAGTTGCTATACAAAATAGCCCGGCCCTGAGTCAGCCCCACAGACGTATCCCTGGGATCATATGGTCATGTGACCTGTGTGGTTGGCACTCAGGGGTGGGAGGAGATAGGTGAAGGACATGACCTCTGTCCTTGCTGACAGTGTCTTCTAGTTTGTTCTTCGGCGGAGTGCAGTGTGAATGCTAGCTGTCAACCTGACAAGATCTAGAATCTCTTGGGAGACTTCTCCCGGCATGCCTGAGGGGAATCATCTTGACCGTGTTCTTTGATATACGAAAATCCATCTTAATTGTGGGTCAGGGCATCGTGAACTGTGTAGGAGAGAGAGAGCAAAGCTGGGCGTGTGCCTTGGGCCTCCCTGTTTCTCGGTTGTGTGTGCGGTGTGTCCAGCTGTCCCAGCTGCTGCTGCCTCAACTTCCCTGCTGTGATAGACAACGCTTTGGTCTGGGAGCTGGAAGAAGCCCTTCCTCCCTTAAACCGCTTTTGTCGGGCGATTCATCTCAGCGACAGGACGAGAAATAAGTCACAGGGTCGCATGTCCCAGCCTGGCTTCTTACTTGCCATGTAGCTGAAGGTGACCTTGAGCTCCTGATTTTGTCTCCCCCACAAGCGATCCAGGATTTCACACGTTTGTTCATGTGGTGCTGGGATTACAGGTGTGTGTGTGTGTGTGTGTGTGTGTCCCGTGTGCTATTCACATGGCGCTGGGGTGGAACCCAGGGCTTCATGTGTATTAGGCAAGCACACAACTTGCTGAGCATTCTTTGAGACGTGCCTAGGTGTACAGTAACCTCTCCTGCCTACCAAGTGTCTTGTTCGGAGGAAACAGTATCTGTCAGTCCTGCCTGCAACCCAAGGCCTCAGGGCGGCCTGTGGCCCGGGAAATAGGAAACACTTGGCTGTGCTCTTGGAGTGGCCTGGGAGGCCTGATCGGAGCCCGGCAGCTTAACTGGGGACCTGCCATCTTGTACGTCTTGTCACAACGCCCTTGTTTAGTCACTCAGCAAACTTCCTTGTTGCTTCCTCAGGGTGGCCCTGGATGCCAGGCTCTGTGGTGACTGCGTCTTGCCACATCCATGAGTCCAGGAGACAGAACGTAGGACATGACTGACGTGGACATCCAGCAGCGGAGGCCAGCCCCGCCCTTCATTCTGCAGGTAGAGGGGAGCTTCAAAGTCCCTCGTGACAGGAGGGTGCGGTGGGTGGCCTCCATTACATCAGGAAGCAGTGGGGTAACCGTCTGCCTCCCTCTGTAGACCAGGCTGGCCTTGAACTCACAGAGATCCGCCTGCCTCTGCCTCCTGAGTGCTGGGATTAAAGGTGTGTGCCCCCACTGCCCGGCCCTCTCTCCCCCTCTTATTCCATCAGGTCTCCGGCCTATGGGACAGTGCGCCCCACCCAACTCCCTCTTCAGGGTAGATCTTCTTAGAAATGTCCCAGGCACTTCTCAACCCAGTCAAGCTGACCGAGAGGAACCACACAGGGACTTTCAACTGCACAGAAATCCATGTCTGAAGACAAACTTTCTAAGATGAAGTCTTTGAATGGCCCACGCTGAGTCAAAGGCACAGACCCTGGGGCCAGGGCAGAAGCAGGATCACACCCAAGAGAACACACGGCTACATTCATTATATGAGCCTTAATCTCACTGTCAGCTTGATGCGATCGAGAGTCACCTGGGAGACAAGGCTCAGGGCATGCCTGAGAATGGATCATCTTGATGCCCACTGTGGGCGGCCCCACTCCCTAGAGTATAGAGCAGACAGCGAGCTGAGTCCCAGCATTCATTTCTCTCTGCTGCCTGACTGTGTGGATGGAGAGTGACCAGCTGCCCTACGCTCCTGCAGTCATGCCTTTCCTGTTATGGTGGACTTAACCCAGGAGCTGTGGGCAAAAAGAAACACTTTTTTCCTTAAGTTTTTTCCATCATGGTATTACATCAAGTACTAGGAAAAGTAAATTAGGTATTTGTTTACTTGTTTGTTTGTTTGTTGTTTTGAAGCAGGGTTTCCCTACATAGCCCTAATGGTCCTGGAACTCACTATGTAGACCAGGCTGGCCTCAAACTCACAGAGGTCCATTTGCTTCTTTCCCCACAGAGCTAGGATTAAAGGCATGCAGCATCACACCTGGCAGTGAGGCACATCATAAAAGCTCCCCGTAGCACCTGGGGTGGCTTTCCAGGGCTTCCCTACTGCAGAAACTCAGCTCAGCCCACCCTCTGAGACAGGGAGGCTGGTTAGTCAGTCACACCTTAGTATGAATTAGGTCATCTTCTAGCAGTAATGAAGGAGGAGATTTGGGGTATAATCTAATGCTGAGGGGGGCCAAACTTGTAGAGATCATAGGCCAAGTAAAGAACCTGGGAGTGGTCCCCAGTAAAGAGAGAGTTCTCCAGGAATAGCAAAGGGGTAGCTTCCCAGGGAGATGGGGGGGGGAATCCTGAAGAGGCCAGGGAAGGAGAGACTTAGGGTGCTGTCCCTGCTGGGAGTCCCGGGGACCACTGACTAGGTGAGGTCCTAGAGACAGCTGGTATACAGAGGGTTGAGGCCTGAGGAGACAAGCTAACACTAACATTCCTGGGGTCCCCAACCCAAAGCTTCCCGGGGGGCAGCTGAAAGGAAGAGTGTGGGGTTCACATAAGTCCTGTGCCCACACTGGCTCTGTCTTCTCCTGTACTGTGTCGAAACTCCAAGAGGACCTGGCCTCTCTGACCCTCAGATCCAGTAGCCCAAACTCAGAGCCTACTCAGAGGACAGCCCTGAGGTTTGGCCCAGTCGGCTGGACCTGCAGGTCAGCCAGGCTGTCTCTCCTCTCCTCCAGTCCTTCCTACAATCATGGGGGGGGCACCCCTTGAAAGGCGCTGACCCAGGGCCTCTGACCATCTGATGCCCGGCATGGGCTCTGGATGGGCAGTCTGGAGACAGGGGCATGTCCAGTAGGAACTGAAAGCCTGTGAAATGTCCCACAGACATTCATTTGAGCAGGAAGGGGAGGAGGGCTGCCAGTTTGGGGGGTAATTATTTTGCAAAACTTTACGAAGTTTCGGAAAATCCTGTTTCCCCCTTCATTGAAACCATTGTTTTTCAAGGGAAATTGAATTAGAAGGTGGTGGCGGCTGGAGGGGGCAGGAGAGGGAAGAGTGAGCCACATGTTTTTCTAACTAACTGGGCGCCTGTCCCGTGCCAACAACTCCCGAAGCTTCTTGTGCTCTGTGTCTGGGACCACCAGGGCTGTGGGCAGGGGCGGGAGGGAGCCCCCAGCCACTTCAGGGATGGTGACAAGACTGGATGCCCCCCCCTGCCTCCTCCACTGGACTGGAGGGTGCTGGGCTTCCGCTGGGAAGTGGCTTCCGGCCTTGAGTGCTGGTGCATAGAAGCCTGGGAGGGGCTGAGCCTCAGTTTCTCTTCTTAGAGGCCTGCACCCAGCAGTGGGTCCCTGGATGGTGAGATCAGAACGCAGGCAACGGGACATGAGCTCTTCTGGGAAAAAAAGAAGGCCACTGTCTTGGTTATCACTTATAGACAGCACCCTCCAGGCTGTGCAATGCGATTGGTAGAGTCTGGCAGGGGCCCAAGCTAGGATCCTCTAGTGATATCTGCTGTGAACAGACATTTGGAAAGGACTGGCAGATACCAGACCAAAGATTTGCCATCTCTAATGTGTTCTTCCAGTCTCTTGGCCCGGCTGCTGAGCCCTCAAGAGGTCAAGGGCAAGCTTCCCAAAAGGGCACTGGCCCCACAATCCACTCACGAGCGAACCTGCGCTCAAAGGCTATCAGTGGCCCTGTCGCCTTTAGAGTAAAGGCCTACGTCTTTAGCTGCCCCCGAGATCACAGCTACATCACACACTGGCTTTGAGGTGGGGCTCTCAAATGCTTAACATGCTGTCTGGAATGCAGTAAGTGCATAATTTCAATAATGATAAGACCTTTCAAAGCTTCTCAGACAGTGTGCCTTTGTAGACTCCCTGCACACACTGGAAGCCCTGTGTCTGTCCTGGTCCTGGGACAGGATCTACAAAAGCCCAACACAGGGGTTTTGAATAAATGAGCACCCAGTGCTGCTGCCTTGGGGTCTGGTTCATTACAGAAGCATAAACTGAGCACTTGATGTGTGTCCAGGCTGGGACTAGTTAGCTGCTACTTAAAGGTCTTAGCCTACCTCGTCCGGACAGCTCTCCTGAGCTCCGTGCAAAATGGAGGACTCTCTTTCCCAGCAGGGCTTTTTCTTCTCTACCTTATCTGGGGGGGGGTCTGACCCCTACGCTCTACCTGAGGAATTCACATAATCCTTGGCAAAATTACAGGTTCTTCTTCCTGGAATGCGTCTCCATGCATGTGAGGTGTCCCCAGAACCTGAAGCCTCCACCAATGAAACTCCACCCTAAGAAGAGCCCCTCCCGGCTTTCCAAGGTTTACATAGTCCTTGTTCGCCCCGAATAAAGAACACAAGCGGTTTTGTCAAATAGCGTCTAAAAGAGCTGGAGCACTTTGGAGAAAACCTCACCCTGGCATTCCCTGGTGGACCCGGATCCGGCTGACCTGCCTGGCTCAGACTTGACTTGATCCTTTCTCACTGGGTATGCAACCCCAGGGGCACCTGAATACCCCAAGGGACGAAGTAGACGTCGGAACCCCGTTCTGCTCCATCCTTCCCTGCCCGGTGTTCAGCAATGCCTGGACACCCCAAGGGAGACTCAGAAACTGGAAACAAAGTTAGCTTCATCCACGCCTCCTCCCCTCCTCTCCGATGTCTCTCTCCCAACAAGGTTGGAGATGACTCCCAGGCAAGGTATACAGCAGGAGCTCAGCAGCTGCACTGGTGAGGACACGGGGCATAGGAGTCGGGAGTAGAAGCTCATGGGAGCCCAGACTCTGGGAGGACTTGCCCCCCAGCGGGTCCCCAAACCACCCAGGACATTTACAGATTGGGAACCACACGGCTGTGTCATTAACTGTCCTGGCTGCCCCTGCCCGAGGACCCCGACTCTCCACAGCCAGAAGCCACCATTCATTCAGCAGAGCCACTGCGGTCGGGGTAGGAGAAAGGCAAGGGCGTGGCCCCACACTTCTCACTTGGGGTCTCTTGTGCCACTGTGGTCAGAGCTGGCTGGGCTGTGTCCATCTGGAGACCTGGTTTGGCTGCAGGGCCGTGCTGGCGCCTCGTGCTGGCTGGCGGCTGGGAGCTCAGCTGGGCCAGCTGCTGGAAAGCCTACACATGGCCTCTCGGTGGTGGCCTTGTGTGACAGCTGACTTCTCGCACGCACGTGAGTGTCCCCTGGGCAGTCTTCGGGGACTCGCCCTTTAAGACCCACAATGGAGGTCTCATCTCCTCCACACACTCTTGGTGGGTGCAGATAGGGGGCCACTGAGTCCCCTAGGGAAGAGAGAGAGGGGGGAAAGAAAGCCTACCTCTTGGTGAGGTCAGAAAATTAGAACCATTTTTAAGAAGTATTTCACACTAGTTCTTTTTTTTAACTGAGCCAATTTGACTTAAAATTCTTAAAGAAACTGTGCCTTGTGGCATGCATTTATAATCCCAGCAACTTGGGAGACTGAAGCAGAGACATCCAAAGTTCAAGAGAGTTTGGGCTACAGAGAGGGGACCAGGTCAGTCTTATACCTCTAGAATGTATAGCTCCCCCTCCTCCTTTCCCTCCTCCTCCCCATCCTCCCCCTGTACATCCTCCTCCCTGTCCTCCATCTTTTGAGATGTATCTCACATAGCCTAGGCCTACTTCGAACTCTCTGTGGTGCTGAGGATAACCTTGACTCTTGGTCTGACTGCTTCTACCTCCCAGATGCTGGAATTTCAGGTCTGAACCATCACACCTGACTCTGACCTCAGTGGCAGCAAGCCTCAGCTTCTGGTTGACCCCACAGTCACAAGGGACACACACTGGCTGTTCAGCCCGCGCTGAGGTGAGATACGGGTTCCACACATACTCTGGAGACTGGGGGAGGGGTGGGTGGGAGCATGTCGGCTCTGAGCAGCCCTTGTGCACAGAGAACCATTTGCATAAGGGGAGCAGAACTCTCCCCCTCCTCCTGCCCCAGAAGGAAAGCGACTGCTCCATGCTCGCCAACAGACGTTACAGCATTGTAGACTGAGAGCCATGCACCCATGCAAAGGTTTGGGTGTCTTCAGGCTGCAGGCACTGCATCAACTGAGTTGACATTTCATCCCACTCCTGGGCACCCTTCTAAATGCGGGTTCCTGTCTGGAGTTGGTTGGAGCTGAGTGACCGTCCCTAGCTCATCTAGCTGTGAGCAGGCTCCTAAAGGCCACCTCCAGTCCCCTGCCATGTGACTATGCATAGGCCATTTGCATCCCCCTTAAGGCAGCAGAGCACAGCGCCTGACCCCTCACCTCCTTTTAAAGGCTACAATGATGAGCTCAGGCTGTATATTAGTGACTGCCGCTGGGATAAAAGACTTTGACAATGCAGCATGGGGGAGAAACGGTTTCTTTTGACCTACAGTTTCAAGGTACAGTCCATCGCAGTGAGGGAGTCAAGACGGAGTGGCCTTGAAGTAGCTGACCATGTTACCTCCACAGTCAGGAAGCCCCGAATCCTAGTGCTCAGCTAGCTTTCGCCATTTCAGAGACCAGAGTCCACACGAATGGAATGGTGCCACCCATGGTGAGCAGGGCAGGTCTTCCTACCTCACTTAATCTAAATAAGACACACACACACACACACACACACACACACACACACACACACACACACACGGGCATGCCCAGAAGCCCATCTCCCAGATAATTCTAGATCTCAAATTGAAAATAGAGATTAGCCACCCCAACTCTACTCCTTGTCACACTGACAGCCAAACACATCAATGTAATCATAATTTTCCTTCCATTGCATCCGTCTTAGTCAGGGTTTCTATTCCTGCACAAACATCATCACCACGAAGCAAGTTGGGGAGGAAAGGTTTATTCAGCTTATATTTCCACATTGCTGTTCATCACCAAAAGAAGTCAGGACTGGAACTCAAGCAGGTCAGGAAGCAGAAGCTGAGGCAGAGGCCATGGAGGGATGTTCCTTACTGGCTTGCTTCCCCTGGCTTGCTCAGCCTGCTCTCTTATAGAACCCAAGACTACCATCCACATTGTGGTACCATCCACAATGGGCCCTCCCCCCTTGATCACTAATTAAGAAAATGCCCCACAGCTGGATCTCATGGAAGCATTTCCTCTTTTCTCTGTGATAACACCAGCCTGTGTCAAGTTGACACACAAAACCAGCCAGTACACACCCGAATTCTCATGTTTGTCTCGTAATGCTAAATACAATCAGAAGTCCTTATCATCCCTAACACTTCTGACAGTTTTCTGACAGTTTTCAAGTTTGTGTCTCATCTGAGACTTGCAGTCTTTTAAGTGCAAACTCTTATCAAATATAAATAAAAATAGAAACCATAAAAGAGGACTCTGCAGGTAAAGGCACAAGCACTCAAAGCCTAACAAACACTCTGTGATTGATCCCAGGAGCCGGCATAAAGACTGAAGGAGAGAACCAACTTCCCAAAGCTGTCCTCTGACCTCACGTGGGCACGGTGGCACACATTCTCCCACGCAATGGGCACATGCACACACACACACACACACACACACACACACACACACACACGATGATGATGATGATGATGATGATGATGATGATGATGATACAATGACAAGTTATATTGTTACATATTTCTAACATATAATGGCAGATTAAACATCCAATTTCAAAAAGGAAGCACTAGCCAGGCGTGGTGGCACACACTTTTAATCCCAGTACTCTGGAGATAGAGACAGTCAGATTTCTGAGTTTGAGGTCAGGCTGGATTACAGAGTAAGTTCCAAAATAGCCAGAGCTACATAGTGAGATTCTGCCTCAAAAAAGGGGGGTGAGGTGGAGGTGGGGGTGGACTGGAGTTGGAGAAATGGCTCAGTGGTTAAGAACGCCGACTGCTCTTCCAGAAGTTCTGAGTTCAATTCCCAGAAACCACATGGTGGCTCACAACCATCTGTAATGGGATGCAATGCCCTCTTCTAGTGTGCCTGAAGACAGCTACAATGTACGCGTATAAATAAAAATTTTAAATCTTTGAAAAGGGGATAGGGTGGGTGAGCTTTGGCTCATAGTAAGGATTTTTCAGATCAAAGCAAGACAAATCCTATAGTTCCTTGTCTAACATCTGGAGATCAAGATAAACTTGGCAGGACTCCAAAGGGCTTGGGTAACCCCGTTCGTTCCTCCAGTCCTGCCGCGCGCGCGCAGCACGCACAGCATGCTTCCAGCTTTCCTTGGCATCCCCGCCATAGCCTTGGCATCCCCGATATCCTGGGTTCTCCATTCTCAGGAGGATTCTCCTTCACGGCTGTGAACTGGCCCCTCGGGTGCTTCTCACAGCCACTCTGGCTCTGTCACAGATTGCCTGGCCTCAGCTGCTCTCCATGACCACTTCAATCTGTGCCTTTCATGCCGGCAAAGCCAGCTCCACAAGACCAGTGTTGCCAGACTCTGTTGCCAGATAGAGATGTAGCCAGGTCCCCACCCCCACCCCCACCCCCACCCCCATCCCCGTATCACAGTGTTTCAGCTTCCGTGTGTGGATCCCGGGGAAACATTTTCCTAGGCAGATGCCTTTGAGTGACAGGGAACCCTCGTTCAGGTTTTCTTGCTTTAAATTAATTTGGATATAAACAAGATAGAGCCTCCCTTGGGTGGGATCCCCCCCACCCCCAGGATGCCTGCCCTGTCCGAGTGTGGTGCAAGGGGCTTGCTCTTTTGAACGGATGCAGCTCTCTCTCTCTCTCTCTCTCTCTCTCTCTCTCTCTCTCTCTCACACACACACACACACACACACACACACACACACACACAGCTTTACTCGGGCTCTCAGAACAGAGGCAGAATAAGAGTCAGACTCTTGGCCAAAACATCCCAAGAACATCCCCGGCCAAGCTCCATATTTGTGTCCCTGTTCCCCTTCGTGTCCCTGTCCCACTCTCAAACCTCAGGAGTCCATGCCTCCAGATTTCTCTCCTCATTCTTGCTGCCTAAGCTTCCGCGGGAAAGCCCCAGTAACGTCTGCTTCCAGCGGTTTAGGGCTTTCTTAGCCTTCAGTTCCAAACTCTTCCATATCGCCGCTACAGAACAGCTCCAGTCGCAGGGATGGCCACACTTCTCAGGAACATTCTCCTCCTCTCAGTTACAGTTCCTGTTGCTATGATTAAAATATTTGGACAAGGCAAAAGGATTTGTTTTAACTCAGTTCCAGGGTACAGTCCATAATCTCTGGGGAGTCCCGGAAGCAGGCATGTGGGGGCACCTGGTCACATCCCGTTCAGAGTCAAGAAGAGAGCAATGGAAGCTTGTGGTCAGCTCTAATTCTCCGCTTGACCGCTTCAGAATCCCAGCCTAGGGGATAGAGCCTCCCACGATGGGCAGGTCTTCACACCGCGATTAGCCTAGTTGCCTGGGCTCATCTCCCAGGAGAGTCTACATCTCATCAAGTTCAGATTCACCATTACTGGTCATCAAGGCAAGCTTGCTTCTGGTTCAAGATTACCTTTGCCAAGTCCTCTCCATGCCAAGGAGTCGGGAGGCCATATTTTGATTCTGCCTGTTGTAACTATTCTGAAATGCTATGCAGTCATCTTCGAAAACCTGAAAGTATAAACCTCAGCGACTCAAGTCAGCGGGTGTGCAGGAGATGAAGACACTGGCCACCAGGGACCTCAGCCCTGAGGGTGTCAATATCGTGATTATGGATGAGAAAGGGCACCCCACCCCATCTTGGTGCCAGTCCCCATTGAGGCTGCCTGAGTTACCTCAGAGACCATCCTTTGGGAAGCATGAGACCAGAGGCTCTCTGGGTATTTCTGGAAGATTCTGAGTCTCTGGACTTCAGTCTCTGCTCCATTTTTTCGTGCTTACATTACCTCCAACCTAACCATGAGCAAAGTCTTTGCGGCTATAAAGTGCCGGCCGACATGTGTGTGATTGTTGCTAGCAGTGACTTCTAACTGTTCCTCAGGTAGCCACTCTGGGCAAGTGTCTTCTCTGGGTCTTCATACATGCCAGGCAGTCGGAGCCCAGATCCCCATGGCCTTGCGATCTTGACAACTTGGGCTCAGACAGGATCGGGCTGTACCGTTTCAGAGCTTCGAGAGGCAGGGGCTTGGCGGTCTACTGTGTAAGGTCTTTCCTAGTTGTCTTCCTAGGATATCATGACGGATGCCCACTAGTAGCACCTGCCTCGTTCATGGTTAATATGCTTTTGAGGAAAACATCTCAATCAGCTGGGGTGTTGCTTAGTGACCGAGCACTTGCCTAGAATGTGAAGGGCCGTGAGTGCGATCCTTAGCACTGAAGGAGTAAGACAAATGTGCAGTGATCAGACATGAGATTTCTTAAGTGAATTAATTAACTAATTAATGAATTAATGATGAATTAACTCATTGATTAGTTAACGAACTGAAAGACAATCTCTTTCTATACACAGCCATAGCTGTCCTGGAACTGCCTATGCAGATCAGGCTGACCTCAAACTCATAGAGATCCACCTGCCTCTGCACACAAGAGCTGGGATTTAGACACATGCGCCACCACACTGGGCTACTTAAGTAAATCTTAAGAGATTAAAATCGCTAAGGTGCCTGGCTCTAAGCCTGAAGACCTGAGTTTGTTTCTCATGATTCATACGGTGGAAGGAAAAGTCCAACTCCAGTGGGCTGTCCTGACTTCCACCCACGGACCCGCCCCCAGACCCCCACAAAATAATAAATAAATGAATTGTAAAACAAAAAATATTAAGTGTAAGTAAAAAGGATGAATGCCTTTGAAAAGTATATTAAGAAATACATTCAAGATGACTTTAGGGTTAGAGACTCATTGAAGCTATTACTGGAATGACCAGAAATTTGGAAAGAAAACATTTTTAGGAGGCAAGTCTACCACAAAGGGGCCCTGATGCCCAAGATCATGGGGTGGGGCTCCATTTCTCCCTGAGTCATCAAGCCAAAGGCAGGGAGTTGAAGACGGGTCACTGACCAGCCCCCTCATGCCAGCCAAGCCTGGGAGCCTGCCTCCAACTGTGGGTAGAGCGGTGGGCGTAGAGAGCTGTGTACAGCCCCGGCTGCTGCAGAGCCCAGAGAATCTGACCAGTGTGTAGTCTGTGGCCTCTCCACTGGCCCAGAGGACATCCTGGCCTGAGCCAGAGGCCCACGGATGTCAGTTCCCCGCTGAGAAAGAACCTGGGCGGCCCTGGGGCGTCTGGTTTTCATTTCTGTGGCTAGGAAGTCTATGTGGAGGGAGCTTGTGGCAAGGGTGAAGAGGCCCAGGTAGGGTGGTTGGACGGCATGCCAGTCCAACACCAGGTCAGGGAAAACTCACACAGCGAACAGGAGCACGTATCAGGTGTTCGTTCTCTGCATAGGGGTCGGGAGAAAGCCCACCACTGAGGAGGGCCAAACCTGTTTGGTGGCATGATGGGGGGGCGGGGGGGGGTCCATGAGGGCACAAAATGTCCACTTGAGAGAATGGGACAGTGCTACAGAGGTGATGTGGCTTCTTCCAGGGGGCCTAGGACAAACCCACAGAACCCATCCTATTCCGGGGCCCACGAGTGTGCTCACTCGCGTGTGAGCGGGGATGGAGATGCTCTTTGCTTGGGGCAAGGCAGCTGGGAAAGATGGGGAGGGAAAATGGGGCGAGCTCTCACTGTCTCTAGGCTTCTGGGATTTTAACAGCAGAGCACCTACTGAGCACAACCTGGAAGGTCCTTCCTGGTGTTCCTTCAAAAGATTCCCAGATTCCCCTTACTAGGAAGACCCAGGAACGAGGCAGACTTCCAGTGCCTCTCCATTTGTAGACACAGACTGGGGCTCAGAGGGCTTCAAACCAGACTCAGCATCATGCAGTGGGGAAGTGGTGAATACCAACCACCGGCCACTGCCAACCCCAGCGGTCGCTACCCTCACGATCTACAACCAACAAGGCTGCTTCCTACAAATGCAGCTTCCTGGGGGTACGCTCCCACTTGACTGCTGTTCCCCTCAGTGTGTTTCCTTGGGGTCCCAAAGCTCTCCCTTCATTCTATAGACCTGGACTGTTCAAGGCTCTGAGGCCTGTGTCAGAAGCCAGGGCTGTGTGAGGCATGTCGGCGAAGATGAAGCCTCTAGACCTCGTGGAGGGCTGAGCTGGCACTTGGGAGGGGTTGGATGTTTGCCCAAGTGGGTGTCTTCTCTTGTCTCCTATGCACCAGGCCAAAGCCGGACATTGGGACACAGAAGTGCACCTGCTACGGCCCTGGACCCCAAGGTGTCTCAGGCCAGCTGGGGCAGGAACAGGACCCAGCTGGTTCTAGGAGACTGAACCATTGACAAGACTTGGCCTCAGGAAATCCAAGGAGGGAGAGATCTGGATGCCTGTTTAACCCTGAGGCAGCACCCTGGGGTGGTGGAGTTGGGAAGTTAAAGAGGAGAAAATGTGGGTCCCACCAGGGAAGTTCTGGAGCAGCGATCCACAGAGGGAAGAACTATCAAGCCAAGGCTCTGAGAGATGAGACCCACAGGCCTTGCAGGGTTGGTCAAGTCCTGCACACAAAAACTCCTACCTAAGCTCATAGAAGTGCCGGGGGAAGGTCACAGTTGTCCCGTTCTGCAGAGGGAGCCAGTGTGGCTAACCATCCTGGTTGGCCTTGATGCCTCATGTCCCAAGATGCTCCTGGCTTCCAAGCATACTGGGAAGGCTGATCACCGAGGGCAGCCTGTCGGCCTGCTGATGTCTGGGACCCGAGAAGCCCCAGTGCGAGAGCGATCATCACACACTGTGAGTAGTCTTCAGTCCCAGGTGGCACCCGGGGAACACCATTGCACTCTTGAAATGGTGTCAAGTGTCCCTTCCAGATGACAAGCTTGCCCAGAGATTCATTGCCTTTGAGAAAACGGAGACTGGACAGTTAAGACGTGTGCCCAAGGTCACAGGAGTATAAATGGCAACCTTAAGACTGGTCTAGTCATCAGCAGGACTTCTACTGGGCCATGTAGCTCACTACACCATGATGGCTCATGGTGTAGCCATCAGGACATCCAGACAGGATCTTCAAGTTCGCCTTCAATATGCTGAGTCCCTGTCAGGACCCTCCTGAGTCTACCCCACATCCCTATCCCTAAATTGAAGCTTAAGTCTGACAGGCAATATCTACTTTCCCAGAGCCTTTACTGCCATGGTAGGGAGGTGACATGTGGCCTGGCCTAGAGGCAAAGGAGCTGAGGGGAAGGGGAGCCGGGCCTCAAGGGCCCCGCCCTACTGTCTGGGCTTAGCCACCGTTGTGCCTCTGGCCACAGGCCATACCTCTTCCGGGCACAGTGGGCTTGGAGCTGCCCGCAGTAGGAGCCCTCAAAGGAACACTGAACAGAGCTGAGACAACCAGGAGTAGCTGGGGCGAGCTGCCCCTAAGGAGTCCATCTTTCTGGTCCTTGCTACCTCCTCCTCTTACTCACTGGCCAGGTCCTTGTGCATAGTGAGAGGTAAAGAATGGTTTTGGCACGAAGAAAGGACCATATGGGTGGCCAGTCTCCGGTCCAGCCTGCGGTCTAACCAGCCCCCAGCTCTGTACCTGCCTCTCGCAGTCCTCTCTTGGTGTCTTGTCACCCCTGCCAGGTCTGGCACTGTCACTGTGCCAGGAGAGCCACAGGCCCCAGAAAGCTCTTCTACCCAGGGGTCAGTCCCTCTGCCCAGGTACAGAGCCCCTGGACCCTGGGCGGGGGTTGCCGAGGGGCCCGCTGGCTCCTACAGATGAACCTCTGAGCCCCCGGCTCCTCACCCTCCCGCCCCCCACACCGTGGTTAGCTACAGAGGAAGCAGCATCCGGGCCGCACACAAGGCCCAGAGCCGTGCTCACCGGGGTTCTATGGAAAGTTACAGCCGCCACCACCACGGGCTTTGAAGACCAAGCTGTTTGTGCTCCCCACAGCTATTTGTGGCCAAGACGCCCACCGCCGCCGCCACCCCCCCCCCATGGCCCTGCCTCAAAGGTGGGGACTGAGCAGAAGTCAGCTCTGTGGCTGTCCTCAAGAAAGCCAGGCCAGACCAGCTCAGAACCCATCCCCAAGCCTTACGACCAACCTGCCCCAGCCGTCAAAGCTAGCCCAGTTCTAGAAACTCAAGTGACCAACCTGTCCCAGCGATGGTACCCAAGAAACAACTAACCCTGCTCAAAAGAACCTGAAGCTATCTCCCAGCCAAATGACCTAGCCTGGGTGATAAGTTCAACCAGGCTAACCAAGCCTAACGCAGCCAGTCATCCCACTCGTGAAGCCGAGGCCAGCATGCAACCCCAGCCAAACCTGCCACCCAGCTCAGTCAGCAGCCCAGCGGCCAGGCCTTTCCTGAAAGCCACAGACTAGGCAGCCCCAACTAAATCAGTCTAGTCCACCCCCAAAGGACCATCCCGACTGTAGCAAGTCAAGTAATTCCATTCAGTGAATCCTACTACACAACTTACTACATTTAAGCCAACCAGACTCACAATCTGGATAACCCACACAAGCCATTGTACCCCACCCACATACACACCCCACCCCAGCACACAACCCCCTGTCCTCAATGTGACCACCTTGCTTCACAACATGGCCAACCTATCCCACCCCATCACACCACATAACCACTCAACCCCACCACCACAAACACCCCACCCTACCCCACCAGCATGAACACCCTATTCCCACCACATAATAACCCAAACCCAAGATCACCTCACCCCACTACACAATCACTTCACCCTACTGCAAGACCACCCACTCACCCCGCCCCAGCCCGCTAGCAAACCCAGTGAAACCCGCTCGTCCAGATGACCAGGCCTACCCTAGCCAGCCTCCAAGGCCTCTCTATTATGGTGCCGGCTTGAAACGGATTCAGACAGAGTGGGAAAACCAAAGTCAGGGCTGAGGGAACTCTGAGGGGGACATCATGGCTGGCATGACCCGTGTCAGTGAGGAATGGCAGAAGGAAGGGTGGAAGCCACCCGGTACCAAGGCCTGGAGGTGGCCCCCCGCTGTGGCTGAGAGCTGGAGGCCCAGTGAGTGACACTTTTGTGACAAGGTGACTAAGAAGTGGACTTCCCAAAGGCTGGCTTGTTCTGGCCTCAGCCCCTGGCTGGCTGGCTCCATGGCTTTTAGGCCCATGCTGAAGCATGTGATAGGACAGAGCTACCCTCTAAGACACTCCTGTGGCCCACTTCCTCCCACCAGGTCCCACCCCTTCCCACAATGCCACCCAGACAGAGCCTCTCACTGACTAGACCCACTCCCAGCTTCCATGATGAACCCCAACTTTCTACACAAGGGCCTCTTGGGGATGCTTCTGAACGAAACCCCAGCAGGTAGGGTGATCAAGGACAGGTTGGACAGGAGGATAAAGGTCCCTGGCCACTCCCTGGCCTGGATCTGCATCTCAGGGGAAGGAGCGAGGTCGAGCAGGGCAGAGTCTAGATCAGTGGCCATGGCTACACCAGATGGACTCACAAGAGTCTAAGGCCTGCCTGGCTGGCTCGGCGGGTCCCTATCACAGCTGGGACACATCCAAGGTTCAGAGCCCAGCCTGGTCACCAGACCACTGTTTCCAACCAGAACACACTGCAGCCCAGCTCCGGGGCCCTTTTCCATGAGCCCATGGCCCAGGCAGAGGGCTGTGCCCGTCCTCGGAGCCATCATGAGTGTTAGCAAGAGCCAGAAGGAGGAGATAGAGTCACTAGAGCAAAGCAAGACTGCACTCCCTGATGACTGGTTTCACCTTCCCCTCTGATTCCCAAGAAAAACAGGTCCAGAGGACGATAGGGGCTTACAAAGCAGGTGACTGCAGGAGAGGGGGCTGAGGGCTGTCACATGCCACCCCTGGAGTCCAGGGTCCAGAGTCTGGTTCAGAAGGACCCGCCTTTTCCCAGCAAGCTCTTGCAGCCCATCTTGCCTGGGAATGTCTCTGCTCCATCAGGAGCTGAACTTCTGGGACTCGAAGGCCAGTTCTTCCTGTCTCCATGCCCAGCCCAGTCTGCAAGACTCTGTCCCATCAACTTCATATTGGGAGAGAAACGGCTGTTTCCCACAAACTCACGGCCTGGGTCGATAGAAGTCACCCCTCCCCACGTTAGGCCAGACAGGCAGGCTTCAGAGCTGGGACTGTTGATCTGCACCAAGCCTGGTCTTCCAGCCCTAACTCCTCCGCCATCTGCCTCCCTGGTTAGAGGAGGGGGTCCAGGAGATTGCCCACCAGCTCTGAAAATGAAGAGGCCGTGTGTGTGTGTGTGTGTGTGTGTGTGTGTGTGTGTGTGTATGTATGTATGTATGTGTGTATGTGTGTATATATGTGTGTATTTGTGTGTGTATGTGTGTATGTGTGTATTTGTGTGTGTATTTGTGTGTGTGTATTTGTGTATGTATGTGTGTATTTGTGTGTGTATGTGTGTATTTGTGTGTGTATTTGTGTGTGTACTTGTGTGTGTATGTGTGTGTGTGTATGTATGTATTTGTGTGTGTGTATTTGTGTGTGTATGTGTGTATTTGCATGTGTATTTGTGTGTATATGTGTGTATTTGTGTATGTATTTGTGTGTGTATATGTGTGTATGTGTGTGTTTGTGTGTGTATGTGTGTATTTGTGTGTGTATGTGTATATTTGTGTGTGAGTATTTGTGTGTGTATGTGTGTATTTGTGTGTGTATATGTGTATATATGTGTGTGTATGTGTGTATTTGTGTGTGTATGTGTGTATATATGTGTGTGTGTATTTGTGTGTGTATTTATGTGTGTGTATTTGTGTGTGTGTATTTTTGTGTGTGTATGTGTGTATTTGTGTGTGTATGTGTGTATTTGTGTGTGTATGTGTGGATTTGTGTGTGTGTGTGTGTGTGTGGATTTGTGTGTGTATTTGTGTGTGTGTGTGATGCATTAAAGAATGTCCTTGATGGCTACAGCTTGAGGCAGCAGAGAGCCTCTACTCAGAACTAAAGAAACCAGCGTGGAGAGGACAAGACCCTACCCAGAGCACATGTGAGTGAGGTCAAAGCTGACATGAAATGGGAACCCCTTTCTCTCTCCTGAGATCCAGAATCAACCAGGAAGTGGACAAGGCAGGTCTGGATTCATCACCCTCAAGACCCTATCCGAGGGGGATAGGAATGTACCCCTGTTCAGCAGGGGGTCATTGGAAGTAGCACAAAGGTTCCCCCAACACAGCAGGATTGATTCACTGTAAACCTTTTGCCTCAGTTTTCCAACCGGCAAAAATGGTTCTAGAAGCAATTGCTTCAGGAGGAATGAACATAGTTCTCAATACTGGTCGTGTGAAATGCATCTGTTACTATAAAGCAGGCTCCCCGAGGTCATTGTGTGTATGGGGGTGTGGGGGGGCAGAGATGCCCAGTCTAAGAACCAGGGCCTGGAGACAAACTTCTTACTTTATGTCTGTGATGGGGGGAGTCAAACCATGAAGATCCTGCATGTGCCTGCTAGGGACTACCTTGGGCATGCATGAATGTGGCAGACGAGTGAGCCAAAGTGCTCCTTTCCCTGGCCCAAGCTTGTGTCACATGCCCAGCTGGAAGAGCCAAGCTCTGTCTGTGGCCAGGGCTCAGGAAGCCTTGCGTGGCAAGCCTGGGTTGGGTGTTGTCCAAATGGAAGCGTGGCTGGGCCCACCAGGTCTGGGGGGGTAGAGTGGACCCCTGGGTGGGCTACCCACCCCTGCCAGGTGGCTTCTGGGACGCCTGAGCGGTGTGGCTCCATCTGGGGACCGCAGGTGATGTTGGACCCGTTCTAACCCAAGTCACAGATGCAGACATGAGTGACACCAGAGCCTTGGAGGATGGAGCCTCCAGGAAGATGCACAAATAGATTAGGCAAGCTGCTGACGGTCCCCCTCGGCTAACACTTGAAAAGTCCCCTCCAGAGAAGCTCAGTGAGTCACCGGTCACTATCTACCCAAACAGAAGTCAGCTAGTGTCCATACCAGACTGGTCACCGATGTCACCTCACCACTTCCAGCCTGCCGGACATCCTGTGGGGTGTGTCACTTACACGTAGCTCCACAGGCGAGACCCTGAAGTCTACTTTCTTGTCTCTATTTCAGAGATAAAAAACCTGAGGTTCCCAGAGATGGAGCCGGGAATTCTTCCATCACACCCACCAAAGTAAGAGGCCGCAGAAGCCAGGACTGGGTAGGGTCAGGGTGGTCTGTGGCAAAGGTTTCAATAAATGGGGTGCAACTGCGGTGTGTGTGGGAACATTCTGTGCCTGGCCAGACAACCTGTCCCCAGGGAGGGCAGGAGCAGCCTGAGCTTCCCAGGGCTGTCCTGCCTGAGGCTCCATTCCAGGTGACTGCGGCCTCGGTTCCTTCAGGACCACAGCCTGGCCCTTGTTTCGCTCAGAAAGCCCACACATCATCTCACACAGGAAGCGTCACCCTGGCCGGCTCACGTCCTGTTCTCTAGAAGAGAGGGAGGGGGGAAACCTGTGTGAGTTGTTTTTCAACCAGCTGTCTTTGAAAAGCTTCCTAAGGCGGAGGGAATACTCTAGAGGAAATAGGCCTGTGGGGAGAAGATGGAGGGAAGATGGAGAGACACTAAGACCAACCCTGGGACAAGAGAAAGCCATGGGGGCTGGCCCCAAAGACGTGTGGATCCACATCCTAGAGCCTACACCGTCAGCCTGCCTCTCCCTCATTTTCCTGAGTGCTGGGAGACCGTCAAGCTCTCATTGGAGGTTCGGGTCCCCAATGCCAGTTCCGATCAGCTATGGTCAAGTGGTCTTCTAGAGTTCTGCAGACCTATCTGTGGTAGTTTGTACACAGTTTTGGTGGGAATATTTACACCACAGACATCATCAGACATTGCAAATCCTCTCTCTCTCTCTCTCTCTCTCTCTCTCTCTCTCTCTCTCTCTCCCTACCTCTCCTCTCTGTCTCTATCTCTGTCTCTTTCTCATTTCTCTTAATAGCTGTGACATCTTAATCCTGTTATTTTACCTCTCAGTGCCTGTTTTCTTACCTCTATGTTATTAGACAAATTCTTATCCAGATGCTGGAAAAATAAATCCAGAGTATGACTGAGGCACCTGTACAAACAGGCACTCCACAAATGTTCCCTTCTTCCCTGGAGAACCCCGAAATCTGTCTCCCTATGCCTAGTGTTCCCCTGCTAGAGAAGGAGCAGCTCTGGGCCTTGTCCTTGTCCCCATCGGTGTTTCAGGTGGGGAAGGACACAGGTGTGCTTCAGAGGCCTTCAGTCCTTTCATCCATCGTCCCTAAGCCTTTGGGGACTCAAGCCAGAGAAAGGTTGGGGACAAGGGAGGGAAGAGAGTGGGGGAGCTGGGTGTGTTTCCTGGAATCAGAGAAGCAGAGGGTGAGGCAGGTGTGAAAGCAAATCTCATCTGGGCATCAGCATGAGGCTCGGGAGAGGCTTCCGGGGTGGGTGGCACACGAACTGGGTAGACTGGGGGAGCCAGGTTGTGCCCTAGAGCAAGGACACACAGCCACTAAGAGATGGGGCTAGACTCGGCCTCCAAGCAGTGGGATGCAGAGGTATGAGCCCTGGTTTGTAGTGACTGCCAATTTCCACGGTGCAAATGACCCCCTCCTTCCTCCTCCTCCTCCTCCCTCTCCCTCTCCATCTTCAGCACCTGCTCATTCTCCAGTATCTCCCACCATCTGTGTAGGTGGACAGACAAGGACCCAGAACAACAACAGGCTCTCCCCCCCCCGCCCCACCCCAGGAGCTCACAGGCAGGTGTACATGCCCACAGAAACCTGGTCCCCTTCCCACAGGATGGTGGGAGGAAGGGCTTGTGGGAGGAACGGGTAGAAATGAAGGCCCTGGGGCTGGGGTGGGCGGGGCTGGGGAGAGGCAGCAGAGATGCCTGGGCGCTGGAGGTTAGGTCCTAGCACAGCCTTGAGTGCTTGGGCCAGGGCTGGACTGCTCTGCCCGGCAGGGTGGTTTCAGGTAGACAGAGGAGGAGGAAGAGGAGGGTCCTCACTTGTCCACTTCCAAGCCATCTAATGAGCTCTCTGCAGGGGGCCCAACGTGTGGACCGGACACCCTTAGCCTTGACCTGATTCTGAAAATAACATCAAGACTTTCTAGTGGGGACGTCTGGTGTCCCAGAGGCCTCCATGTGGCTTTGGTGACTCAGATTCCTCTCAGGTTTCTGGAGTGGACTCAGAACTCAGCTTGGGGCTGTATACTGACTGAGACTCTCCAGACAGAGCTGGGCCTGGGATCTCTGTTGTGTTCTATCCCTTGCAAAACACCAGCAGGACAAAAGTTAAGGTCACAGGGACAGCCAAGTCATGGTGGTGCACATGCCTTTAAACCCAGCACTCCGGAGGCGGAGGCAGGGGGAGCTCTGTGAGTCTGAGACTAGTCTGATCTACAGAGCAAGTTCCAGGACAGCCAGCGGTGACATAGAGAAACCCTGTCTCAAAAAACACCACCAAACAGCAACAGCAACAAAAAGATCATGGAGAAGCCGTGGCCTTGAGCCAGAAAAGGGCCACTGAGAAAATGGCTAAAGCCAAGGACATGGAATGAATGACAGGCAGGCGGTGATGTCACTGGAACCCCTGGATCCATCCATACCTGAGGCCGACCTGCTTCTAACCTTTGCACCTCTTCAAACTGACACAGCACTCACTGCCTGCTTGTTTTGCTGTTTTGTTTAATGCACCTCGACAGATGTCAAGCATTTACCACTTGCCCTGTGCCGCAGTACCCCGATGCTTTGCAGCAGCACCCCGATGCTTTGCAGCAGCACCCCAATGCTTTGCAGCAGCACCCCGATGCTTTGCAGCAGCACCCCGATGCTTTGCAGCAGCACCCCAACACTTTATCGACGTCCTTTGCTTTTCAGACCTGAACCCAGAGAAGTCACCGGACCCTTCTGAGGTCCAGCTTTCCCATGGCTATGCCAATCTTAGCCATGGCACCCCAAGCCCAGAGTCATCACTGACCAGCCCCCGCTGCTCTAACTTGGATACTGTCGGGGTCCCTTTGGGAGTTCCCTTTTCACACTTGTCACCCAGAAGTCCTTGACAGCAGGCAGGGCTTGCTCTGAGTGAGACCAGAAGACTCTACTGCTCAGAGTCCTCCCGTGGCTCCCAGGGCCTGGGGCAGAGGAGGCAAGCTTCAGCGTGGGCCTTTGGCCCCATACGGTCTGGCCTCCTTCTTGTCTGCCCCCTGCTACCTCAGCTGCTGATGCCAGGGGCACTGGCCTTCTCACTGCTCCTGGAGTGTGCCACGGCTGCTCCTACCCCAGGGCATTTGCACGTGTTCTATCTGAGAGAGAGAGAGAGAGAGAGAGAGAGAGAGAGAGAGAGAGAGAGAGAATGCACTTGCCTCACGGTCACTTATTTCGCTCAGCCCAAATGTCCCCTTATCACAGGCTGTGTCCTGTCCTCACACATAAATGCCTCCCAATCTCCTTGAAAATCACTTCTTTCTAAGATAACCTTTGCCATCCGGCATGTCCCACGTTCGTTTGTGCTTTGCGACCTGCTGTTCTCTGACCCACCTATGGGTGCAGTGGTCTGTTAAGGAAGGCGGGGTGAGTGTGGGGGTGGGGTGGGGTGGGAGAGAGCGCTCAAGGTATTAGCTGCCTGTTTGGCTGCGTTCCCAGCACCTAGGACAGCGCACAGGGCAGTCCTTACCTCAGGGACAGCTAGGCAGGAAGGACTCAGGTCTGGTTCCCTGGAGGCTAGCCTGACCTTAGCAATCCCAGCTCAGCTCAGCTGACTATGTGACCTTGGGAGGGGTCACTTAAGGTCTCTGAATCTCTAATGGAGATGATGGAAGGGGGGTGTCCCTGGGCCCAGTGTCTGAGGCACTGTGGTGCCCAGGACGCCATGATTTCTCCTGGCAGCCACTTGGGGCAGAGCACCAGTCTCAGTGCCCTAAGTCACCCCTGAGCTCTGCACAGTCTGACTGTGTGACCTTGATGACAGGCTTTGGGGGCGTTCTCGGCAGCTGGTGGAGGCCGGCTGGCTATCACGAGAGAAGTTGCTGGCTCACAGGTCTCAGAGTTGTGGTAGGCACACACACACACACACACACACACACACACACACACACACACATATGCTTGCTTATGAAAAGCCTCACACACACACTCACACACACATACATACATTCTAACACTCACACACATATACACACTCACACATGCATATACACATACCCATATACCAAGGCACACTTACACAAATTCACACACACTCACCCTTCATACTCAGTTCACACACACAGACTCACACACATACACACTCACTCTCACACACATATGCACGCACACATGCGCTCTCACACACACACACACACACACACATAAACACACACACGTGGTGGACTGTGGTCAAGGCGCAGAGGGAGACGGCCGGGCTGAGCTATGTGACATGGGGCGAGCCCCAGGGAGCCAGCGCTAGGAAAGTCTAGGATTATCAGTTGCATTAACCAAGGGCAGGTGTTCCCAGAAAAGGGGGGAAGTATTTTCCACGCTGGGGAGCGCCGCGCACAGCCGTCTTCAGCCACAGGAAGACGTACCCACGGGAGAGAGACTGCTGTGTCCGCTTGCACATCGTGCACACACTTCTAATCCACGTGCTTCTGGTGAGAAATGACACCCTTTTCCCCGCTCCAAGCACGTGACGGGGCGGGGGGGGGGGGGGAGCTAGATTTTGAATACAGCCGGTGGTTTAAGAGGAGCCCAGGACTCAAGCTAAGTTGAAACAAACCAGCCCTGAGTATGTGGGACGGGGACATCCTTCCCCTGGGATTGTTGAAGTGCTGTTAAGTCAAACTTCAGTGGCCGGGGAGCAGCCAGGAAGTCTGCTCCCTAGGGAAGATGTTTGAGCCTCTGGATCCAGCCATGCCTGACGCCTTCTGCTCCTGGAACTTTCTATTCCACAAGCGAGCAGTACTAAGCCAGGGTAAAAGGGATTCCAGGGCGTGGAGCCATGGATCCTGGCCGTCGCTGTCTGCCCTTTGCTCCGTTTGGCAAAGCTGTCACCTAATGAGACGGCTTCTGGGAGGGCAAGGGGCCAAGGAAGGGGTTGTCACAGCCACATCTTCCGAGGGACAGCTAGCCGGAGACAGGGGCTTTGGAGTCAGAGCGGCAGCCTGTGCTTCCGTCCTGGGTAGGGTGGGTTTGAGTAAGCGGCTTCCTGTTCCAAGGCTGTATATCCCCTCCTTTGTGAAGCGGATGCCATGACATCGCCACCTCCGAGAGGAAGCTGTGGAACTGTGAGCGGCCCAGCATCTGGAGCCCAGCTGATGTAGAGAGACGACAGCGTATCCAGAGTCTCCAGAGTGGAGAGGAGAGAAGGGTGGGAGAGGGGGCGGATTCGGGGCTGGAGATGGGGGCTGCGGAAGCAGGCTGCATATCCCTGGAAGGAGACTTCCCACCAGAGAGCAAGCCAAAGAAAAGAGGGCCGGCTGGGCGGACAGGTGGCTGGCGAGCTCCCCGCCGCAGGGGGCGTGTGCCTCGCAGGGGGATTCAATGATGGAGAGAATCAGATGTCAATCAGAGGCGGGAACTAAAAGACCTCCGAGGTCCAGAGGGTGGGAGTTGACGTTGACGGGCAGCTAATTCCCTGGAGGCTTTGGGGTCTGTCACCTGCTCCCATAGATAATATTTAATTTACCCTATCCCCACTCCCATGAGTCCTTGGGCTCCACCCCACCACCACCACCCCTGACGGTGATCCAGCCCTTCTCCTTTTGAGCTGACTCCTGAGCCCTGTGGCCCACGGCAGCCTAGAGGACACTGGCCCCCCGGATGACCGCAGGAAGTTTCCTTGAGCCTTCTCAGGCCCAGGGATGCTATCTGGAACTGAGTCGGTAAAGAAAGATTGACAGTTGTAAGGATCAGACCTGAGCGTAAGTTTCTTTTGTTATAAGAGAAGAAATAGGGGCCGGTGAGAGCGTTCAGTGGATAAAGGCATTTGATATCAAGAGCTTGATTTCCAGTACCCAGAGGCGAGAACTGAATCCTACAAGTTAGCCTCTGACCTTCACGTGCATGCTGTGACTATGCATGCCCCGCACGCACACTGAATGAGTGTAATATTAAAAAGAAAAGAAAGGAGGGACAAGAAGGGAGCAGAGGAGAGGAGAGGAGAGGAGAGGAGGGGAGGGGAGGGGAGGGGAGGGGAGGGGAGGATAAGGGAGGGGAGGGGATGGAAGGGGAGAGGAGAGGAGAGGAGAGGAGAGGAGAAGAGAGGAGAGGAGGGGAGAGGAGGGGAGGAGAGGGGAGGATAAGGGAGGGGAGGGGATGGAAGGGGAGAAGAGAGGAAAGGAGAGGAGGGGAGAGGAGGGGAGGGGAGGGGAGGGGAGGGGAGGGGAGGAGTTAGCAGAAATCAAAGCCAGTGTGAAGCCAGAGAAGAGTTCCAGAATGTCTGTCAGGAAGGACAGGAGGACCAGGAAGGCCCAAGTCTCAACTCTGGGATGCTCTGGCTGATTCTGACACTTCCTGGCTGTGTGACTACAGAATACCCCTTGGCCTCTCTGTGCTTAAGATGCTAACCATGGGGAATGGAGACAGGCCACCAGCGCCAGCGTGTCGTATGGAGTCCTTAACGAGCTCTGTCTTCCCAAGTTAAATACAAACAGAAAGAAGGAAGGCCTTGGACACAAGGTTGAAGGGTGTGGAAATGATACTCTGGGTCCCAAGGAGTCATGCGAGATGGTAGGCTAGGGGAGGACCGGGCATTTTGCAAACTCCCGCGGCTTCTGATTCCAGGACCAGGCCTTGCTGGGACTTCTAAGTCCACTTAGCTCTGATTCCATGAATGAGCGGGCTCTGCCCACGCCTTCCTCGGGCTTCCCGGAGGAGGCTGAGCTGAGCCTTGAGAGAAGCAGCCAGCAACCAGCCCGTCTGACACCTTAACCACATACAAGAAAGGAGGCTTATCTAGTTGCCTTTGGGTGCAGGCTGCAGAGCAGGCGAGGACGACGTCTTGATTTCTTTCTTGCTTCTGGCTGCTCTGCCTAGGAATGGCGTCTGTAATCTTGGTGGGGCTGGGGGAAATGTCACTCAACTATCATTTTCAGGCCTCCAAGAATGGTCTCAGAGTCACATGGAGGGGGTCCACGCACCCCTGCAGCGGCTGAGTGAGCATGCAATCCTGGATGGATCTGTCTGCCCCCTCTGCTGCCACACCCAACACCCCCAGCACAGCTGCCTCCTTGGCCTGAGGCCTGCTGGGTCCATGTTCCCGTTGTGGGTGGGACCTGGTGACTCTGGTGACTCTGTGGTTTATCCATCTCATGAGAAAGCACTGTTGCTGGTCTTCAAGCAGACTTGGTGGTATTGGGGAGAGACAGGTGGGGCCCTGGGCTATCTGAAGCCAAGAGTTTCTGGTGTGCTGGTGTACTCAGTTAACAGAATGCTTGTGGTGTGTGCACAAACCCCTACTTCAATCTGTAGATGCCATCAGCTGTCTATAGTAGAGCATACATGAAGAGGAAGAGGAAACAAGATTACAAGTTCAAGGTCATCCTTGGCTATATGGCAAGTTGGGGCCAGCCTGTGCTATATGAGACCCAGTTAAAAAATAAGTAAGTAAGTAAGTAAGTAAGTAAGTAAGTAAGTAAACAAACAAACAAACAAACAACAAACACTTCCCTGCTGGTTGGTAGTATCCAGTGCCTCAAGCCCCTGTCTGTCCCTCACATCAGACCTTGCCACAGGCGGCCTGCTGGCTGGAGGCCCAAGGCTTTGGAGGAATTTCTCTCCATAACCCATCTGCATGGGTCTGCTCTCCAGGAGCGCGGCCTTCCTGTAAGTCGGTAGGCACAGCTGCCCTTAGCCGCATGCAACCTCTTCCTGACTCTTCCTTAGGCAGACTCCCAGCTCCCTGCTGAGGCCTCCCCTCCCAGTGTCCTCCCTGCTCCCCTGGCCCTGCCTTCTCAGCCCTTCCAGCCCTCCCTTCCTGCAGGGTCCCCAGGCCTGAAAAGAACATGGTAATGCCTGAAAGAGCGGAAAGTGAAGATGGTTTGGCTTCTTCTGTGCCCCATCCCCAAACTGTCCCCACGTCCTGGCTACTCGATGACAACGATTCCATCGGTGTCGCCCGTCCTCCTAGGCTCTCTCCTAGGGACTGCTCCATTTAGTCACCTTCTGGGCCCGGCTAGTCACCCAGAGAAGACTGACGCAGCAGCCTTCCTCTCTTACCCCAGCTCTGCCCTCCTGTGTGCCACAGCCTAGACCATGCAGGGGACGAGTGAGAGTTCTCAGTTCCCCCGGGAACATCACCTGCCTCTGGGAGGCCTCCTCAACCGGGAAGATCATCGAGACCCTCGCAGTCCCGGCCTGAGAAGCTCCACCCTTGGTCCTTGGGTTCTGCCCTTGTCCCCCAGGTTCCCATTTCCTAAGGGTCCTTCTTCGTTCCCGAGTCTCGGTTTCTATTCTACTGCTGTGGAGAGAGCACGATCAAGGCAACTTATAGAAGAGCACTGAGCTGGAGGCTTGCTTGCAGCTTGCAGTCGGTGAGCACCCCGGCAGGAAGAATGGGCGCAGACAAGCAGCATGGTGCTGGAGCAGTAGCGAGAGTGGGAGAGAATCCCACCCCCAGTGATATGCCTCACCCAGTGAGACCATGCCTCCCGATCCTTCCCCAAACAATCTACCAACTGAAAGTTCAAACTGTGTGAGTCTTTGGAGGTTGATTCTCACTCAAACCAGCACACCCAGGCCCCACCCAATTTGCTAAGGCTCCTCCCTCCTCCCTCAGGCTTCAGCCCTGAGCTTCTCCGAGCCACAGCAGGGGTCAGTCCCCACCGGTTGACGTAGCATCCCACCACCTTCCTTACTACCCTGTCCTGTCCCATCCCTCACCGCTCACCCCTAGATAACTCAGAGAGCCCACCATCTCCCTGGCACCTTCTGTCACTCCTACCCTGCCTCCCAGCCAAGCCAGGTTTTCTAAATTGACATCAAAGTTCATCATCGTCTGCTGAGTACCCGGCCACAGCTCCCCATTGTCCAGGACTGAGTACGAATGCTACCACAGGGACAGCAGTAACCCCTCCCTCTTTGCTGCCCGGAGGCCAGCACCTTATGACTCAGGCCCATTGGGGGATGCCAGATGAAAGAAGGTGGCCAGCTACACGGCCCCTTGAGAGGAATAGAGGATGGCGTTTCGGGACAGTCCAGGAAACATTTCTATTCTCATTTTCAGAGTCGGGGTGTCACTGGACTCAGAGAACTGTAGGCAGTACCCCTCCTTCACAGTGCACTCCCCGCCCGTAGCTGACCTGCTACGGGAAAATGGGGAGACTCTCTGACAATTTCCTTAGTCTGCTGGTCCCACCCAGGCCGGGACCGTATTCCCCACAAATGCAGACCTGTTCCTGCTTCTTCAGCACCTGTGAAAGAGCCTCTTCCTGGCCCTTGTTGGCATGTCTCCCTCCTTCCCCAGACCTTTGACCACGCCCTCTGCTCCCATCCACCCTCACAAGCTTGCCCGCCGTGCTCAGGTCCCCGCCGCTCCTGAATCTGTAGATGCCACGTCAGCCGAGCAGCATGTGTGAGTTAAGTTGTTACATGTGAAGTCACTTGCTGGGCCTCTGGTTTCTCCCTTGATACTCTGAGCCCCGTTTGGGGAGAGGTGGTGTCCTGTATGCTGTTTCCTGCAGCACGAACCCTCGCATGACCCTGCAGTTGGGGTGAAATGGGCGGTGGGCCCCTTAGTCGGGGTTGCAGTAAAGCAAGATGCTCATGAGATCGCCCTTCTCGAGCCATTCAATTATATGTTCAGTTGACAAACCCCTGTACTTTGCCTACTTTGTACCAAGCCCTGTGCAGAGAGAGTGGGACACACTTCGGGTCCTTGGAAACTCCACAGATTGGTAAAGAATGCCAGAAATATGGGAATCAGAGAAGATGAAAAGTCTAGAAGTGTTGAGAAGCCAGTGCCAGGGAGCAGGTGCCAGGTGGTGGCAGGCCACCCACAGAATCAAGGCCACCGTGTTGAGGCAGACCAGAGAACAGCATGCGCCACACTGCCTAAGTAAGCCTGGAAGCCGGTTGTGCCAGTAAGGGGAAGGCAAGCCTTTTTGCCGGAAGCAGGATGTTGTAGAAACTGAGGCAGGTTCTGCTGGCACCACCTACCTGACAGAGAGACGAAGAACCGATTGCCAACACGGAGGTAAGAAGGGGCGGGAGGATCGGATGTGACTCCATGATAGAGCATGTGCTTAGCATGCTCCAGGTCCTGGGTGCCATCCACAGAACCAAAAAGCCAGATCACGATTTGGAGGGTTTCACCAGCAGGGACTGGGGAGTGGAAGACAAGTTGGGGCCTGACAGGGCAGGGGGGGGCAGAGTCATTCACAGGAAGGAGACAGTGAGTAGAGGCAGGATTTTTTCACCTAAGAGACCTCTGAGGAGAGGATCTGGCATTTCCACATGTCCTGGTCATTCCTCATTCAGCCTCACAAGACAGAAGAATCTGAATGTCTCCAGACTACCATAGTGCAGGGACAGAGAAGACAGTAGAGAATCCTCAAAGCACAGAGAAAATCCAACTTCAACCATTATTTCTACACCCAGCCAAACTATCCAGGAAGAAGCTCTAAATCCAAGTCCTGTGCACCATGTCTAGAGATTCTGGAAACACACACACACACACACACACACACACACACACACATACACGGAGAGAGAGACAGACACACACTCACACAGAGAGAGTGAGATATACAGAGAGATAGAGAGAGAAAGAGACAGAGAGACAGAGAGAGACCCTGAGAGTCCACAAGATCCAGGAACATTATTCGTAAGCTAGGCTGTCTTGCCAATGGGACTGGGAAATCTCTGACATGAACCTAGTAGTTTTTGTTTATTTAGTTTTGTTTTGAGAAGGGTCTCGCTGTGTAGTCCTGGCTGGCCTGGGACTCACTATGTAGACCAGGCTGTCCTCAAGCTCACAGAGATCTGCCTACTTCCCTGACAGTGTGGCTGTCAGAAGTGGCAGTGGAAAAGATGCACGTGACAGTAAATTCCTGTTCCTCACACGAGGAGGCTCCTGGCTGGTCCTGGGGAGGCTCTCGGGCTGGGTACCTGATCCCTGGAGAGAACGGCAAGAATGCCCCGAGGACAAACATCCCCAGATGCTCAGGGATGCTGGGAAATGGTGGGTATGTGCCCCACTCCCTTGCCCCCAGGAACAGCTCTCTGTGTTCCACACGGTCCCCACCTGGCTGAGGTCCGAGCAGGGTGGAACCAACCGCCTTCCTGGCCTATGTCCCTCCCCACTTCCTCCTTCCCCTGCCACCAGAGATGGAGATGACCTTCCAGACATATGCCTTACGTATTCTGAGACTCAAAGTCTGCCTTTGTGGAGACCCAAACTGAGACAGCGGTGCTGCCTGACTCTCGGGGCGTGACTTTAGCTGTGTGACCTGGGGGGGAAATCTCTCCTCCTCTGTGCCTGCCTCCCTAAGTGTCAGCCATACCTGCAGCCTTCCTGGGCAGGCTCTCACCCCACAGCACTGCCTCTTCCTCACAGAGGCTCCGAGCAAGCGTCCACGGGAGTGAGCATACACAAGGTTGGGGAAGCCGCAGGCCTGGCTGGGAGTTGATCTTCTCATGTCCTGGAAGGCCTCTGGGATTCCTGGGATGCTAGCTCAGTGGCGTGCGCCATGCCCCGCCATTTCCCAACCACATAATGACAGCCCCTCTCCTTTTGCCTGGGTCAGCAAATTTGCCGGCCAGCGCACCCCTGCAAACCAAGCTATTATGACTGAAAGGGGAAGGAGGGGGAAGAGGAGGAAGGCTTTCTCCTCAGGCCCAGGCCCTCAAATGGAAAGAAAGTTGGGACTGGAAGCTGGGAATGGAGCAGCCAGAAAAACTTGGGGGGGGATGGGGGCGGGGTCCCAGCCACTGTGGTTTCAACATGTACTTCACCACCCAGAGCCTCAGCTGTGCAACAAGAGATCAGCTTCTTTTTTTTTTTTTTTTTTTTTTTTGCTTTTTTTCTTTGTTGTTTGTTTGGTTGGTTGGTTGGTTGGTTTGGATTGTTTGTTTGTTTTTTGATTTGGTTTTTTTTTGTTTTTGTTTTTGTTTTGTTTTGTTTTTTGTTTTTTGTTTGTTTGTTTGTTTGTTTGTTTTTTTGAGACAGGGTTTCTCTGTATAGCCCTGGCTGTCCTGGAACTCACTCTGTAGACCAGCCTGGCCTCGAACTCAGAAATCTGCCTGCTCTGCCTCCCAGAGTGCTGGGATTACAGGCATGTGCCACCACTGCCCGGCTGTTTGTTTTTTAAGACAGGGTTTCTCTGTGTAGCCCTGGCTGTCCTGGAACTCACTTTGTAGACCAGCCTGGCCTCAAACTCAGAAATCTACCTGCCTCTGCCTCCCGAGTGCTGTGATTAAAGGCGTGTGCCACCACTCCCCGGCAGGAGGTCAGTTCCTTTATGTCTCTTAGCCTTACATCCTTCTCTGTAAAGTGGGAGGGAAAGGGTGGTAATGCTCTCCCCACACGCATTTGTTAGAATTAACAAATGTAGAGCAGTCACAGCTCTATAAAGCACCTATAGGCACAGTGGTCCTGGGGTTCCCATAGACCCGAGTCATTTGCCAGGTTCCCAGAATCTCTCTCTTCACCATGAAATAAGTCAGATAACGGAACTCTGCATTCTCTGGGCTCAAATGCTGCCTCCGGTTCTGCTGCTCCGAACCGGGACTCGTCACAGCCTGTAATGCTCAGTCCTTTATCTGTGGCGGGATTGTTACGGGATCTGGGGAGCTGATTTATGGGGAGCCCTTCGAAGCTCCCCAGGCTAGTGGAAAATATTGTTCTAGGGCAAGGTCACACGGCATGTAGCTCTTACTTCAGCTTCACAGGGAGAGCATAGCCCAGCCTCAAACCCAAGTCCAGGAAGAAGGAGTGCGTAGCCTCCGGGGCCAAGAGCCTGTAGGGCTAGGTTCCTCATGAGGGCCAGCCCACCCCTGCGGCCACCCCTGTGAGTACGGGTGCCTTCTTTGCCCGCTTCCAGCCAGGTATGATCTCCTTCTTGAAGCCATCCCTCACAGAGGCCAAGACCTGGCAGAGTCCGTTGATGTAGAACTACATCATTCTACCCGAAGAAAGCCAGGTTACAAGCAATGAGAACCGTTGTTTGGAGTTTCTTTCTTCCTTCTAGGGCATCCAGTCAGAGAAAAGCTCTGAGCAGGCCTCCCAGGCCTTGGGAGAGTACAGGGGGAGGTCTTTGCTGACCAGCTGTCGCAGGGATAAGGGCCTGAGCGCAGACTGGTCCCTCTAGCATCCATATCTGCCTGGAATCTAGGGGACCTTAGGAGTTGTCACCACAGGGACCGAGGGAGCTGTGGGAAGGAGAGCCCGCTGAGGAGTCAGCCTCCCACCCCTCCCGCCTGCCCTTCCTCTATACACATGCATGTGTAGACATATACAGACCCAGGGCTCTCCGGCCATTGCTGAGCAGGGAGCACTTCTGGCTCTGTACCCACTGTTCCCTTCTAAGAGTGCCTCGCCTCCCCAGCCTTCGAGACCTAGCAGAGTCATTTACAGTACCCTGGGTACAGGTGAGGACATTGTCCTGACAGCCCTGCCCAACAGCATCTGCATGGGCCGCACTGAGGATGGAGGGAGTAGCCAGGGGCCAGGGGTCAGAATGCCGCTCTTCTGACATGGTCCGGGTCCCTGAGTCTTCCTTTGGAACTTTAGGGAAAGAAGTCACTTGGGGACGTGGCATGGGGTGGAGGCCAATACTGGGTTGAACTACTGTCACTAAGGTATGCACGGGGCCCTCACCTCTGTTGGCTCTCCTTTATTTCCTGTCTGAGGGGCGGCAGCCTGGCCCCGAGAGCCTGCTCTAGAAGGAGCAGGTGCTAGAGTGCTTATGCTGAAGGACACGGGTAGGGATATGGGAGACAGGGTAGGGATATGGGAGACAGGGTAGGGATATGGGAGACAGCACCCATCGCCCGCGGTAGCAAAGCTGTACCCTTGCCTGGCTATAGAGGACCAAGGTGACTCGGCCGCTGCCAGTCCCTGGGTGCCCCGCTCTCCAGAGAGCACTGATCCCACCCCTGTGGGATCAGAGCTTCAGGCTGAGACCCACGGCTGACAGGTCTTGAGGGTGGGAAAGACTGCGGGGGAACTTTTTCCTTGGGAAACAACCTGGAAGTTTATCCTTCCCCGGCACACTCTGAGCCGTCACAGGTGACAGCTGCCTTCCCTGGGATGGCGGTGAAGGGTCTCTCAAGGCAGGAAGGTGGGGGAGGGGAGGGCTTGGGTTTTGAGGGGGCAACACAGACGACTTTTCAAAACAACAGGAAAGAGAGGCGAGGGTGGGTGGGGAGTGGCGGCCCAGAAGTCAGGTAAGCCGTGCTTTCTGGGCTGGGATTCTGCAACCTTGTCCTGAGAGACAGACGATGGCCTCCTGCATTGCTTGGCAACTTTGTCCTTCCACGGGAAGCAGCAGTAAGGACAAAGGACGGGGAGGAAAGTGTCCCCAGAGTCCCTCTGAGAGATAACTACGAGAAACGTCTCTGGATATGCAAGACACACGGGGCGAGTCAGGCCCTCAACTCCCAGTCTCTCAGGCAGGCCTGGCTAGCCTGGTCCCCAGGAGGGCTGTGTTCTGTACTGGGCAGCACCAGCCACCTCAGGAAAGGCACACGGGCAGAGCCCTCGGGCCAGCTCGCTCCCAAACACCACACGGCACCCTCCTCTCTTGTGCACCGCCTTCTGGTGGAAACAGAATCTGAACACCAGCCCAGGGCTCAGTCAAACCCGTGTCTGTCTGTCTGTCTGTCTGTCTGTCTGTCTGTCTGGTCCCAGCTACTGCGCCAAGGGCAGTAGGCCAAGGCATCACATTGGCTTCTCTGGTTCCCCCTTTTCCCCCTGAAAGTGAGGCCAGATGCTGGACGGGGTGGGGGTGGGGGAGCCAAGAGCTTAGGGAGGGTCACCTTTGAGAATCGCTGCCAAAGCTCCTGAGTGACAGGGATCCCGAGTCACAGAAGCCCAGCCCTCTGTCAGGCTGAGGTCCCCCGCTGTGCTCACGGTTAAGGAACCATTTCACTTCCAGCCCCATGTACTGCTGGGAAGCACCTGTGTTTTCGTGTCACCCTGTGTGTATGTTGGGGGTGAGGGGACAGTCTCACTCCCGGTGACCCCCGAGTGTGACTCAGGTGTCTCCAAACTCATCAACGCCCTGGTGACAGGGCGTCACTGCCTAAGGTGCCGGTTCCCCTCCACTCGGTCCGCAGACCGAGCTTTCTGCCCCTGCTCTTTCCTGCTAGAGACATCCCCGGCGTGGCTGAGTTGTGTGTCATTTCGTGTGTGTGTGTGTGTGTGTGTGTGTGTGTGTGTGTGTGTATTTGTGTGTGTGTGTTTGTGTGTGTGTATGTGTATATATGTGTGTGTGTGTGTGTGTGCGCGCGCGCGGGTGCACGTGTGTTCCTGTATCTCGCCAGCTAGCCCTAGGTCCGCCATAGGACTGCTTCCAAGGGAGTGGTCTTCCATTGCCGACTCCCATGCCCTCCTGGCGCCCACGCTGCATCCTGCCTGGCTCAGCTCTGGTTCCTTTTGTTTCTGCTTGGCTCTCCTGCTGATGGAGGTCACCTCTCTCTCTCTCTCTCTCTCTCTCTCTCTCTCTCTCTCTCTCTCTCCCCCATCCCCTCCCCCCCCCCCCCCGCCCATGCTCACCCTCCATCTTCCTCTTTGCCTGGACTGGGCTCTACTGAGACGCTATCAGTCCTGGCAGTCTGACGCTTAACACTAGATTTTAGGAAAATTAGGTTGCGTATTTCAAAAGGTAGAGGCGAGCTGCTACGAATGCTATTGAAGCTGAGCCCGGTGCCCAGGCCTGGCAACCCGGCTGCTCAGGAGGCTGAAGCGGGAACGTTATAAATCTGAGGCCAGCCTGAGGCACCAAAATAAGATTTTTATCTCAAAAACAAAACAAGGCGGTATAAACCAAAACAAAAATGAGTCAATAAACTGATGAAGTAAAGGCTTTAAGATCCTATTTTATAATTGCCTTTTATTTTCAGATACAATTGTTGCGGGCATTTTATTTTTATTGTTGAACTCATCTAATAAGTTTTTAGCACATCGTAAGAGAAAAAACGGGCTGTATCACGTATGCCAGAAGTATGGCCGTGAGAGCCGGCTCAGTCAGCAGGGTTTGCCTCGAGAGCAGGAGGCCTGAATTCAGTTCCTAGGACCCATGATTAAAAATATAATGCTTGGACTGGAGAGATGGCTCAGGGGTTAAGAGCACCGACTGCTTTTCCGAAGGTTGTGAGTTCAAATCCCAACAAACACATGGTGGCTCACAGCCATCTGTAACAAGATCTGATGCCCTCTTCTGGTGTGTCTGAAGACAGCTACAGTGTGCTTACATATAATTAAAGAAATAAATATTTTTTTAAAAAAAATGAAAAATACAATGCTTAGTGTGGTGGCGCACACTGTGATCCTGTCACCAGGAAGGTGCTCGCAGCAGGATCCCTGGGGCCACTAGCCAGTCACTTAATGTGCTCTGGGCTCTGAGTAGCAGTACCTCGAGTTAACCTCTGCCCTCTCCAGGCACGTGAGCACACAGGAACACATGCATGAACACAGACTTATGCACAGACCTACGTGCATGCCAATACACACAATGGGAGAGAGGGAGGGAGGGAAGGAGGGAGCGAGGGAGGGAGCGAGGAAGTTGGGAACTGAACTTCAACAATGAGCCAATTCTATTCATGTTTTTTTTTTTTTTTTTCTCTTTGGTTCCTCTTATTACATGGGGGTGGGATTACTACAGTTGGCCACATGGTCCAGGAAACCAGGCTCAGAAGAGTGAGGCCTGTAAGATCTCACAGTAACCTAGAACCACATGCAGGCTTCAGGCGAGGCTGGTTCTAGCCTCTGCATCCCCTCCCCACCCCCACCCCCACCCCCAATGCTCAAGGCAGCCTGCATGTGGAAATTATACATTTCTCAAGGGGAAAGGTGGGTGAGGACCTTGCCTTGGATTCTCCAGTAACGGCCGCCTTACAGGAGACGAGCGGCTCAGGCCCGAGCTTAGGAGGAGCCCCTGAGTCCCTGCAGACGCCTCTTAGACTCCCTCCAGTTCCTGGGCTCAGTTTCCAGAAAGGGGGAGCCCCTCGAGATGATCAAGTGACAAGAGTTTGGGGGGCACACATAGATATGGAAAACCCAGCGGGGTGGGGCAAGAAGGTAGAGAGTGAAGGGGGCGGTGTTGGCGGAGTGGAAACAGCCCCTAGCTGGGAGCGGGGAGCCGGGTCCCATTGACTCACTCGGGGGTGCTTGGGTGAGTCTGCCTACCTGGGGTTGGGGGGGGTCTCAGTTTCCATCTCTAGAAAAGGGGGGTCTTCCTGCCACGTTGTTCTCGTCTGTCCCACACTGCAGGCTCCAGACTCCTCTAAAGTCCCCTGAGCAGGTGTCCCCTCTGCTACTGCCCTGACACCCAGGCCCAGGCCGGGCCGGCTGAAGTTCACCGTGCTGGTGGGAGGAGAGTAGCCTTCTCCCTCCACGGGTCCCTGCCAGGCTTACTCATAACACAGCCCTGTTGCGTCATGGAGACTCTGCTGAGGAAGCCAGTGTGTGCCAAACCCTCAATCAACAAGACTCGGCCGGTCAAGGTGTCATCCCCATTTTACAGGAATAAAAACTGAGGCCCAGGGAAGGGAAGTGGAAGGCCCCAGTGCCTAGCAGTTTCAGGACCCGGAAAAGTGCCTCCAGAGCTCTTCATCTGTCTCCACTAGCCGGAACTCAAATTCCCTCTGACCTCAGCAGCAGTATGGAAGACGGAACCAAAGTTTCAGACAGAACACTTCTTTCTGACAGAAGATCCAGGTCACCTGAGAAAAGTCCAGGGCCTTAGTAAGCCCCTCCTCCCTAAGTGGAAGGCCTGAGTGGAGGCTGGCACTGGGGCCTGGCCCCTGGCTCCAACTCTCTGGGTGAGAACCAGTGTGGTGCCCAGGCTGCAGAGCGCCTGCCTGAGCTCTGAAGAAAGCTTTAAGGACAGTAAAGGCCATTATGGTGTCCTGACGGAGGCCTGGGCAGGAGAGCTGAGGGCGGGAGTTCTACTCTCGCTCTAGAAGGTTGTGAGTGAGATCTTGGGCTGTCTTCATGGCCTTGGCCTCTGTGGTGCGGCCTGGGAACTGGGAGGGAAGATCTCTTGAGGCAAATAGGAAAAGCCACCTTCCCTTTGCCTCTCGCCTGACAGGTTTCAGAGATAATAGAATCAGAGTGGGGGGTGGGGCTCCGTGGTTAAGAGCACTTGACTGCTCTTCTGGAGGTCCTGAGTTCAAATCCCAGCAAGCACATGGTGGCTCACAACCATCTGTAATGGGATCTGATGCCCTCTTCTGGTGTGTCTGAAGACAGTGTACTTACATATAATAAATAAATTAATTAAAAAAAAAAAACAGAAGCAGAGTGGGGTATCTTCCCTGTCCTTTGAGTCTTTCTGAGCTTTGGCACACCTGACAGGGGCCCTGTCCAATGCACAGGCCCTCAGTCCGGAAGCTCAGGCCTCAGGCTCCAGCAGGGAGGAGGGTGGTCCTAGGTCTCAGGGCGGCCACGCCACAGCTTTCCCAAGCAAGGCCTTTCTCGGTGGGCAGGCCACAGCAGCTGTACCTCATGTGTTTCCAATTTGTACATAAATCCCAACTCCCATAAAAACCCCCTGAAGTGCCACCCGGCCACATATGTGGGTGCCTCTGCCTGGCAGTGTGGTGACGGGCATGGCAGGGTGTCAGCCGCAGCCCAGGGCAGTGACAGCCATGGGGAGGGGTCCTCCACCCTCTGGGGGGAACCAAGCTTTGGCTCCGGGGGAAGAGTCAGCCAAGCCAGCACTGCCTTTCATTATGACGGTGTCTCCGGGGCCACTGCAGACCACAGCCCGCTCAGCGACGCCCAGCCCTGCTTCCTGGGTTCCACGGCGAGGCCAGCTCCACACACAGAGAGCCTACCTTTTCTCTTTCTTTTTATTCTTTTCCTTTCAGCCTCCAAAAGGAGGAGGGCGGGTGCAGCCACAAGCTCTTCTAAGGAGCCGTGACATCACAGCCCAGGTGACGGCGGCCTAGCCAATGGACCTAGGCCGCGAGCTAGCTTCTTGCATCCTGTGATGTGAGGTTGGGTTGACACTGGGAAGGCCTGGTCCCTCAACCACAGAACCACAAGGCCAGGCCCTCGCCGCCTCCAGGGCCCTGCGAGAAGCTGGTTGGCTCCTGGCGTCCCCACCCCCTGGCCACCCTGGCCCCCGCCAGAGCCTGGGCTCTGTCGAGGGTGAGCCTCGCTCATTCATTCATTCATCCAGGTTGCTGAGGCTGGTCTCCCTGCTGCAGCCCAGGGCTCCCCCACCCTGGCTGCCCAGAACCCCTTCCCACCATTTAATGATACTCTGCACATAGCGCTGTTGAAAATTTGTGGCTAGACATTCCTGTGGGACTGGGAAGCCAAATTCTTGGGTACAAACCGAAACTTTCTTTCCTTGGAGATTTTCTTCTCTCTCGCCCACAGACACTCTCGCGTTCTTTCCCCATTTTTTTCTTTCTTTTCCTTTTTTCTTTTTTGTAGCAGCAGGGGGAGAAAAAAAAGAAACCAAACTTTTTTTTTAAAAGGCAACACCTCCCCCCCTTTCTTTTTTTTTTTTTTTTTTTTAATTTTCGAAAGGAACTTGAAAAAAAAATATAGAACAAAACAGCAGCCAACCAAGTGGGTCCGAACCCAACCCCCTGAGGCCGAGTCCTCACCACTGTCAGCCTGGGACATGGCCTCTAACAGCATCTTCGACTCCTTCCCCAACTACACACCGACCTTCATACGAGGTAAGTGCTGACAGCGATGGCGGGGAGCTGCCTGGCTCTCCCTGTGGGGAGGTGTAACTTTCCCAGACCATGACCCTCTAATCCACTGCTCCGGCCACCTCCATGGCTAGCCTCTTTAAGTGGGGAGAGGGACTGGTGGCCTCCGTGGTCTCCTGGTATGAGTGTCGCGGTGTGACTTTGATTCTCAGATGGTTAAGTGTGTGACAGTGGCAGTGGCCACCTATAGACCTCAGAGGGTTCTGGGATGGAGAGAGAAGGCGAGAGCGTGGCCCTCTGGTTCCAGAGCCCCGGGGAGAATCTGCCCAGACCAGGGCTCAAACAGACAGAGGTCAGATGTATCTCGGAGATCCACTGGAGGCAGGCAGGGTCAGGGCTGTGCCCTGGGCCTAAAGGTCTTGAACAGCACCCCCAGTATTCTCTGTGCCCTCCCGAGACAGTGGGGACAAAGGGTGGAGAAAGGACCCATGGGTCTCTATGAGAATCTTCTCGATGACATGGGTGGATACTGTCCTGGGAAAGTCTGAAGCATTGGCCGCAGAGGAAGGTGTTTGGGGGTGGCTTTTGTCTTTATTCATAGCACAGAAGGACTCAGGACTCTGGGATGTGTCCCTTAGAAAGGATGGGACCAAGATGTCTGGTGTGACGCCTCTGCTTTAGGCTGAACCCCCAGAGAGCCCTGCCCTGCCTCTGGCCTTTGCATTACACTGGCTTCTCTACCTCAGCCATTTTCTTACTCCTTAGCAGGAGCCCACAGGGCTATCACCTGAGATCAGGCGACCCTGGACAGCTGTGCTAGTCCTAACAAACGACCTGATGCAGGCCACTAACCTCTCTGCCTCCGACGCGTTCCCTCTAGCTGAGGTGTTCTGTTGTCTGAGCTGTGCTGGGGGCATTACTTTGAGCCGTTCAAGGGACTCTGCTCCTCTGGAGAATATTCTAGAATTCGAGGGTTGGGAGACAGTGCCTTTTTTGAGTCGAAGTGTCCAGATAAGACATAGAGGTCTGCCGTGCTCAGCTGTGACCATGGTAGTGCTCAGCCCTTGCTTCTAGAGGTCCCTAGGTTTGGAACACCTTTGGGTCTGTGTGGCAAGAACTTGTCTAAGAAGGTGCGCCTCTTTCCTGATGACCTGGGAAGCCCGAGGCAGGTTGTGCACTTAGATTGGAATTGAGCCACGAGAGAAGGGATGTTCCCTCCAACCCTGGCCGTGGCTGGAGGGGCATGGCTGCCCTGGGTCCTCTAACTCCCAGCCGCTGCCGTTGTACTATGTATGCACCCTTTGTAGTCTTCGGTGTTAGTTAGAAGCAATTGCTCGGTAAGAAAATAAGAGTTTATAAAAACCAGTTGCCCTCCGTGAGCAAGATGGAGAAGTTAAACTTGAAACAAAGGAACCGTAGGAGACAGGGCTAACTAGTGCCGGCGGCCTTAGACAGGAGTGCTGACACAAAGCCCCGGACGTGGCAGCCGGAGGACAAAGAAGGGGCCATAGCAGCTCTGGCCCAAGAAGAAAGAGGTCACTTGGCGGAGTGGCTGGCCCCTGGTCATCAGGTGGAAGGCACCTGGGAGGCTGGAGATCCCAGAGAGATAGCCTGTCCTTGTCTCATACCTCCCCTTGCTCGGCCCTCTGGCTCGGAACCCCCACAGCCCCAGCCTCTGGGTCCCCCGGGAGCCACACAGCATCCTGGGCTCTGGAACTCCCCAAATCTCACTATTAAAGACAAAACATATTCAAAAGGATTTTGGAGGGCACCAGTGCTAGGGGAACAGTTACCAATATATTAAGGCCGGCTTGTGAATTGTGACCTCAGGCCTCTCTGGAGACACCTGAGGGACAGCAGCCCTCCCTGTGGATCGAAAAACTAGTGTCATTTCTGGAGTTGGGGGAAATGTGCTGGCGATAGATATAAAGGGTCATCTGCCGTGACCCTCCCGAGACCAATCACAACCTGTGGTTTCCGTTAGTGTCACCGTCATGGTGGAAAAAAAGATGCTAAAAGCTGTCTCAAGGTTGCTAACGGAGGGGAAATTGTCATTATTTCCAGCCGGGGTCACGGACCCAAGGATTTCTGTTCAGGTCGTCAGGGCTCCCAGTGTCGTGTGAACACCATTGTGTTCACAAATGCTGTCTCTCAGGGTCCTCCACCTTAGGAGTGTTGCAATAAATATTCCCCTGTCTCAGCTCTCCCACAGCCTCTCCACTTCCCCTGTCCTGCGTCCTCCAAACGCCGACCCTCCTCGCTCCCTCAGCAAGGCTCCCAGCCCCACTCCTAGAGAGCTTGAAAATGCCATGTTCCAGACTCCCCACTCCTAGAGAGCTTGAAAATGCCATGTTCCAGACTCCCGTCCCAGACTGTGGAATCAGCGTGTGTTGCATTTGGGTCTGGAAATTCACCCCCTCTGACTTGGGCAGTGCTGACAGAAAGCCCAGTCCTCTGGCCATCACCAACGCTCATGTACTGTGTGACTCCAAGCAAGGCACTTGATATCTCTGAGTGCCACGCTTTCATGGTAAAAGAGGGCGTGTGAGTTAGAGTTTGTGCTCTGAGGACCGACTGACTCCAACCCCTGTGTGTCCCTGTCCCCACCCAGGGTGGGTCCCCTGTGCTTTCAGGGAGTCCTGAGTCCCCCAGACCAGAAGAGAATAACTTCATCTCTGTTTTCTCTGGCACCCGTCTCTCAATGCCCTCCCTGCCTCTGGGCACCAATGCTCAACTGACATGTGGAGCCTCTGGAGGCCACAGGGGACAGACAGCTGGGCCTTCTCAGAGTCAGGCAGGGCTTGCGTGGAACCTTCCAGAAGCTGCCCAGGCCCCGCTTCATGCTTTCTCAATCCTGCCCTCGAATCAGGCCTTTCACTGGGCCCAGGAGACCCCATGATTTTCCTTGGAGGAAAGGAGCCCACCCTGCAACAGAGGCCAAGGAGAGAAGGGTGGGGTCCAAGCGGCCATCTTAAGCTCTGTTGGGGCCGGCAACCCAAGGCCCTTCTTCACATTAGGACATCTCCAAGCTGCAGGTGCCCGACATTGCTCATTCGCAGGCAGAACCTCTCCCGAACACACAGATGGCAAGAGAGGCCTTTGGGGTGGGGGCTGGGATCTGAAGAAGTGGGTAGCCCTGCTTGCATGCAGATTTAGGGGCACCCTATATAGAGATAGCTTTGGCTTGCTAATCCAGCCGTTCCACAAAAGCTGGCCAAGCTTAGGTTCTGGAGACAGACTTTCTATTTGAAGCCTATATGCTGTCTCTCCTAGCTCACAGGGAGGTCCTTTACCACCCTGTGCCTCAGTTTCCCTTTTCTGCTGGAGATGGTGGCATCACCAATCTTCTGGGGCTATGGACAGAACCAGATGAGCAGAGAGCCCTGCTCAGAGGCTGGGGTCTGTGGCAGCTCGGACATCGGAGAGAAATGGGAACCGGACTCTTAGATACGGGTATTCCTCTGTGGTAGCCCGGTGCTGACAAAATGGGTCGGGTCATGGCGATTGCCTGCTTGGATGGCACCGGATAGAGAGAAAGCAGGACAGAGGTCTTTGTCCTTTCTGAAGCTTTAGCCTGCAGCTAACAACAGGGCGATTTGGGGGGATTTAGCACCCAATATCTCAAAGTCCAAGAAGCCCCCAAGTAATAGCCCGTCCTGGCGGCTGCTCGCCCTGAGCATTTGACCCCATGGCCTTCTCCCCCACTGAGCTTGGCGGGAGATGACTGACCGCCAGTCTTTTCCCCACCCGCCATGGCGCCGTGTCTACCAGGCCTCCCTACAAACCATCTCCTCAAACCACCCTGTCTGTCTCACCCCACCCCCCAGGCTGGAAAGAAGTTCCTAGTAGCCCCTCACTGCCCACAGGGTCTGGGTGTGTGTGAGCTGGCCCCACACAGTGGGACTGTGTGTCCGGGCTTCATCCGCACCCACTACAGCCAACCGGCGGCCCCTGGCGGCCCTGCAGGTCAGATAGTGGGCCCATTGATGGCAGGGCCTTGAGGTGGCCACATCAAAGCTGAGGCTTGCTTGGTTACCTGAAGGGGACGGGCCTGAAAACATGACCTTCCAGAAGACTCTGTAAGACAAGAAGAGAGCAATGGCTGAGAAGAAAGCCTAGCATCTGGCAGACCTGGCCTTCTGAGAGGCGGGAAGACAACTTGGGGTTCAGTACAGCATCCAGAAGGCCCGTTCTTAACCCCAACTCCTAGGAACTTGCCATTGGCGGGCTCTCTTTTTAAATTTTTTAAAATGTAAAAGTTCTTAAATTATTTTTTTTTTAAAAAATAATCAACATTTGGAACAATTTTCTCCACATCCCCCCTCCCCATCCCTGCTTGCCCCTCCCCTTCCACTTGGGCCCCTGGCCCCTGGACAGTTTCACTTCCACCTTCTTGTCATATATACATACGTGATTTTTAGGTATCTATATAAAATCTGGTATGTACAAATGAGAGAAAACATACTACTTATATTTCTGAAGATGATTTAATTTGCTCAGTGTGGTTCTCTGTGGCTGCTCCATTTTCCTGCATGTGACAGGTCTGCATTCTTCTTCATGAATGAAAACATTCATATATATATATATATATATATATATATATATACACACCCGAATGTATGCATAAATACATACATGCATATAGTACACACACACACACACTCATGCACTCACTCACACACACACATACATATAGTACACACACACACACACTCATGCACTCACTCACACACACACATACATATAGTACACACACACACACACTCATGCACTCACTCACACACACACATACATATAGTACACACACACACACACACACACACACACACACACACTTTCCTTTGTCCTTGAGTGCTGCATTGAGACTCCTTTGAGTGGCCGCCCAGAAGTAATGTAACTGGATCATGTGGATATTCTATTCGTAGGGTTCTTGATTGTTGTTTGAGATGGGGTCTCATTATGAAATCATGGCTGACCTGACTCTGTAGACAAGGCTGGCTTCAAACTAAAGATATCTGCCGGCTTCTGCCTCCAAAATCCCGGGAGTCAAGGTGTGAGCCACCATTCCCCGCTATTTCTAGTTTCTTGAGACCCCTCTAGCTGACTGGCACTGTGGCAAGCTCAGCTTCCGACCAGCGGTACAGAACGGCTCCCTTTGCCTCGCCAGCATTGGCTGGTTTTCTTTATGTCCGCCATTCTGACTTGGGGGGTGGGGTGGGGCAGGTTGGGAGGAGTTGCATGCAGTGTGGTTTGGTTGTCTTATGCTAGGGAAGCTGGCTTTTCAAAAATGCAAAAAAAACTTGTTTGCATTTCATCGTTGGAGAACTGTCTGCTCATTTTGTTGATGACGTTTGTGTATTCTAGATACGTCAGGTACAGAGCAAGCAAACACGTTCTACCATTCTGTAAGCTGTTGCTTGTGTGGATGGTTCCTTTTGCTCTATGGAGCCTTTTCATCTTTAACCCCACAAGTCCTACTTGTCAATTGTTGGCCTTAATTGCCTGAACAAGAATTCCACTCAGAAAGGCAACCAGTATCTGGAAGTGTTTTCCTTACTTTTTGTTCCAACAGAGTCAGAGTTTAAGGTCTGGCATTAAGACCTCTGACCCAGGGCCAGGGAGATGACTGGGAGGTTAGGTGCACTGTCTGCTCTTCCAGACAGCACAGGTTTGATTCCCAGCCTGCACACAGTAGCTCACAACATCTAAAATTCCAGTTCCAAGGTGTCTAGCGCCCTCTTCTGACCTCCACAGGCACTGCATGCATGCGGCGCACATACATACATGCAGGCATGCAAACCCTCACACATGAGATAAAAAATAAATAAACCCTCAAAGAAATTCTTTGACCCATTTGGAGTTCTTCCTGTAAAGGGTGGGGATAAGCGCCTGTTTTTGTTCTCCCTCCTGGGGGCACGCTATCTTTATTACAATGTGCATTTTGGCTTCTTCCGTCAAAAATCACACAGCTGTAGCTGGATGCGTCGCTCTTGTCCTTCTATTCTTACTGATTGATGTTCATGTCTGGTTTTGTGCTGTCTGAAGTTCTGTGCTTAGAGAGTCATGTGCGTGTGTGTGTGTGCGCACGTGTGTGTGTGTGTGTGTGTGTGTGTGTGCGCGCGGGTGTGCGTGTGTGCGTGCGTGCGTGCGTGCGTGCGTGTGTGTGTGTGTGTGTGTGTGTGTTTAATGTGTGTGCGTATGCCTGGGGATTAAACTTAGAGCTCTAGGCATTCCAGATAAGTGTGAAACTGCTGAGCTACATCCTAGCCTGGCCTTCCTCTCCATCACCCACTCACCAGGAGTCTCTCCAAGAGCACCTGCAACAAACCAGGGCGTTGGTGATCTGGGCCTCAGTTCCCAGAGCCAGTGTCAGGACTTCTTGAGTCATTTCCAGAGAAGGGATGGAGGGAGAGAGGGAGCGAGGGAGGGAGGGAGGGAGGGAGGGAGGGAGGAAAGGAGGGGGAAAAAGAGGGAAGGAAAAGCTTCAGAGCCTGGATGTACTATTTGGGCCCCAGCACGGGCCTTGAACCAGCAGCTCCCGTGGAAGGCCCTGGGTGCTATTATTCATGGTGGAGTGGAGAGACAGGGCAGGACGAACTGGGTCTGGCCTTCAGCAGTCAGGACAAGAACTGAGACCAGCACCTCAGGAACAAGTCATTGCAGAGAAAGGTGGACTGGCCAGAAGGCAGCACCTCCTTATTTCTTAGATGAAGAACCGGAGCTCCAAGGAGAGGCTCGGGCCTGTGAAAGGCTCAGCTCAGCTCCAGGGGAACCAGTTTTAGTTTTGTTTTTTTCCCCCTTAACACCCAGGGGAGTTGCTGCCCACCTTGTATTTGGTTCAGGGCTCGTGGCCTCTTTGCAGCTAGTGACATGGGCGTGTTGATCCGTGGGCTCCCTCGAACCCCAGTTTTACCCGTTGTATAGGGGAGGTTGGGGCTGGGAACATTGGTTCAGCTGGTAGAGTGCTTGCTTACTGCACGTGAGGTCTGGGTTCAAGTCTCAGCACCGCATCAAGCTGAGCTTGCCTGTAATCCTTAGTCCTCGGGAGATGGAGGCAGGCGGATGGGGCTCCCCTCTAACGGCAAGTTCAAAGTCAGCCTGAGATATTTAAGACTGTCTCTAAAAAATGAGAAAGAGACAGACAGAGAAGGGGGGAAAGAGAGGGGGAGAGAGAGTGACAGAAACTGACAGGGACAGATAAAGAGGAAGAGAGAGGGGGAGACAGACAGACAGACAGACAGGAAGAGACAGACAGACAGCAAAGAGGAAGAGAGGGGGGAAGAGGAAGAATGAGACAAAGAGATACAGAGACAGAGACAGAAAGAGACAGACAGAGAAAGGGGGAAAGAGAGGGGGAGAAAGGGACAATGAAAGTCGGACAAAGAGAGAAAAACAGACAAAGGCAAAGAGGAAGAGAGAGGGAGAGAGGAAGAATTAGAGACAGTCAGAGAGAGAGAGAGAGACAGAGAGAGACAGAGACAGAGAGACAGAGAGAACATAACTAACAGGAATTTCAAAGAGGAAATTTTCCCGGCTGTATAGAGGGCGTTGGGGCTGGGAATATGCTTCGACCTCCCAAAGCCCCACGTACAGCGCAGGCCGAGAGTGTTTGTCACACACACGCCGGCCTCCTGTCTGAAGCCTCCAGCTTGCTCATTCTCCAGCATATGCTCCAGCCTTCGCAGGGAGAGCTAGGCAGCTCAGAAAGACTGCAAGGCTCTGTGCACACAGGCCTGGGGAGGACACAGCACACAATCCAGCCGTGTGTACCGGGCTATAGCCACGCCTTTGCTGTGAGTCCAAGAGAGAAGCGTCTCACCTCTCTGTGCTTGTTCTCTCTGTAAAAAGGGAGACATGGCCAGGCGGTGGTGGCGCACGCCTGTAATCCCAGCACTTGGGAGGCAGAGGCAGGCGGATTTCTGAGTTCGAGGCCAGCCTGGTCTACAGAGTGAGTTCCAGGACAGCCAGGGGTACATAGAGAAACCCTGTCTCAAAAAACCAAGAGAGAGAGAGAGAGAGAGAGAGAGAGAGAGAGAGAGAGAGAGAGAGACATGAACAGCATCCACCGAAGGCTGTTTCCATGACCTAGGGATAGGATGAGGTTAGTATAGAGCCCGACACAGCCAAGGCCTTTCATCAATGCCAAAAAGTAAAAGTATTATGAATTCATATTCATATTCATATTCTTCCTCTTCCAGCAAATGGGGGCAGGGGTGGGGTGGGGGGAGGCTCCGAGCTGATAGAAGGTAGGAGCTGTGCCTCTCTCCTCAAGACCCAGCTTCAAGGCCACCCCTTTCAAGAGCCTCTTTTCCCAGAAATTGGGGTGGCTGTTGTCGTCACCCCTCTCTCTTGAAGCATCCAAAGAGAGTTTCAGGGAGTGGGTGTGGGCTCCAAAGTGAGGTTCAGTTCAGTGTCCCTTGCTGGGGGGGATGAGTGGGAACAGGGTGGAAGGGACCTGAGGGGCGGTGACCGAGGAGGGATGAGCGGGCACTACTGCTCCATGCCCTCCACTTCCCCTCGGCTGGCTGGTTTTTTTCTCTGAACACCAAGCCAGAACTCTCCCAGCCTGTGGGGTGCTGGCGGCCCAGAGGTTTAGGTTCCTCTTTGGGGTTTTCTTTTAAGTCTGGGAAAGGCATTTTTGGCACAAGGCTCAGACTTGCGTGTGGGCGGAGAGGAGAGATGCGTATAAGTTACAATTTTCGAGGTTACCACGGTCAGTACCGCGCACCCAAACACCTTCCAGAGGCGAGACCATGGAAGCCTCTACTCCGGCCAGGGCTCCGCTGCCATTGGACTGTGACTGGCCTAGGTTCTTTCTTGTCCCCCCTCCCACCTGAACATCTGCCGGTCAACATCTGGCCCCTTTACATCTGCCGAGAGAAGAAGGAGTGGCTAATGTGAGAGGCAGCAGATGTTGAGGGGGAGGGGAGCCTCGAAGACCCCAAAGGAAAGGGAAGAAAGTGAAGGGAGGGGCAGAGGACAGGAGAGCTTCCTTAGCGCCCCAAACCCACCTCTCCTGGGCAGGATGGTCGCTGCCCAAGAACTAACTGCCCCTCGGAGGAGCTCCTCTCGGTCTCCTCACAGCCCAGGCTGCTTTCCTGGCTTGGCCTGTTGGCGAGCGAAGGCAGGATCTCCCCTGGCCTGGGTAGAGCCCCCGCTGTCTCTTTCTCCTCTTTTGTGGGTACTACTGACCCCTCCAGTGGCACTACCACACTGGTTCCTGGCCTCCCTAAAGCTGCCATATTTAATACAGTTCTTCTTATGTTGCGGTGACCCCCCACAACGGTAAAATTATTTTTGATACTACTTCATAACTGTGATTCTGCTCCTTCTGTGAACCATAATGTAACTATCTGATATGCAAGCCCTAAAGAGAGCATCACCCACGGGTTGCCCACTGCTGGGTCACTGCACGTAAGCACGCAGGGGTGAACACAGCAGACAACTGTATTTGTCTTCCTGGGGCTAATATCCACTACACACACACACACACACACACACACACACACACACACACACAGTTTGCAGATGGCAGAAGCGAGGCCTGGAAGGGAGGTAGTCCTTACCCAAGCCCCACAGTTAAGGACTTCTGGGACCCTAAGAGCCTGCTACAGCTCCACTTAGATCTCCGACAGCCCTGACTCAGTCTCCCGGGACCTCTATAGATGCTTATGAGCACACTGCGTCTTCATTGTGGAGGAATGGACACCGTGAATGAGTTCCAGATGCACCCAGACCTTGAGAGTTGGTGGGGCCTGCTCCCAGCAAAGCCAAAGGAAAGAGTCATGGTGGGGCGGGAGCTGCACCTGTTGGCCACTTCCTGTGCGCCAGGCCCTATGGTGGTTTTGTAGGAGTCAGGTCTCATTTCCACTTATCCTCCATGAGAAGTCGCACCATGTCACAGCTGGCAAAACCGAGGCTCAGCAAGAAGCCACTGCCTCGCAAATGTCAAGGTCTGTGCGACAAGAAAGCCACCTCCTACCCGGGCCATGTGGCCTCTTCCTTATGGCCCAGATGCACCGCCGCCGCCACAGAACTCCCCCTGGTGATCCCCAGCCCTGTGCAGAGACTTCCAGGATGTTCCTGAGGAAGGTGGAGTTCTGAGCCAGGGCCACAGTAGGTCCATCTGGGGGGATGAAGATGTCGGAGCATGCGGAGCCAATGGGATGAAAGGGCCACACGGAGGAGTTCCTAGAGATGGCAGCTTGTGTGTCCTGGGGAGAAGACACGAGAGAGGAGCAAAGAAGGAGACAGGCAGCTGCGAGAGCTGGGCATGACTTCAAGGCAGGCGGAGTGCCGGCAGAGCGCAGGCTGGGCGGCGGTGGCTACCCCGCATCCCGTGACACACAGGCAGCTCCCTGAACTAGGCCCGTGCAGGTGTGCACAGTGAAGATACGTCCCGCGTGTGCGTGCGTGCCTGAGTGTGGCGAGACCACGGGGCTCCCAAGCCGCTCGGGCCCCTGTTTTTACCCCTCTCTAGACACACAGCCAGACAGTCAGAGCACACTGCTTCTCAGACACGTAGACTGTGCCGGGGACGGCCGAGTCCGTGGTCTGTCCAGGACAAGGCCAGAGCCTCTACAGTAAGATGGGAGGCAGAGAGAAGAAATCCTGGGGCTCACAGGCCACCTACCCTGGCCCACACAGCAGAACAAATTACCTGTGTCAAACTAGGTAGTGGAGGACCAACCCCCTAGGTTGTCCTCTACACACACATGGTCACACACACACATGGTCACACACACACACATTGAGACACACACACACATTGAGATACACACACATTGACACACACACCAGGACACACACACATTGTCACACACACACACACACACACACACACACATGCATGCACACACACAGGGGCAGGAAGGATTTTCAGGGACAGCCACTCATGACGGCACAGGTCTGTAACCCCACACTCCGTGGGTTTCATAGGCATTTTGTGACTATGGGGTCGGGCAGGCAGGAAGATCAAGATTTTTGAAGCTTGCCTGAACTACCTAAAACCCTATCCCAAAACAACAAAAACAGGGAACAGGAGCGATGGCTTCGTGGGTATACTGCTCTTTCCAGAGGACCTGAGTTCAAGTCCCCCCGCCCACCTCAGGTGACTCACATCTTCCTGGAACCCCAGTTCCAGTCAGTCCAGCAACCGTGGCTGCTGCAGACACCTGCACTCACGAGTACACACACACACACACACACACACACACAGATGAACACGTGCGTGTGCACACGCAGACACATGCACGCACACAGAGGTACAGACTGCTGAGGGCTAGCACCACAGATTTCAGAGCTGGTGACATCGTCTGGACAAACGGTCCAGCCAACCCCGACCCCACAGCATTTCCAGTCACAAAACACCTACAAACCTCCATGGAGTTTAAAAGCAGGCGGCAGGCCCCCACCCCTAGACAAAAACATTGTCATTTGGTGTATTTCCTTCTGAAATGCTCCATGGGGTGGTTTCCCACTGTGTGTGAGGCCACACCGAGAGCACCCCAGAACCTTAGGAAAACTGTTCACTGCCATCAAGCCTGCAGACTGAGAGGAATCCTGCCTCGGGGTCATGCTGATGAAAACGTCCTGTGACTCCTCACCCCACTCCACACACAGCCCGGAGCGACAAACACTGGATGTTTAGCATTCATTCATTCATTCATTCACATGTTTGCTATTGCGGTGCTGAGAATTGAACCCAGGACCTCATACATGCTGGGCAGGCATGCCACTGCTGAGCAGCAGTCCCAGTCTCCTTTTTGCTTTTTATTTTAAAACAGGATCTTATTAAATTGCCAAGGCTAGCGTTGTGAACTCAGTCTGTGTGTGTGTGTGTGTGTGTGTGTGTGTGTGTGTATATATATATATATATATATATATATATATATATCCCATATATCCCAGGCTGGCCTTATGAACTCAGTCCGCATGTATATATGGCGCAGGCTGGCCTTGTGAACCCTTCTGTAAATGTAGCCCAGGCTGGCCTTGATTTTTGATCCTTTTGCCTCAACCTTCAAGTACCTGGAATGCCTGTGTCGTGAGGCCAGGTTGTTTATTATTTACTTTAATTGTGTGTAGGTGTGCGAGTCTCTGAGTGTGTGCACGGGTGTGTGAGTCTGTGTGTGAATGTGTGCACGGGTGTGTGACTGAGTCTGCGTGTGTAGGTACAGGTGCTCCTGGAGGCCAGAGGCTCAGGTCCCCGTCTCTAACAAGCTAGGCTTGGCCACATGCCCCTAGTAGACCAATTAAAGAGAAGGTTGAGAGAGAGAGAGAGAGACTTAGTGAGGTCACATTAAGAAGGGGAACAGAGAACCAATGACCCCAAAAGTCCATCATCAATCATGTCCTGACATGAGTTTCAGTTCACATAGAGAACGAGAGGGGCGTGGCTAAACCAGGTCAAGGTCTAGTCCCGCCCATTTGCTGCCCGTCACCATCTAGCCTCCAGCCTCTCTAGCTAGGCGATCTGTGAGTCCTCAGACTGTGAAAACCCGCTTCCAGAGGACAAATTCCTCTTCGGTCTGGCACCTTCTCTCAGTTTGAGACTCCGGGGTGGGGTGGGGAAGGGGACAATCCAGCTCCTTGGAACCCATTGTTTCTGAAAGGGACACTGGGGTCTCTTTCGAGCCCAGGACAGCTGCAAGTTGGCTCTCTAGAAAATACGAAAGACGATGGCTCTGCTTTCAAATAGTCACAGGATTCGGACAGTGAGTGATTTCCATGCCTTTGCTCAGTGAGCCCTATGAGGAAATGCTAGTATGAAACCCATTTAATAAATGGTAAGGCCCAAAGAGATTGTTCCACCTGCCTGAGACCAGCCAGCCTGGGTTCAAGCCCAGCAGCCAGCCTGTGGGCATTCACATCCCGCCACAACAAGGCAGCTACACAGAACCTGGGTTTCCCTACACGAAGGAACACTCTATGGCTCCCACAGGCTCCTGCAAGCACCGGTCACAGATTCAACAACTCTAGAGAGGACGAAGCACGTAGGGAGGGCAAGGTGGTGGGGTGGGGGGTGGGGTGGGAGACGGTTTGTCCCCTGAGGGATGGGTCTGAGGGCCCAGAGGAGGAGGCTCTGGAACCTGACTGTGAACTCTCAGAAGGTGGTGGACAGAGGTGAGAAACTGAGGCACAGAGAGAGGGTCTTCAGCCAGAGTGAGCTCAGACGGTACCTGAGGGGCCTGCAGGATCCTTCGGACTTCCATGCAACCCCAGGTCCACACCAGATCCCTGCCTGGAGTGCGGGCGACAACAGGAGGGGGGCAGAAGGGTGTGGGGACATAGGGGGCCTGTGGTTGGTACCCTAAGCCAACTCTGCAGGCCAACCACGGAGAGCCCAAGTTTAGTGAGGCCCCTGTGGCCTTTCCAGGCTGTCCAGGCCGGAGGGCACCCGGAGCTCAGGGATTTGGCCTAGAGTAGCAGACCTGGGATGGCAGGAAGTGCCACCCTTCCTGCCCTGCCTGTGTGGACAACGGGGCTGGTGATAAGGCCTGTTGACTGACTTTTACCTGTGGCGCTGGAGGGTAGCTTCTGAGGGGCCTTATGAACAGGTGTGGCGGGGCTGGGGCTGGGCTTGGGAGCCGTGGCAGCTGGACGCGGAACCACGCTAGCATCATGACGGGGCCCTGGTTTGTGGTATCGGGGTTTCGTGTCAGAGACATGTCTCTTTCTTGCACACACCACACAGAATGGGAGGCATGAGCAGTCCTGCCAGAGGCCCGGCTGTAATCCAGCCTCGGGCTATGGGTAGAATCTCACTCACAGTCACCCACCCCGGATTCTGAGTTTCCTCTCAGTTCTGACATCCGCCATCTTTGACTCAATATTGATCGCTGCATCCGGCGAGAACAGCGCCCACTTCACGGTGGGTCGTCAGAGGCAACAGAGACAAAGCTGAGCTCTGGAGGGGCCTCGCAAGGGATGCAGACAGAGCCTTGTGACGGGCTTTGCCACTGTTGTAGTACTATAGAGCCCAACCCCGATCCAGGGACGCCACCCTCCCCCGCCACACACACACACACACACACACACACACACACACACACTGTTCTCTCAGGGGATGAGATCTCTGGCTTTGACATTTTTGGTCATTTGTCTGTATTTCCCCGTTTCTCACTGCAGTCTTGTGATCTGCGTCCCCGGGTGGGGTGGGTAGGATGGCAGTTCAATTAACGCTCTTTATGAACCCCATTGTTTAAACAGACAATAAATAAGAGAGGCCAAGCAAGGCAACCCCCCCCCAGCGAGCATCCCCCAGATCCAGCCGCCCCGGGGCCCTGACAGTACAGGGCTGGCCGCCCTCCCGTCTTCCACACAGTTCTGAGGTACACCCCTGTCTTCTGTGGCACTGTCCCTGCCGAAACCCCTCCCTTCTGTGCCCTCCTCTGTACTCGATCAACATGGCAACCAAAGTTTGACCCCATAGCTACCTTATTCCCTGCACGCTGAGCCCTGGACCCACTTATTGTGTGGCGTGTACGCACACAGCCTCGTACAGGCTCGTCACTTCAGTCACCTCGGGCCTGCCACAGTAGACGCACCCACCTAGGGATCCCAGAGCGGCTATGGAGAGGCTATGGCAGCGGGGGAGGGGGTGGGCAGTGTTAGACCTGCTTCTTACCAGGAAACCTCTCACACTCTTAGAGACTGCAGCCACCTGCCCCAGCCCCTGTCTAAACACAAATGTGATGGGGGAGGTGCTCTGAGAAGCAAGAGGATTGCAGAGATGCTGGTGGCACCCTGCTAGACTTTGAGCTCTCCAGCACTCACACAGGGGGGACACCAGGGACCTTCCAGCCACTATGGTCTCCTGTGCCAGAGCTGGGAAGCCTCTCAGGAGTGTGGTGAAATCCACAGGTCTCTTGGGGTGGTGGGGAAAGACATGCAAATAGGAAGTGTCCCCAGGGTCCTGGGCAACCCCAGAGCTCATTTCTGGCCTCCTCTTCCTGTGAGGTAGCCTAAAAAAGAATCATCTATCTAGAGAAGGGACCCGGTGGAAAGTTCTCCCTGTTACCTACACCCAAGCCCGCTCCACTCATCGTGGAGGCAGTGAAAGGTGCGTTCCACAGACCCTGGAGATGGGATCTGGCTCCCTCCCTGTCAGGCCAAAGCGTTGCTCAGATTTCCAGCAAAGATAAGACTGTGGCCACTGACAGCCAGCTGCAGGTGTCACAGAGCAGCAGTTCAGACACCCAGACCACAAGGCCCCCAGTCCCTCAGCTCTCTGTGACAGTGACAGCGGCCTGTGGTAAAAAATCAGCTAGACACGGGCCTCGGCAAATCCTCTGTGGGCAAGGCCCAGCCATAGCGCTTCTGTGTTCTCTGCTGGGGGGGCAGGAGGCAGCCACCCCCCCTCCAAGGACACAGATCTCCAGGATCTGGTGCCTGGCCAGCTTTGTGGGTAATTAAACACTGAGCTTTGTCTAGCCTGAGGTCACAGCATCCTAAGCCTGGGGCGACCTGTGACTGTCCACTTAAGGCCGAGCATCTCAGAGATGGATGACAAGCTTTTGCCATGGCTTGGATGGAGCACCGGAAAAATGGGTGTTGGGTGTTCTTGCCCTTGGATGGAACCAGGAGTCGTTGGGTGTGAATGGGCTTTTCTTGGGGGAAAAGGGGGGTGTGCCTCCAGCTTCTTGCCCAGTAGAGACTTTGAGGGGACACCTCAGAAACAGCTGGAGGGCTAGTGTGCAGGGCACTCCTTGCTGGCCCAGCCACCTCCATCCTTTGTCCTAAGGGTGGTAGGGTGGGGGATATGACCAATTCCATCCAAGGGGTGTTCCTCACACTGTTGGAAGCCCAGAGACACCCCACACGGCTGGGCTGTTGGCCTGGGGCAACACAACGGTGGCCCAGTCAGGGGGCCCCAGCTCAGCAGCCATCATGGAAGGAGCTCCGTGACAGGACGTGGGGTCATTTCAAACCGTGTGCGCTGGGCGTCCTCGGCCTGATAGGGCGAAGCAAAGAAACTGAGGGAGGAGGGAGGAGGGGGCGCGGGGAGGGGGCAGCAAGAGCTACCAGGAGGAAGGCACACCATAGGGCAGACGGCAGCCGTGGTTCTGGGTGGCAGAGTTGGGTGGTTTTAATTTTCTTCTCCATAATTCTATTATTTTCCAATTTTTCCTTAATGAATAGGTATTATTTTCATACCCAGAAAAATATGTGTTTTGTTTTAAGAGACGAGGGAGTGAAGGATTCTCTTCTCCCTCCTGTGGACTCTGAACTCTAAAACCGAGGCCCGGAGCTGGGAAAGGCAGACTTCACTCATTCGCCCGGTCTGCAAAGCGCCGGGAAGCCTCTGTTCCTTTCCAGAGATCTGGAAATGACCCGTGTCTGTCCTCAGGACATCGCAGTCCTGGACAGGAAAGGGCCACTAGCATGTCGTCATAGGACATCAGCCAGAGGGGTGTTGGGGGTAGTTTCACAAAGAGGGGAAATGAAGATGGGGCTTTGGTGTACCAGTAGGAGTTTGGTCCTTCATAAAATGAAGACCCCTTGGGCTAATAGAGACTCTGCTGTGAGAAGAGGGTAAGGAGGGAGGCGGGGTCGGAGCAGCCTGCTTCTCTGAGTGCTTGGCATTTCCCAGCTCTTCCACTCTGTAGCTGAGTCTCCTGGGCCTTGGTTTTGTCCCCCGGAAAATGGGTTAATGGCATCTCCAGGTCCATTACCCATGGACCATTAGAGAGAGCTCAGAACCGCTCCTGGTGTAGGGACGGTTTGGTTTTTGTTTTGTTTTCTGAGACAGGGTCTTGCCACGTAGCCCTGACTGGCCTACAATTCACCACGTAGATAAGGCTGGCCTCTCGTAATAATCTTCTTGCCTCAGTCTCCTGAGTGCCAGCGTTCTCCTGGCTGTGGTCGGGAAGCCGGAGTGGTCACGGCACTGGGCTAAGCGCTAGAGCGTCTGTCCACTCACTCCACCCATTAGACGAGCATGTGCTGAGTTCCGGGTATGTGGCCAGGATTTACCTCAGACAGGGGAGCCGGACTGCGGAGCCACGTAAAATACAGGACACCCGGGGTTCCTGGCTGCGGGTAAACGAGGAAACCTTGATGCACTGGGGACAGGCTTATGGGTTTCCATCTGCTCTGCGTGGGAGACTCTAGTCAACGCAGAGCTCTTGTCCCCCAGCAACACAGGGCACAGGCGGCAAGAGCACTGATGTCTGCAGAGGAGCCGGGACCCAGGACAGTCTTGTCACTCTCGAGAGTGACTATGAGTCCAGTGTGACCAGAAATCCCAACGAGGTTCTGACGAGGGCCGAGGATGGAGTTACACTCTGTTCTGACGCTGTGGGCTTGCCGTAGTCACTGGGTCCTGCTCCGGCTCCACCCCGTGTCCCTGGCTCCTGGCCTCCAGCCCTCTTCCCATCCAGGGCTGATGGGTCCCATCTTCTCCCAATGCCAGTTCCCCTGCTGTACCCCACAGCTCTCTAGCCTGGTCCCCATGCCTCTCTGTTCTCATCACCGCCTCTACACCCACCTGCATAGTCCAGGCTACTCTCCGATCCTTAACCTGCATGGCATCTGCTAAGCCCCCTCTGCCCTATAAGATGATTTATCCCCAGATCTTGAGATTAGGATGTAGCTATCATTATGATTCTGCCTGCAAAGAGGGCTCAGAGAAGGAGGAGGGACCAGGCAGAGTTTAATTGACTTGTGCAGACAGACAGACAGACAGACAGACAGACAGACGGACCTGAGCAGAGGTCCTGAGGCAGGTAGTAGAGGAGACTGGCATGCTGAAGACCTCAGTGGATGGACTGGGGCGGCAGGGGGACTGCTTAGAAGGAGACAAAGACAGAGCACAGAAGGATCCAAGGACCACAGAATCCCATCAAGGCCAACCAGGAAGGGACAGGCCATCAGTGACACCCCCACCCGTCCTTGTCCTCCACTGCCCCCAACCCTGTCCCTTGCACAAGCCCCTGCTGCTGAGCTGCTGGCCAGCCCGAGAGTTCTCACTTTCCAGGAAACCAGCGGTGTTTACTGACAACCAGGGCGAGCCAGGCCTCTTAGAGCTAGTCCAGGAGTAGAGAGGATTCTGGGAAGCAGGAGGGATCTGAGTTTGAGATTCAAAAACAACTGGAGTGGGCAGGGTAGCTCAGGGGGTAAGGACGCCTGTCGCCAAGGTTGATGACCTTGGTTTGATCCCAGGAGGTCCTACATGGTGGAGGGAGAAAACCAACCCCCCTCCCCCTGCAAGTTGTCCTCTGACCTCGGCACGCATGCCTGAGCACGCACACACACAAATAGATGTAGTACAAGTTTGTTTTAATTAGAACTTTCTGTGTGTCAGGAGGAAAATGCCCATTAATATTAGTAGCATGCCATAGCCCTCCAGGGTCTCCTAGGTGACCACTCAGTGTCCCGTCGCTTCAGCATGCCCTCTGTGGACCCATGTCTCCAGTGAGCTGGACACGGGAGATATCCTGCCCCAACCCCTCCCTCCAGTGTGGACCAATTGCCAGTCTCACATCTAAAACCTGGCCCTGGGACTCTTGGGTTCTTTTGTATATTTTGAGGGAAGGTCTGGGGTGGCCAGAATGGCCTTGAACATCTGATCCTCCACTACTCCACCCCACCCTGGCCTCCGCTGAGATTACAGGCCTCAACCACCATCTCTAGTTTGTTGGGAGCTGCTGAGGGTGGCGCCCAGGGCTTCCCGATGCTAGGCTAGGCTAGGCACCTCACCAACTGAGCCGCTTCCGCAGCCCAGGACCAAGACAAAGAACCTCTGACTCAGCCAGATCCCTCAGCACAGGAGCCGCAGTGTCCCTGTGTGTACGTGGGGGTGAGTCCCAACCCTGTGTGGCACACAGCGGGCATAGGACAGTAAGGGAACACAATGTCCCACAGCCTTTCGGCAGCCCCGACGGCGGCGTCCCCTCTATCCCAGTCTCCTGACCCTCTCCGGGGTCTGGCACTGGCTGACTGTGGGTCTCCAGCCCCCAGACCCTCCTCCCCACTGCCAGCGTGCCCCCGATTCCCCGTCCTCCCCCACATGCTGGGTGGCAAGGCTTTGCCACAACCACATGAAAAGCCATTTCCCCGGGGTGTCCCCACACCTGGGAAAGCCGGCAGAGCGCCCAGTGCCGGCCCCGCCCCGCGGCTGGAACACCGGGCGAGATCAATGCGGCCGGCGGGGCGTCGCCACCTTGTTCCAATCAGGGCCGGGCGCCTTCCGCTGGGGACCGTGCCCAGCACCAGCCCTGGTCCTCCCAGGCACAGCCGGTGACCCGCAGGAGCCGCAGCCACCGGGCTCGGGCCACAAGGAGTACCCAGTCAGCGCTACCTGAATCCCTCCCCTCTTCAGCCTCAGTTTCCCCAGCTTCCAGGAGCCTGAATCCTCCTCTGGTTCTCAGGGCAGATGACATAAAAGACAGGACACCCATGGCCAGACAGAGGATGGCGGGAGCCTGTGGGGAAGGAAGCTGGTGTCCTGCCGCGAGCTTGGCTACCAGCTGCTGGCTCTTTAAATCTTCCTCAGCCCTCAGGGCTCAGCCCAAGTCACCTCCTCCAGGAGGCCCTTTGGGATTGCCCTAAGGCACCCCTCAGCATCAATCCTTGCAGTCTCTGTCTTCCCTACCAGCTGCCATGCCCCCTTGCTCCATCACCAGCCCCCATGGCACACTGAGTGTGCCCGGTGTTATGAGAAAATTAGTACCTTACATCTCCTCTCTCCCTTTCTCTACCTTCTAATGGAAGGACATAGCTCCTGAGCCCAAGACCGAAAGCCCAGGCCCTGGGGACCAGCTTGGGATGAGGACTGAACAGGTCTGTAGGCTTAAGGCTCTGACTGAGGTTCTAAGATGGGCTGGGAGGAAGACTCTGGGTCTGAGGACATTTGTGAGCCTGTGAATGGTCTGGGCATGTCACACTGTCACCAGGGAGAAACTCCTGAGGAACAAATGACAAAGGGCAGCGCTGGCAGAGACTGTGGCCAGGATGGTGGGGCAGGGTTTATAAGTCCACAGCAGCCCAGGGTCAGCCGCCCACATCCTCAGAGGCTCCTTCCCCCGAGGGCCGTAGACACGGTGAGAAGGGACAGCCACTCAGTACACACTGCTGCTTAGATAGGGACGAGACCTCCCAAGGAGCTTCCCCCTCCTCCCCAGGCCTTGTCATTCCCCCCTGCTGGCCCTCCATCCCGGGACCCACTATGGAGCCAGGGCCACAGACCGGCTTCTGGAGACCGGATTCAGCTCTTGACACTCGCTACTCTGTTGCAAACTTGGGCCAAGTCACCACCTTTACCTCAGCTTCCTCCTGAGAGAATGGGGTGACCATGGAGATGTTTTATCCCTAAGGCAACCGAGACAAGGACTCAGTCTGCAAATGTTTCTCTGGTGTAGATCGTTAGGAGCAGGGTCCGTGGTTGGGTGGGGGTGGGGGTGGGGGTGGGGTTGGCGCAGTGTCAACAGTCAGAGGGTTCCCAGGCTGAAGTCACTGTCACCTGTGAGGTGAACCATGGCAGGGACCTGGAGGGTGGTTGGGGGTGCGTGCCATCTGTGGAGCTACAGAGAGCGTGCTCAGTGGGCACTGGATACCTGCTGGGCGCCACGAGGTGCCCGTGGGTGAGCCTGCTGCCGTGAGACGGCTTTTTAAGAACTAGCAGGCAACTGGACCGAGAGCTAGGTAGACGGCTGGCAGTGTCGGTGAAACAGTGGCTCAGTGAAACCAGCCTGGACCATGGGAGGCTCTGGGTTCAATCCCAAGCACCAGACAGAAATAAAAGCAGAAGGGATAAGCAGGCCCCGTTTAGCTGGGCCGCGGACAGCGGTGTAGCCCACAGATGTAAGCTTTTCTCCGCTTGCATTTTGTTGGTAGTGATTTGTTGTTGTCGGTTTTGTTTTGCTGTTGTTGTTGTTGTTCTTGTTCTTGTTGTTGAGACAAGGTCTCACTAAGTAGCCATGGCTGACCTGGAACTTACTCTGTAGACCAGGCTGGCCTCAAACTCACAGAGATCTGCCTGCCTCTGCCTCCTGGGTGCTGGGATGAGAAACACGCACCTAAATGTAATCTTTATCTGTGTCCCCGCCTGTGCTGCCTTCCCTGGAGACAGGGAAGCTTGAAAGCCTTTCCTGTGTATTTATTTAGCTTATTAACAGGATCTCATCTAGCCCAGGCTGGCCTCAAACTCCGTATGTAACAGAGGATGACTTTAAGCTATTCCACATCTCAAGTGCTGGAATTATTCAAATTATTTAAAATATTTATTGGACACACATCAGCATACTTTGTTCTGTAAGAACGTGCTTTGAGGCAGGCTGTTCTGGAATCCACTATGTAGACCAGACTGGTCTTGAACTCACAGAGATTCTCCTGCCTCAGACTCCTGAGTGCTGGGATTGAAAACAGACCCCACCATACCCAACCCATAAATGTATATGGATGTGTACGTACATGTATACATATAACATATATTGCTTGCCTTTTAAAATATTTATTGTAAAGTTTAAAGCATGGAAGAACATATAAAAATGATTTTTGTTGAACAATGAAAGAAGGGTGATAAGGCAAAGCGGGCAGGCCTCTGGCCCACACGGGGCGGGGCTTGGCTGTTCTGGTGACTGAAGTGATGATCAGATCCCCACTCCTCCCCCCAAGAAGCCTCTTTCCAGACACACTCCCTCCTTACAGGGTGGGCGGGCATCACCTTCTGGTCTCTGTGTATATCTCTGTGTATAACACACAAGGGTGTGCACATCTGGAGGTCAGAGGGTAACTAGCAGGAACTGGTTCTTTCCTTCTTCCGTGTGGATTCCCAGGAGAGCGAGCTCAGATCTCAGAGGCTTAGCGGCAGGGCCTTTTCTGGGGTTTGCCATCTCGCCAGCATGGCTGTGATGGGCTCGTGAGAGCAGAGGCAAGGGAGAAGTGATGACCAGCCCTGGGGGACCTGAAGGAGGGAGGCCGAGGAGAGAGCGAGAGCCGGAGGCGACTTGTTCTCTCCAGGTGAGCAACTGGCCTCAGGGAACTCCAAGGTCACACAGCCTGAGGCCAAGATGCAGGCTCCATGGCCTGAACTCAGCTGGATTATTCAATAAACCTTTCCCTGTTAGCCAACTCTGGCCTGGCCCCTGGACCCGGTTTAGCCTCCTGCCCCGTTTGACAGCTGAACTCCTCACTGTCTAGTGTCTGCTCTCACAGCGTGGAGCTCGCCAGCTCCGTTCTCTCTCTAGAACATTCTTAGCTCTTCCTTTCCTTGGGCGGGGCCGATCGAGCACTCAGCGTCTCCAGTTCTGCCTCAGCATCCTGTGGGCATCGCCACAGGGGGGTTCTTCATAGATCCGAAAGTGAGCCAGCCATGGGGGCACACACCTGAAATCTCAGGACCCAGGAGGTAGATGCAGGAGGATCAGCAACACAGTAAGTTCAAGGCCAGTTTGGGATAGATGAAGCCCTGTCTTGATGATGATGATGATGATGATGATGATGATGATGATGATGATGATGATGGTGATGATAGCAGCCAAGGCGGAGGAGACAATTTAGTCAATAAAGTGTTTACTGTGCAAACATGAGGACCTGAGTTCTGTCCCTCAGAACCCACATTTAAGAAAGCAGGTGTGGTAACCTGTGTATCTATAGACTCAGTGTTGGGGAGGTGGAGACAGGAGGATGCCTGAGACTTCCTGGCCAACCAATGTCTTCCAGGCCAGACTTCCTGGCCTGGTACTGTTTAGCACCAACTGTAAGCTCCAAGCGAAGGAGAGATCCTATCTTAAAAATAGATGAGGTGGAAAGAAATTGAAGAAGACATTAACCTCTGGCCTCCACAGGCACGCACACACACGGACACGCAAACCTACATGCACATGCGCACTTACATGCATAGAAAATACCCACAAGTAAACGCAACCTATTCATCTAAAGAGGAGTTCTCTCCTGGGGTGGCCCCTCTGCAGAACAAAGTCTCCACGTGCTTTAACAGCTTGTCATGTGACATGCCTTTAAGAGTCTTCCCCGCACTGGGTTCAGCGATTCTCCTTCTCCAAGATAGGACTAGTTATAGGGGCGGTAGTCTCTGAGCCCCTGCACACCAGAGCCTTACACCCCATTTTGAGCACAGGAACGTTCCCCACTTTCAGCTGAGGGAGACAAAGATAAAAATAAACAACCTGTCCATCTAATCAGGAGCCCAGTGTCCAGCCTAGGCTAATGCTGTGCCTTCTGGGACTGGGGGGTCCTGTTATCAATGAGTCATCTTTCTGTGAACCAGGCTGGTGGGCTGCTCTCTGTCCTGGGTCATGGTGGAGGGTGGGGGAAGCTCAGGTGCAGGGCCGGGGTCTCCTCCTACTCTGCCTGCTAACTGAGTCCACTCTCCCGCCCTTACTGAGACGAAGCAGACTCTGGAATGGTCCTTGCTCTGGAAGCACATGATGGGAAAGGACAATGTCTCCAACCACGTGTGTTGCCTCAGTGAACCTCCTGAGCTGGGTCACTTGCCCCACCCCTACTCCATAAGTAGCAAGTCCGAGGTCAAGGCCCTGCAGAGCTGTGCGGGCCCGGGTCACTGTTCCATGATGGCACCCGCCCCTGTGTTCTCCAGAACAGCAGAAGGAGGGCCCACTCCTACACAAGCAGCCGGTCTGCCGTCCGCTGCTGCACGTGGCTGTCGTGATGTAAACCCTTCCCAAAGTCCTTTACCACAGTACCTAAGGCCACAGTTCAGAGGACGTCTGCAGGGAACTGGGGCCATGCGGACACAGTGGGGATCGTTAACACCCACCAGGAAGTGTGGCTGTGACTTCCACACTTGGCACTAGGGGTTCCTGACAGGCCAGTGTGGCTATGGACATGGGATGAAAGCTACTTCCAGGCAGTCAGTGCCAGAGGCAGAGGCAGGGTCTTGCGGGCACCCTGCGCACGACCTGAGTAATTCCACAGTCTTTCTTATCAATGAGTTTCTCTAGCCGTCAGGTGGAAACGGAGCAGATCTACTGTAGGTGGATAGAGTCTAGGTCTCTTAGGGACGAGGCATGGAGTCAAGTCACCGTGTCCCTGTAAGAGAACCCTTTGACTCTGTTCTACATCCAAGGCCCAGGCCAATGGCCCGCTCCGAGGTTCCCAAATGACACCGTTACGGAGTGACCCCACAGGCCAGCCCTGCGGACACGGGCCAGGTCCTCACTAACCAGGCCCTTCCCAGTGCTTCTCTTGTACTTTCTGTTATGTGGTGATAAGAGAGGAACCTGACTGTGCGTACGGTCACCTGGCCCAGCAAATAAGGACCGCTGCAGAACGCGGAGTGGTTAGGGGCGCCAGGTGAGAGTGACAGCCCACAGTCGGAGACAGGGGGCCCTCGAAGCCAACTAACTAGCTGACCAGATCAGCTATATGGCGAGCTGTGGATTCGGTCGAGAGACCTTGCCTCAGTGAATAAGGTAGAGAGTAAACAAGGAGGAGTCCCGGTGTCAACCTTGGGTCTCTACATGTACATATGTGTGCCTACACACAAAGAAATATACACAGACACACACATAGGCACAGCCACACTTGAATGCGCTTACACACACACACACACACACACGCACGCACGCACGCACGCACGCACGCACACACTCGAATGCACGCATGCACACGCACTCCTCATTTTTGAGTCTGGGAGAACTGAGTTCAAATCTTGCCTCCTTTGGCGTGTGATGCCTGCGAGCCTCTGCTCATTCCACTGAGCTACTATAAGCAACAGGAGTAACACCCTTCCTCCCTTACAGGCCACGCCACGGCATGGGGTAGTTACCTGGCCCGTGGGAGCTCTGTGGCCAGGGATGTGGTCATCTGATTTGGGAGACCCCATGAAAAACAAAACACATATCCTTGTTCAACAAGGTACTAAGAATTTCAAAGTTGCTGCGGCAGAGCGTGCATTCAACAGAGTGCGTGCCCTTCCGAGGAGTAGGGCCCTGTGACACGGTACAGGTCACACCCTAGGGTGCTGGCACTACCTCAGAGACAGCCCAGGGAGCTTAGACCCAGCCCAGGTGGAAGGATTGAGGCTCTTTTCCCTAGCAGCCAGAGTCCTTACACTGGGGCCAACCCTGTTCCTTCAGCTGCCTGTGGCTAAGAGGGTGACCGCTGGGCCCTGCCACTGTCGGTGGTCATGGAGGAGGTATAAAAGCCCGACTGTTCTCCACCTCGGAACGCCTGTTTTTATCTCACGCCATGCATACAGTACACAGCTGCTTTCTTTCCGCAGAGGGCTGCATTTTTTTTTCTCTTCCAAGGGCGACGCTGGAAAGCCATGTGGCTTTTATTGCTGGCAGGAATGTCTGTAGCGTTCCTCCACACCACATAAATGGAGCCGTCATCTTCAGCCTCGCGAGGCCAAGGCTGCGCTCCTTCAAGCCATCGGCCTCTGAGATTAATTAAAGTTTCACAAGGACTGACAGGCATTAAGACCTTTTTGGAGAGGTGGAAAATCCCTAATAGGACCCTGTGGCCCAGGCACTGCTGGGTGGGCTTTGGGGACAAGGGGCCCTACAGCCTACAGTGGGGACAGACAGAAGATCCGGGGACCCAGCCAGCAGAAGGTGGCAGCAGGAAGTGCCCAGATACTACCCTGGCCGAGGCTGTGATCCCAACAGACCCTTCCCTCCCTAGGCCTTGGTTCTGCTATTTGACAATGTCGGGGTCTTGGACTTGATGTCTTAAGGGGTTCGTGAGTGACGCTGGAATTCTGAAGCCCACCCAAGACTCTTCTGCCAGGAATCTAATTCTGCCCCATGGCTGTCACTTCTCTAATCTGATTCTGCTCCTTGGGACAAGCAGAGTGGCCAGGAACGTGGGCTCTGGGGTTAGGCTGCCTGGAGGGAATCCCAGCTCTGTGGTTTCTCAGCTGTGTAACCTTGTGCAAATTTCTTAACCTCTCTGGGCTTCTGTTTTTCTCTAGTAAAAGGGACATGATGGCAAAGACCCCAGAAACAATGCTTCAAGGTGGAGTAAGTGAGCATGGGGTATAGAATGTGACAGAGGTGACTGCCACACAGAGGCTCTCTTCCTGTCCCTGCGGAATGCAGCAGTCGCCCCTAGATGTGGGGCTGTGGTAAGCAGTAAGCAGGTGAGAACTTAGGAAAAGACAGGGTTTCTTTTCTTTTTTTTTTTTTTTCAGGGACCGTCTTCGGCTCCAGGTACACAGTGAGAGTCCTTGCTGTGATACAGCCAGCCAGAGGAAGCTGTTGGGGAGTCCTGGGGGCTGTTGGGAAGTCCTGGGGGCTGTTGGAGGGCTGTTTGGGGGCTGAGTCCCTGCCCCTCAGATGCACGGGATCATGCTCAGTTGGTGGTTCAAGAGCCAGGGCTCTCAACGCCAGCCCATACATCAGCCATGGGCGTCAGAGGCTGAACTCACTCCCTCCAGATATAGAGGGGACAGTGACAGACAGCAGGCTTCCAAGAGTTCCCTCAAGACTGCCTCCTCAGAGCTAATCTGCATCCAGATAGGGCACATAGGAGGGAGTGGGGATCCCCACCCCCTAAAAGGTGGCTGGACTCCGAGAGTACAGGGATGGCTTGTAGGTTTTGATCACAGACAAAACCCGTCTGGTGTACCCCGGGCTGGAGAGCCAGCTGGAACCCAGGATGACTTAGGAGCTCCTTGCTCTGAGACCAGGGTGAAGCAACCAACTCTGGCCCTTCCTAGTCCCTGCTGGGTGCTGGGGTCACACCCTTCCTCCTCAGGCAGCTGAAGGCAACCCCATGCCTGGCTCCTCAGCCTTTCTGGGGTACTTTGTGTGTCCTCCAGGTGTGAGGAGTCTGCAGGTGCCCCGTTCCATCACACTGACTGGGCTGAGTGCAGCTACAGGGGACTGCAGTCCTATCTCAAAGGCCAGCCGCCTGTCTGGTTCTCAGCCAGGCCTCAGCCAGGGCTGGGACTGGTCTTCTAGCCTGACCCACTTCAGGAACAGCTGCCCTCACCCCTCCCAGCAGTGACAGAGCCGAGAAAGGTGTCCCAGCTCCCAGCTCTCCCTCCCTCCTTCCCTCCCTCCAAGTCCAATTCTTGGTTCTGCGGTTGGAAACCACACCCACCCAAGTCTCCCTCAAGTCACCCAGGAGAGGTGACCCCAGAGTTGAAACCTCTGAGGAAGAATCTCCCCCTCTCAGGAGATTGCTTCTCAATGTAGTTACAGAACTGTGATCTACCGCTGGTTCTGACAGGTTCAGGATATGTGCACAGACAGAGTACATGATGTCCTTTGTATTTCAATATCTTATACCGTGTATGTAACCACACACATCTGAAAACGGGATTTGGAGCTGTGTTTACTAACAGCATTTTCTAGCTTTCTCTTTCCCAGCCTTGGGGTGGGGATGGGGTGTTCACTGCCCCTCTCCTCCCAGCAGGAACTCCTGGATAGGAAAGTCCCCCAAGAGTCCCAGGGACTATGTTGAAGGCAGGATCCACACTGGGATCCCAGGACCAGAATGGAGAAACCTGGTTTCTAGAAGGAACAGACACCTCTGGGGGAGAGGAAGGGGCCGAGGTAACCATGGTGATGGCCACTTTCTACTTAGGTCAGGGCTGCTGTGGGAGGGTGGTGGTGAGTCCTGTGATCATAAAAAGATAAAGAGGTATAAGAACATGTCCTGTGGGGTGTGATGAGGTGTGGGGGAAGGGGGTGCCTCAGTGGCCCCATGCTGAGGGACCAGCCACATGACAGGATGGTATACAATAGAGTTTATTTAGGGCTTGTGGGAGGGGGAGAATTAAGAGGGCGGTAAAGGCAGAGAGGGTGAGAGAGTAGAGAAGCAGAGGCCGGCCATGACCACGGAGAAAGGGAAGGGGGAGAGAAGAGGCCCAAGAGGGCAAGAGAGAAGCAAGCAGGAAACAGGAGTGAGAGAGAGAGGAGGGGGAAGCCGCCCCTTTAATAGTGGGCCAGGCCTACCTGGCTGTTGCCAGGTAACTGTGGGGAGGAGCTTAGACAGTGAGGGTCTGGGAGGCCCTCGAAGTTGCCTTCGGTGCTAGCTCTGTATAAAGGCGGGCACCAGACAGTCTTCAGGCAGCAGCAGATAGCCCTCAGGCCAGCCTAGGAGAACGGAAGAACAAGATGGCCATGGCTATGCCTGGCTCTGAGAGCTCTGGCAAGCTCTGGGGAGGCTACAACCGGATGGATGTTTCACAGTTGAGGGTGTGACACTTGCCAAAGACAGCTGGCACAGTAGAGCATCCTTCTGTGGCCGGCCTGTGCCAGGCCCTTTACACATGAGCCCAGATGCAGATGTTAGCCCCGTTCTGATGAGAGAGGAAGGCTCGGGGGTATGTGATGCAGGGTCCCTAAACCAGAGGGATGGAGGAAACTGACTTAAGAATGAACCAGAGAAGATCCCAGAAGCAGGGGAGCGGAAGCCTCCGCTCCCCAGACTCCAGACCCACTCAGGAATCAGACTCCAAGGAATCAGACCCACTCAGTCCTTTTTCTCAGAGACAGCGGCAACACAGCACGGCCAAGAAGCCATTAGAGCCCTCTCTTAGATAGGGGGTTCCTCTCAGGAGAGGAACCTGCTGTAGAGGACCCAGGCTGGTCCAATTTACCCTACAATGGACATGTATGTGAGAGAGGAGCTTTGATCTCTGCTTCCTGTCCCCTGTAGGCGACACGGTGAGGTGCTCTTAGATGGGGGCAGTGAGAGAAGGCAGACTGTTGTCAGCCTGTGGGACAGAGAGGAGGAAGGCGGAACATAGGCGCGCACGGTGAGAAACGGAGGGCGTGATGGGGTCCCGGTTAGTGGCAGCTCTTCTCGTCTGAAGATCTGACAATACATAAATAGTTCTAGGTTTGTCGGTCCAGAGAAGAAAGAAGAAAGCTGGTTTGGTTCTAGACAGGTATAAGGGTGAAAGTCTGCGCCTTCTGTCCTGTTCTCAAATGGGTCTCCGAACAGAACTAGGGAAAGGGAGCGGTGGTGCTGGTCACAGGCCCTTCTGTGCCTGAGACTCCAGAGAAGGGCATCTCTTTGTGAGAACCCGGGCAGGCAGCCCTCGGCCTAACCCCACACCATCCGTTTATCTGATATCTGACCACGGGTATAATGAGAAGTCAGTCGCGCACTCTCCAGAAAGTAGCTCTTTCCCCCCTTGGAAAACCGGGGCTGCCCTGCTGCAGGCGCACGGTTGTGCGCCGAGTCTGGCGGGGCAACTGAGCAGCCAGCAAGGCGCCAGCGCCAACTAGTGGGCGGTTCCCGTCACTGCTCCAGCTCCAGCGACCCTGCACCCGCGACCTCCGACTGCGCACTCAGGTCAGAGCCAGCACTTCCCCAATCCTTGGTTCTCGTGCCCACGCTGGGCTGGCGTCTTCCGAGGGCTGTGGCTGAATCCGGGTTCAGGGTCAGAAGTCGGCACTTCCCCATAGCCCCCCACTTTCTGGAGACCCGGTTATTAACCTGTAAGATCAGAAAGAGAAATCAGGGCGGAGGGACTAGTAAATGGGATAGATAACAAACTGGAATCACTCGAGAAATCGAATTTACACATCATGGAGGCGGCCAGTCACGGCCGACAGTCGCTCGAGGGCAGAATTGGGGGCATGGCACGGGTCTGGGTCCGACCTGGTGGCTAGCACGGCTCCTTTTCCAGGGGAGCCCCCTGAGGGCCCAGGCTCCAGGGCCAGGCCCCCTGGATCCCCTCTGGTCCTGAGGCTAGTGATGGGCGCCTCCGAATCATAAGTTCTCAAAAATGTCCAGTAAGGGACCTTCACGGTCCTTGCTTCCCTGGTGGACTGAGGAACTGACATAAGGCCCAGAGAGGGCCAGAAGAAATTCTCCTGGCGCTCCTTGGATTCAGGACACAGTCGGTTCCCCACCGTCGGACACCCAGGGCCTGATTTCGTTTTTGTTTTGTTTTGTTTTGTTTTTAACAAAATGGAGTGCGCTAAGCTGAGGTCAGAGCCAGGCTGAGGTCTTGACGCCCTCGCCGTCGGATCCTAGATTGTATCGCTTCTAGGGCTTGGAATTAGTCGTTGTAGACAGATCCACTGCCGCTGATAACGAAAATGCAGTCGAATTTCCAAAGCACCGAGAGAAACACGTGCGTTCGTTGCCGAGGTCCAGGAGTGCACCGGGTTAGGGGGAACGCAGCCCTCGGTGACTGTGGGCCCTTTAGTTGTGTGTGTGTGAGTGTGTGTGTGTGTGTGTGTGTGTGCGCGCACCCACGCCGGGCTTAGGAGATGGGACAGGGAAGAATTGCTGTCAGTGAAGCCCAGGAGGGCCTGGGCCACAGGGCACGAGTAACAACGGAGACTCCAGGGCTGATTTCCCACAGGGCACCTGACGGCGCTGTAGACTCTGCGCTCTAAGATGGCTCGGCCCTGGGAGAGCCCCTTTCCATCCACGGAGAGAAAGCAGCCCGACTGCGCGCTAAGCCACTGACAGCTTTCTTTCTGCCACAGACCCGCATCCACTCTCACTACCCCGGACGGGGGCTGCATGCGTGTGGGGTGGGATGAGATGATTCCAGAAAGCACACTGTTGTAGGTCCTGTTGTATTTTTCAAAGAGCCATGAGCTGCCACCACAGAGAACCACTCCACGAGGCCTGCGCGCTCCTGAAACTAGTTTTGAGTGGACAGGAACGGTGTGGTTGTCCCCACCCCATTGCTGGTCGGGGTGGCAACCCCCATTCTGTCTGCCTCGAAGGTTGACACGGAGGCCACAAAGGCGAGGGCCAAGGCCGCGCGGAGCTGTGGAATCCCTGGTGGGGTGGAAGCCCTAGGGTCAGAATCGTTTGTGGAGTGGAGAGAGTGAGGAACCCGTCTTGGGTGTCACCGCGGAGACCAGCTGAGGGTGCAGGTTCCGGGCTGCGGTGGCCAGAGCTGAAGCAGCCAGGCTGCGACTCGAGGGAGGGGAACCGAGACGCAGCCAGGAGGCTGGAGAGCGATTCCTGCCCAGGTCGCAGCGGCCGCACCCGGGGACGCGGGTGTCTAGACCCTCCGGGGCGGAGCCTGGCCCCAGCTTGGCTCGCGCGGGCCCGAGCCACCCGGTCCTCCACGGCGAACCCCGAGCCTGGGGGGCAGCGATTGGCTGCGCCCCGCGTCGCTCGCACGGCCCCGCCCCGAGGCCCCGGGTACTAACCCCCGCGCGGGCGGCCGCGGCGCCGCCACTTGATTCTCTTAAGATCCGGGCTGGGGCCGCGGCCGCCGAGTCCGTGGGGCGGCCGCGCGCGCGGGATGCGGGACTAGCGGGCGCGCGGCCGACCGTCGGGGCGTCCCCCCTCCCCTCCCCCTCCCCCTCCCAACTCCCCCCCCCCGGCGCCGCCCCTCCCCCCCCCCAGCGCTGGCCGGGCCCCGAGCCGCCGCCTTCCCGCCTCCCGCTTCCCGCGGCTGCGGCCGCCCGCGCCCTGACGGCCACGGCATGCGTATTCCCGTAGACCCGAGCACCAGCCGCCGCTTCACTCCCCCCTCCACGGCCTTCCCCTGCGGCGGCGGCGGCGGCGGCGGCGGCGGCAAGATGGGCGAGAACAGCGGCGCGCTGAGCGCGCAGGCGGCCGCGGGCCCCGGCGGCCGCACCCGGCCCGAAGTGCGCTCGATGGTGGACGTGCTGGCCGACCACGCGGGAGAGCTCGTGCGCACCGACAGCCCCAACTTCCTCTGCTCCGTGCTGCCCTCGCACTGGCGCTGCAACAAGACGCTGCCGGTCGCCTTCAAGGTGAGTGCCGGGCCACCAGCCTTCCCCCCCCCCGCCCCCGAGCCGGGAGGACACTGGGGAACCTGGGCGCCCCCATTGCAGAAGCCCAGACAGGGGAGGACTTGGGGAAGCATCTAGAAGTAGGACACGGAAGGGAGGGTGTCATCCAGCTGGCAAGACACCGGGGTACCTACTGCAAGATCCCACTCCCGGAAGGACCCCCCGCCGGACTCCAGGCGACCAGCAGTAAGAGCCCACACCCCAGAGAACATGGGAGGTACCTGGGTAGGAAGAAAGGGGGTCACTCAGCTAGCAGAACACAGGGGTGCCTGGTCACCCACGCTGCAGGAGCTCAGGCCCGGCAGAACATGAAAGGTCCTGGGTGTCCCCGCTGCCTGAGCCCGGGTCCAGAGAGAAATATGGTGTACACCAGCCAGGGAAGGTACCAGGAGGGGCGCCCAGCAGAACTGGGCGTGGGGAGTACTCCCGCCGCTCCCACTCCAAGACCCCGCGTTGGGAACCGTGCACCGCGGCCTCGCTGCCGGAGGACACGGAGGGAGACCTTGGGGCGCTCCTTCTCGCTTGCACTGACAGCTTGGAGGGGCCATACCCGGCTCCACCTGGCCTTCGCGGGGCCCTGCAGAGGATGGCGGCGTGGAAACCGGAGGGCTGGGCCTTCCAGATGCTTCGGCACAGCCTAACCCGTAACCGGGATGAGGACCGCCGGAGCTGGGCGAGGACCCCGGGAGGTGTGGGGTGCAGAGGGTACCCCGCGGCGCCGCGCCTCCTGCTCTGCTGCAGAAACACTTCCTTCCCACACTCAACCTCGGAGGCTGAAATTTTGCACAGGCCGGTCCTAAAGGGCTGCCTCCAGCATCCCGAACCAGACTGGAGGAGTGCCATTCTGGTAGTCCCGAGTCGTTCAGAGATTTTTTTTCCCCCAACTATACCGGGGGTAGGCAACTGTTTCATTTTCCTCTCTCTCTCTCTCTCTCTCTCTCTCTCTCTCTCTCTCTCTCTCGTAAGGGGGGCAGCCAGATGAAACGAAAACGCCTTGGTTTTCCCCTAAACCTCTCTCAGCTGCCGTGAGAAAGGGCAGAGGAGGAAGGGCCAGCGGCTGGGGAGGTAACGACGCCGGAGGTGACTGGAACCGCCGGCTGCCGGCAGCTGAGGCCCTCCTTGCTCCCATTAAGACTTCAAATTGGAAAGGGGGGTGGGAGAAGGCTGGTGACTCTTTGAGGTCTCCCGGGTGACATCTTAAAATACCAGCGGGGGAAATCTCCCGGGGAAGGGGGGGGGAGGAGGGGAGGGGGGGAGGCCCGTGTGACTGTAATCGTCAGATCGGAGGTTTTACTGTCACTTGGAGCTTAAAAGGAATCTTTGAAATTAAAAGAAGACAGGATGTTGACAGGAAATCTGGCCTTTTTAATCAGACCCCAAACATTTTCTCCTCGAAATCTTTCCCATCTGGATCCCCAGCCCCTGCACACGGCAGCCACGTTTAAATGGCTGGGACTCTGTTTAAAGTCTGGTTCAAAAGGCATCTGCCTCTTGGTGCTCCTTGGGTGGGAAGGAGGGAGGGGGAAGAGATGACATTTAGGGGGCATCTCCACCCACCCATCCAACGGCTCCCAGCAGGTACAAGAGCAGTGATCGAAACCACCCTGTCCTCTTGCCCGGGGTTTTCTGGATCCACTTGCAAAAATACGGCAGTTTGTTTTGCATTTTGCATTTTCTCTGCATAACGAATCCAGGCTCCGACTGAGGCCATTTCATTGGGCCTTGGCCACACTGCAGGGCCAAATTCCGTACCCCGAAGGGCCAGAGCCTTAACTGACTGCAAGGAGTAGCCCCGTTATTATGGCTGCTGATTCTTTGGCCGAGAGCAGTGTCGTCTTCTTTACCGCCCCACCCTTACCTGGGACCTTGCTGGTTGACAGCTCGAGCCTAGACTTAATTTAATAAAAATGGATGCTTTCTTGAGGCTCTCATCAACCATTGGACCCGGGATTCGGGTATGGAGGTTAGAGAGTTCATCATTTGGGTTTGGTTGTACTGGGAAGCCTGACTCAGAACCCCTCGCCAAGCCTGAGACCTAGGCGGGCAGCTGCGTGTGAGCCCCTCCCTTTGACCTTTCTAAGCCGTCCCCTCTCCTGCCCGTTTTCCTCAGGTGGTGGCCCTGGGGGATGTGCCCGATGGAACGGTGGTGACCGTGATGGCAGGCAACGACGAGAACTACTCCGCCGAGCTGCGCAACGCTTCCGCCGTCATGAAGAACCAAGTGGCCAGGTTCAACGACCTTCGCTTCGTGGGCCGCAGTGGGCGAGGTGAGCGTGAGGGAACTCTGGGATGGCACGGGTGGGGAGCGGAACTGAGCGAAGCCTCTGGGTCTCAGCAAGCGCTCCGAAAACAGAATCTGCAGGCCCCGCGCGGGCGGGCGCTGTCTGATAGCAAGTCTCCGAGCCACCGGTAGGCAGGCAGGCAGTACACCAGCCGCCCTTTTATGTGGCTATGTCTGTGATCCCTTCCTAGTAAAGGAGAGTTTTCTCCTAGGTTCCAGGGTTTAGAAACTTCCAAAGCCTCCCCGTGCTGTCCTTCTTTCCCCATTAGCATCCGTGATCTCAGAGAAAATGCTGAGAGATGTACCTGTGTGCCCCGCTCAAGCAAGGAGTAGATGTCTTTCAGCGGGGGCTGAGGCATTCCCGTCACTTTCCCCAGGGCTACGAGTCTTCTGTGGTCTCCTAGGGGCATCCCCAGAGCAGGGGGGCTTCTTCGGGTACTTTCAAATAGAGAATTCGGAGTGGGGTGATGGATATTGGAAAGAGAAGCTTGAAGGTTGTGCCATCTCAGCCCCAGGCTCACACTGGCCGACCTGCCCAGCTCCGATCCACCCCAGTGGTGGCAAGAAAGCAGGACCAGACGCCACAGTGGCTGCCGCCAGGGGCTGTTGAGTGGGAGGTTGCTGGGACCCGAAACCCGTCATCAAGTAACTCTGGGGTGTGTGTGGGGGGGGAGCCCTCCCTGTTCCCATGCCCCGGGGAACAGGAGGATCTGTGGCTTTAAGACTAGCCTGTGGAGAGGTGGCTGAGTCTTGAGGTGGCTGGCAGTCACCTTCCCAAGCTCTGGGAGCCCTCCCGGGTTAGGAAGCCAGCCGGCTCCTGGCTGCTACGACAGAGGCAAAATGGTGCTTTTCAACACCAATAAACAAGGCCTTCTCAAGGTTGGCGTTCCCGGGGAGCTGCCAGCCTGCTCCCACCGGGCATCTGGGCACCATTTTGTGCGCCGCAGCCGTTCGGTATATACATACAAATGTCAAACATATTTTTGACTTTTCGACATTAATTAAAACCAGGGCGTTATTTGCATGTAATAACTGTTTACTTGTTACTTTTTATGAAACTGAAATAGTTTACATTCTTTCGAACATTTCCTGTTCCTGTTGGCTCCCTTCCCCAGGCACAGATTTCTTTCAAACGTAGCCCTTAACTGGTTGCAGGTTGACGGGTGGAAAATGTTTGCTTTTATGAATTAAGCTTTCGTTGCTGCTCCTAATTAGTCTCCGAGCCCCCTTTGTCATCCCCAATCTCTGAGCCCTTTGCAACTTAATCGAAGGCCTGGCCCTGGGTGGATCTTCCCGGGTGTAGGGTCCAGGTGACAGGGGGCAGGGTGGGGCAGGGTGGGGGATGACATTATGGCATTGTCCCTATGGAAGTTGGTGAACAGTGAAGTGGGTTCCCTGAACCCCCCCCCCCGCAAAGTACTGTGCACTCAGGGTTCCTCTTCTAGCTCCGCGCTGCTCCCTCTTCTGGGAGGTAGCAGGGGAAAGAAACGGGTGATGACCCTCTAACTGACTGTGTCCTCTCTGCTACTAAGAAGCATTTTTGCTTTATTTATTTTGAGACGGTCTCACACCCGGTATAGCATAGGCTGGCCTGGAACTTGTTATGTAGTCAAGATTAACCCCAGATTTGCAGTACTGCCTCAGCCTCCCGAGTGCTACCGATGGCAGGTGTTTGATACCTCACCTAGCCCTTAGATGATGCCTTAGTGAATCACACCACCCAGATCCAAGGCCCCTCAAAGAGAGATACCTTTCTAAGGCATCACTGAACTGCATGCTCTCGGATCTTTAGGTCCTGGAGGGGAGGAGGAAGCCTCATGACATCCCCCACACCCACACCGGGACTGGACGGAGCTCTTGGTTTCTGGTTTTCCAGTCTGAGCTAGGGCGGCTGCCCTTGGCCTGAGTCCCAAGCCAGCTAGGGACTTGCTGGATGGCATTAGGAAGCTGGCTTAACCTCTCTGTGCCTCCATTTCCTTACCTGTGAAATTGGGGGGGTGATAATCGCACATTTTAATGAGATCTGGGGTGGATTAAAGACACTAGTATATAAATGTATGAGTTCTCAGATCCTGAGGTCTAGGTCCACGGTAGAGATTTTGTACTTTAAATGGTTGACGCTGGGAGAGCCTTTGAGGTCCCTTTGAGCACTGACACTCACCGAGTCTCTGATTGCAATGTGGTTTGGCCGGGGGTGGGGGAAACCCAGAAGGTGTGTGCTGCTGAGTGCGAGAGGTGGGGGTGCTGATGTGAGGAGGGCAGTGAGGCGGTCCAGAGTGCAACGGTGCCACCCTCTGCCATGCCTGTCCCAACAAATGGGAAATTCCTGCCTGAGAACCTGCCTCTGACACAGAGAACCGGGGCCACTTTCGGTCCGGCTAGAGAACCCAAGAATTTCGGCTTTTTTTTTTCTTTTTCTTTTTAAATCCTGATTTCTGTCTGAATCCCAGAAAGGAAAGGCATGCACCAGCACCCGTGCTCTCACCATACTGCAGGTGTGACTGGAAAGGAGTACTAGCCAGCCAGCGCCTCCGCCAGCCCAGCCGCTGCACCCCTCCCTGTCCTCAAGGCCTCCTAATCTGCACCTCAGCTCCCTTCAGGGGCCGCGGTCACCTTCTTCCAGCAGTCCCTAGATCTCTGTCACTCCCGCAGTAGCTCCAAAGAAGAGCCTTTCATTACAGATGCGGATTTGAATATGTAAATGACCAGCGAGACCCAGCCTCTTCAATGAAGGCAGCGGGCAGCGCTCTCTTCCCAGAATCCCCTCAGCCCAGAATGACAGGACACAAAGTGAGATCGTGGCCTGGCATCAGCCTGTCCCCTGGAGATGGGGACATTCTTTACAGAGTGGTGAACAGGGTTTTTTTTTTTTTTTTTTGGGGGGGGGGGGTCTGTTTTGGCTTTTTGCAGAGCTAAGTATCAAACCTGGTCCTGATTCATGCAGGACAAATGGTCTGTCTCTGAGTCAAATCTGCATCCCCCCAGACAGAAGCAAAGCAAGACCCCCATCCTCTGAAAAATTCAGGAGTTATTAGAAGAACCCACAATTTTGCTTTTGTTTAAGTAAAACTGAGTTAGGTTCATGGCTTAGGAAAGTTTTGTGTTGTACCTGGTGGTAATTTGTTTGTTTGCTTGTTATTGTATCAGACATTGTTTTTTTTTTTTTTAAGTACACTTTTCCCTCCTAGGGAAAAAAAAATAATTCTTTGTGGCCCTATGCAGTGCTGGGCTTGTGTGTGCTCACACACACACACACACACACACACACACACACACACACATCTCTCCACATGTCCATGAGCTCTAGTGAGCACACCTCCCCCGAGGGCTGGTGCTCTCCTGGCTTCATTGCGAATCCCCAGCTTGTCCTTCTAGGAGACAAAGTAACCGCTGAGGAGTCTCTGAGCACCTCGTCCTTAACTGGCTAAGAAGCAGCAGAGGCGTGTGGAGCGAGACTTGGGGTGAGAACTGTAGGTGCAGGCTGATGGCTCCACTAGACGAGGGATAAAGGGGTCTTGCTGAAGCCTTGCCGGAGGAAGCCGGGTGGTTAAGGAGCTGAGCGGAGGCGAGGCTGCGGGAGTCTAGGCAGCTCCCTGTGGGCGGGGCTTGTCAGTCACACTTCCTGACCCCCTTAAGATTGCCGATTGGTCAGGGCTGCAGTGTATGAATGTTTCACACACCTGAACAGGACAGCCTTCCTATCCCCACCCCTCACCCCCTCCGACCCCCACCTCAACACCCCCAACACCCCACCACAACACCCTACTCGCTCCCCCACCCCCCTACCCCACCCACCCCCACTAGCTAGGCCAGCACACATAGTTCCTTGATTGCAACTCCGGGCCTCGGGCCTCGGCCTCCTCGTGGTCTGGTCCTCATGGTTGCTAGGCTCCTGCTCAGCCAGCCACCTCCTCCTGCATCTTCCTCTCAGCTTCCTGCACCAGAGAGGTGCTCACACTGAGCACCACCAAGAGGAGGACTGGGAACTGGGGGGCAGCTGGCTCCACCCATCTTTCTCAAGGTCTCTTGCTCTTGGCCCCAGACCTGACTCCCTTTCTGCTCTATGGTTGGTTGAGAAGCCAAGGAGCTATCCCAGATCTGCTGGTGTCAGCTGGTGACCTCAGGAGTGGCATGTGGTTAGTTTCCTGGGGCAGGATGGGAGAGGGGTGGCAGATGTTTAGTTGTGTGTGTGTGAGATTCTGGGTCCTGCCTGGATCCTGTGGGTGCTGGACAACCACAGCCCCTCTGTGAGCCTCGGTCTTTGCATCTGGGAAATTGGCACATTTAAAATAGTTAATTCTGTCTCTATCATATGGGGGAGAGGGGTGGCATCCTGGGGCAGAGATAGGGTGACACTCTGGCCCCTGAAGTGAACTTTGCAAAGAAACTGCACAGGTCCTGGGGCAGGAGGCACGTGGAGCTGAAGAGGGGACCAGCTACCTTCAGCCACCGGGGAGGGGATCATGGTGTATTGGCGTTCTGTGGAACAAATTCCATAGTAAGCTCCCGCAGTGGCTCTGGTGATGACCATAGCGTTGACTTTATGAGCATTCGGAGAAATCTCTAAGGACTGTCACGTGACCTGTAAATGTCTGTGTAGATTGTTGGTGACAAGGTCACAGGCACTGCTCATTATACTTCTGTGGCTTGTGGCTTGCACTCTGGCTTGAGAGAGGCTCTTCCAGTTAGGGGTTGGGGACAATACTGTTGCAGATTTTCCTGTCCCAGATCCCTGGCCCGCTCTACGCTAAGAAGGGCCAACCACAGAGGCCAAATTGAAAATCTCCAGCCTGTTTGTTTGAGGTTTTGGGGCCCTGGGGATGGAACCCGGGGCCTGAAGCATTCTAGACAAACCTTCCAGCACTGAAGCCAACCCCCCTGGCCTCTGAAATGTCACCTTTAAATTAAGTAGCTAGGGGAAGTCCTCATTGAAAAGGTGACTCTCCAGCACAGACTCAGCCCTCAGTCTGGAGTCCTGGCAGCTCGGGCTCCAGGCAGCAGCCTTCCCCTCTGCTCCGCTGTGGCCCCAGAAGCAATGAGGTCAGACAGCCACTCCGACTTCCCCTTGGTGCCCCACTGGTTGGGAGGAGGAGTCTAGGAGAGAAATGACCTCAAAATGAGAAGGCAGAGAGAAGAGTGTCCCCAAGGGGAGTGGAAAGGAATCTGAGGCCACCTGCCCTGTGTCCCCAGACTCTCTGCAGTTCTCTTCCCAGAAATCAAGCAAATGGTCTCTGGGCCTGAGGATAGGGGCAAGCTGACTTTCCTAACTCAAGGACTTAAATTAAAGATAGATGCTGCGATGTTTGTGTCCTGGGCTCTGCTGGCACCTCAGGGACCTCCTTCCAGCGAGGGGGGTCTATTTCCCAGGGTTCTCTGTACTTTCCCAGAAGCCCTTGAGTTTGGAGGCTCAGCTGGCTGGTTGGCCTGGCTGCCTTAGCCATACTCGGACATCTCCTGTTTCTGGAGCTAGAATTTTCCCTTGAGCAAAGAGAACAATACGCTTGCCTGTGTCCTCTTAGACAGCAGGACTGTGAAAACTGGCCCTCTCCTTAGGGCACTGTTAACAGGACCTGTCTCCAGGAGCCTCCAGGGTGTCCTTGGGGGCCACTCCAAAGAGGCACAAATGCCTGGACTTGGGCAGCCCAGGGGGAGTTCCAATCCAGAAGCAAAGCTGGCAGAGGGGAAATCAGGCTTGGCTATCTGTGGAGTCCCACCCTATCCCCACCCTACCCCAAGCTCATCCTAACCGGTAACGATGCTGGCCTAGACCTTGGGGTAACAGGCAAAGAGACACAAAGCCCCGGACACAGCCAGTGTACAGCGTGATGGAATGACTAATATGGTAGAAAAATCAGGATTGTCCTTTGATGTCCCTTCACCTTAGGCCTCGTGTGCCAGTCAGAGCCTTCACGGTAGAGTACGTTGAAAGTGCTCCTCATGTACTTCCTGCCTGGGGAGGCCTCTAACATGGACAGGAGAAGCCACCAAGAGCGGGGGGGGGGGGGGAGGAGGGAAGGAGAGAGAGGGGGAGAGGGAGGGGGAGAGGGAGGGAGGGAGGGAGAGAGAGAGAGAGAGAGAGAGAGAGAGAGAGAGAGAGAAGAGAGAACACAGAATGTGAAAAAGAGCTGAAGTTAGAAATCAGGCCGTTGTGGCCGCCACGCAGACAGCCTGTAGCTGTGAACAGGCATCAGGAGGAGCTCAAAGGCCCCAACCAACGGGAAAGTCTCAAGAACAGGAGTGGGTGGCGATGCATGCTGGATTCTGGGGATGGATAGTGACCAGAGACAGTTTCGGTCTCACTAATACAAGAAAGGCAAACAAAATCAAGAGGAATTGAAGATTTCCGTTGTGATAGACAGAAGCCAGTGGCATTTCAGTGACGTGTGACCTCACGTCACTCATGGTGAGGTAGGTGTCCCAAGAGAGTCAAGAGCGGCCCCCACAAGCTCATCCCGGGCCTCTGAGGTGACACACTCGCTCCACACCTCTTGCAACTCACTGGGAGGAAGTCTCCAAGAGAAGAGATGTTGACAGAGATTTTGACATGTGGAAGGTCATATTTTTAAATGGTAAAGAGAGGGAAAAAAGAAACAAAAAGGTATTATTTTAAAAGGTTTTTCCCCCCCTCTGAGGAATTTTGAATGGAGACATTGAAGCCAAACGTCTATCTAAAAATAGAACAGGGTTCTGGAACTAACAGTGGTGTCTACAGCTCCCAGGTCAGCCCTCTCACAGTGCGGGCGGGGCGGGCGCACACTGCAGCAAGAATTTAACGCGGCAGAGGGGATGGACCAATCAAAGCTGAGGCTTTGCCAGGGGAATACTCAGCAGCCATTAAAAAACGAAGTTTATGGAGAACTTGTAATGACAGAAGGAAAGGAAACAAGATGGGGGGTGGGGGTGGGGAGGTGGGCTGGTGAAGTAGCGCAGTGGTTAGAGCTCTGACTCCTCTTGCAAGGGGACCTGGGTTTGATTCTCATCACACATGTGGTGGCTCACAACAATCTGTAACTACAGTTTCAGGGGATCTGATCAGGCCTTTGTGGGTGACAGATTGCACACATGGTGCGCATACATACAAAAATTCCCATCTAAATAAATAAATATAAATAAACAGACAAAACAGGTGCTAGTACTAGGGAGGCAGAGGCAGGTGGATCTCTGTGAGTTCAAGGCCAGCCTGGTCTATATGCTGAGTTCCAAGACAGCCAGGGCTAGATAGAGAGATCCTGTCTCAAAAACAAACAAAAAAGTGAAAAGCTATGGGCGTTATCACCATAGCAACGGTAAAAACTGTTCCACCCAGAGGAGTGGAAGAGAAACTCTAAATGATGGAGGCCGCGTCAGCCAGTGGAACTGCGGGTGGGATTTCTTCTTCTTTTTAAATATGTTTTGTGTTCTCAATTTTTTTTCCATAAAGATCACTAATTACTCTCAGGAAAAAGCACACGCCCATCTGAGATCTTTACCTCAAAATCATATGAGTCCCTAAGTAGAATATCACAAAAATACAGTCTCAAAACGGAGGGAGAAAGCCAAGAGAAGGACAGCTAGGGCCACGCCTCCTGTGGCCCTGAATGCCGAGCCAGCCACCTGCACGGTGCTCTCCCCGCCTTCTCTCTGTGACTGCAAGGACTAGAGTTGGGGGCGGGGGGGGCGGGGTCTGGCAGCAGAGCGGAGGAGGGAGGCCGGGGGACTGTGCATGTGCCTTTCACCCAACTCCTGCCTTGATTTCCCCAGGGAAGAGTTTCACGCTCACAATCACCGTGTTCACCAACCCTACCCAAGTGGCCACCTACCACCGAGCCATCAAGGTCACTGTGGATGGACCCCGGGAACCCCGACGTAAGTGCTCCTGAGCCCTAGTCAGGGCAAAGGCTCCGGGGGAGAAGGGCCCCAGGGAGCTGGACCTGTAGCTGTGCGGCTCCTTCCCTCAAAGGGTCTCAGGGCTAAACGTAAGCCCTCTGGGCTCAGCCCCAGGCTCTGCAGGGTTAGCCAGGAGACCCGAACGAACGATCCAGCCTCTCTAGGGACAGCAGGAAAGAGTAGGGGCGCCACGGGGCGGGGGGGCAGCGTTCGGGACACTCTGCACCCCAACTGCCTCTGCAGTGATGAAGGATGTAGGGGAGCAGCTCCCGGTGGTGCTATGAAGCCACGCCCCTCCTGAAAGCCCTGGCTCTTCAGAGCCCAGGCGCACCGCACCGGCTACAGCATCCGTGCAGAGGAGAGCGGGGTGAAGTGCGTGTGTCCTGAGCATCGCAGCATCTGGCAATTCCTGGTCCATCCGGGTCCATCAGGGCCTGCAGCAGGGCTGGAATGTGCGCATGCGCAGGAGGAGCTTTTCATGTCAGCCGAGCCAAAGGGCTTCCCTGGTCTCGGGAGGTGATGGTCCGGTGCTCGTAGGAACCATGATCCATGCCAGTAGGGCTCCTGCTTCAGGCTGTCAGGCCTTGGGACACGAGGGCGGGCCCTGGGCCTTCTCCTTGGTGCCCAGGAAACTCTCATCAGGGCCACATTAGTGGGAGCCCCCTTCCAGCAGGGAGTCAGGTTTCACCCCTCACCTCGCACTCCAGCAGGTAGCTCTTGGGGGTGGGGTGGGGGTGCTGAGATGGACAATGGACTTGGGGACGTCACTTGGCCTCAGGGTCACCTTCTCCCATGCCCTGAACTGCAGGTCTTGGGCAGATCACGTATAGCCTCATATTTCTTGTCTGAAAAATGGGTTTGTACAAGCAGTTGCCTAGGCTACTGTTGCCTAGGCTACTGCTGCACACAGGCAATGGATACATCTATCTGTCTTAGGGAGGTGACTGATGGGCAGTCGCCTCAGCCAGGGCCTCAGCCAGGGCCTCAGCGACCGTATGGCCAGGAGACAGGCGCTCCATGCCTTCCCTGTGAAGGGAGCTGAGCTGAGCTGATCCTGGCCCACAGTGGGTCCGCGGATTGGGGGCAGCACAGAGAGTGGCCGGCAGGTCCCAAGAGGCTCCTGTGTACACCTGTTAGCCCTGTGCTTCCTGAGGCCTGTGGGTGAGGGTGTGGGTCAGCCCCCAGTGAGTCCTCTGCACACCTTCTCTGGGTTCCCCAGCCCAACCCGCCATACCTTCGATGGCCCTTGAAGGATTAAGCTGGTTGGGAGGGGGACGAAACAGGAAGAGGTAGCTGGGGTCAGAGGCTGGAATTGCTGTGTGGCCTAAGACACCTAGTATCCCTCTCTGGGCCTTCTTACTAGCTCATTTTTGAAACAGAGCAGAGGAGAGGGGTTATTCTCCAGGTTACCCCAGGTTACCCCATCCAGGTGGGTCTCCCCAGAGGTAGAAGCTGAGGATGTAAGTCTGGAACTTAGGAGGATCGTAAGATTCCTGACTTATCACTACCATACAGGAAGCGCCCCGCCCCTCAGACACCTGACCAGCCTCCCGGCTCTCAGGTTTCTGCAGTTTCCTCTCACTCCACTTGCCAACCCCTGTGAGGTCAGAGTCTCTGTGTGGGTGGGGCTGGCCCTCAGTCTGGGAGCAGCAGTCCTGCATCCCTGGGGCCCAGCCTCGGCTTCTGTGGCCGCGTCGGTCCCCTCTAGTGCCCTGCAGAGCGCGCCCAGCCTGCAGCGGGGTGGCCAGCCAGGGCTGAAGCTGGTTCAGTGGCTTCCCGCCTGTGTGGCCTCCGTCTCTGATGGATTCCTCCCAGTCAAACCCAGGTCGCTGAGCTCCATCCAGCACTGGAATGGGAGGTGGCGCAGGAGCTGGCCACGGTGGCGGTGGCCACAGCTGGGGGACAACTAACCCTCCTCCAGGCACAGCAGGTGCTGCTACCAAAAGGGTGGGTGCCCGCTTCCGTGCCCGTCTGGAGGCTGGGGGTATGGCCTGGAAACTTCTCTTCCACTAGATGCGCACAAAGTAATTCCCACAAATAGCTTCCCGGGCACAGGGCCACACCTCCAGCACTACCCGCCACCTGCTGGTTCCCACCCTCCTGGGCCTCGCCTCCGACAGGAGAAAGGAGGAAGCGGGTTTCACAGTGTCCGTGGCCCTGCCAAATCTGGCGGTGGCCTCGTCCCCTCTTGCATCCTCTTCCCGACTCCAGCTGCTGCCTTCTGCCAGGAACACGGCTGCCTCAGGGCCTTTGCACAGCTGCCACCATGGCGTCATGCCTCTGTGCCGGTCTGCGTGTTCCGCCACACCAGCGTTCTCTTTCGCCTGTCTGCTACTTGTGCCTGGCCCCGAGGATGCCCACAGGAGCGTTTAGTTGATATTCCTTAAATAGGTCAAGAGTGAGCTAAATAAATCATTTGTTCTCTTCGGCAAAGCTGGGAGGAAGCCAGGGTGGGCAAAGGGTGGGCAGGGTGGGAGGGCTCCCTGGTTGAGGTTCAATCCTGGAGAAAGGTGGGACGGGCGGGCAGGGGGGCATAGCAGTGTGGCCTCTTGGGACCTGGAATGGGCAGGGAAAATGGCTCCAGTGGAGCCAACTGAAAGGAGGTGTCATCCTGGCCTCCAGGTGTGGGGAAGATGAGAACAGGATGCTTGGGTCCAGAGAGACGTGGTCCTGGTCATTCCGTGCCCCCAGATCCTCAGAACACCCAGTGGCAGATTGGAGAGAACCCGCCCAGTAGAAGGGAAAGGGTTAACCCCAGACCTCCCAGCTCCCCTAATCAGGCCCAGGCCTGGAAGCCCCAGTCGCAGCCCTGGGCGGGAGCCTGCTACCTCCCTGCCACTGGCCCCGGGCCAGCCAGCTTCCCTGCTCAGCCACCACTGGTTTTCATCTGCTCACAGGGGGCCAATTCACAGCGGACCACCCCAGGCCCGGCACCCGCCTGCCATCCGAGCGGCTGATCCGAGTCCGGTGTAAATCTCCCCACAGGCCGCAGAGCAAGCCGCGGCAGCAGGCGCACAGTGGCTGCTGTGTGTGGGTTGCAGGCTGCTGGGACGCTCTGGACCAGCCCGGGGCCTGACTGATGGCTGGGGGCTCACCTTGTTCTCAGGGCCCAGCAGGACCTTGCCCCCGCCCCTCTCTGCATCCTACCTCCTGCCTCTTTGAGGCCAGACTTGGAGCTGGCCTCTGGCCAGCCCGAGCCCCGCTCTCCTCTGTCGGAGGCGCTCTGTGGGCTAAGGCGGCTCATCCAGGTTTTAGTATCACCTTGTGACCTTGGCTTGTGCCTTCTCTTTCCATCTGTGAGCCGTGCAGGGGGCGGGGCGCACGGGCGGGCCAAGGGAAACCTTTCAGAGGGAGGTGGCCTTAAAGTTGTATGTGTGGTCCACCAGGCACGGCGACCCCACCTGCAGCAGGCAGGGACCAACCCTGGCAGATGCTAACTTGGCTCTGGTGACACCAGGAATCTGGCAGGTGGCGGAAGCCACGTTAGCCTGGTTGGGAGCCATAAGGGCGTCCCAGCTGGACTATGTATCCCTGGGAACTCTCCCAGTCCAGAGCCTGGGACCTGTGTCTCCTGCCTGTGGGATCCACGGAATGGCTTAGCTCTGCTCCATGGGAGCTGTTGACCCAGGAGTGGGAGGCGGGTCAGAGCAGGGCTGCACCCCGCAGAGGTCAGGGCCTGTGGGCTGTAGACCTCTTAAGCCTGACTCCACCCTTTGGGCGAAAGGAGGCTCTAAGTCTTTTATGCCCGTTTTATAGAAGAAACATCGGTGGGAATCTGCAATTTTCCCAAAGCTACTGCTGGAGGATGGCTGTCTGCAATGGGCCCCGGGGGCCACTGATCCTAGAGTGGGCTAGCTCAGATCTGCCCCCCCCATGGGCTGGGTCCCAGGCACTCACTGTGATCAGAGACTCCCTGCTTGAAGCATTTCAAACAAAGGCCTACAGGTTGGGGGGGGGCGCTTCCCCAGGCATCCTTCTCCCCATGAGGACTCTTTTTACCAGATCATCTAGCCCTGGGGGTTGGGGTGGGGGAATTAGGATAACAACCACTTGACAGATATGGAAACTGAGGCCCAGAGGAAAGCAAGTTGGGCTGCAGTAGTTGTGTGGTTGGGACTCAGCCCTGAGTTTCAAAGCAAGGCAGAACCCTTCTGGGGGCCACTGAGACCCTGTGTCCTAGTTAGGGTTTCTGTTGCTTTGATAAAACACTATGATGACCACAAGCAATTTGCGGGGTGGGGGGTTATCTTACAACGCTCAGGTCACACTCCATCACTGAGGGAAGTCAGGACAGGAGCTGAGGCCGGGGAGGAACATTGCTGACCGCAGTGCTCCTTGCTCCTCGGTGGTGGAGTGCGACACTCCCCACTCCCCCACTCCCCCACCCCCACCCCAACCCTGGAGAGTTACAACTCTTTCCTTCCCAAGTTATTTTGCTCACGGTGTTTTATCTCAGCAATAGAAAGTAACTGAGACACCCAGTCCTGTTCCTCTGCTCATACTCTTCCCACTGAGGACAGAGAGCCCTCTGGGCTGGGCCCCAACACCCTGACACTCACACCTTGAATCTCACAGCCAGTCCCTTTTCCTGAGATGGACTGGGGTGGCGGGGAGAGCAGTGGCCAGTTGTCTGACATAAGCCGTCAGCCCATCAGTGGCTCTTCCCAGCCTCAATGTTTCCACCTGTAAAATGGGGGCACGTCGGTTCTCCCTCATGGGAAGGCCAGGAGAGTCAGAAGGGGTGTGCCTCCTGCCTGCTGTGGAGAGAGCTCCCTGTGCCCAGCAGATTCCAGTTTCCTCTGCTTTCTACTGCAGTCTGGGATGTCCATACAGCTCTCGGAGTGGGGCCAAAGGACAGGGAGACTTTCTGGCAGAGGGCAGAGGGTATGAGCGAGCTGGCCAGGCCAGGTGCAGCAGGAGGGAGGCCAGTAGGATCAATGCCAACTCCTCGTGATTTCTAAGTCTGTGACTCTCCAAGGGAGGAGACAGCGGTGAGTGGGTTGTGGGGGCGGGGGGGGGGGAGGAGGACCACTGAGGCAGGGAGCACAGCAGGGCAAGGCTGAGGGAACCAGTCAGCGCCATGCTCTCCTTGTGGGAAGAAGAAAGAAAGGCTCTTTCTGTGGGCCGCCTCCTCCCCGGGGCGCAGGCCGGGCGCTCCAGCTTCCCTTCAGTTCAGCTCCCAGCACGAGAGCCTCAGCCTCGTGGCTCTGAGACTCTCTGGCGCCCTGGCCATGTGGGGTCAGCAGACTCTCCCCCCCCCACCCCCTACCCCGCCACCCCTGCCTCTCCCTGGCAATGGCTTCAGCACTGCACAGGCACAGGAAGCAGTCCTGTGGTGTCCGCTCTTCCTGGGAGCCTGCCCTTCCCCCTGGGGGAGCAAGGGGCGAGCCACTGGGTCCCTGGAGTCAGGGATCTGGGCTGGCTTCCTGGTCACCGTCCTGGCCTCGGTGTCCTGGTGTGTCGTCTGCCTCCCCTGTGGTCAGTGTGTTGGGGATGATGCTGTAGCTCAGGGTAGACCGGGAGTGGATGAGTGAGCTCCAGGTTAGACCTGTTGGGGCCCATCCTTGAGCCCACACTCGCCCTAAGCCTGCCCTCCTGCTGGCCGAAGGAGCAGCTGCAAACACTCCATGGTGACTCAGAACCAGGGCAGTTGGCGCGGACAGTGGTGGCAGGCCTGAGGTTTTGCACCAGCATCTGTGTGGCCCCATTGGCTGCCTGCGAGCTCGTGGTTGACTGAGACACCCAGCTCCTTGCCCCCAAGTGGCCGTCTGCTCAGCCCTCGGCCTCCGTCCATCCGGGAGGCTTTATCTGGTAGGCATCCTGCCTGTTGAGGTGCCTTGGAATTCATCGTCCCTGGCATCTCCAGCAGCCTCAGAGCTGGGCTGTGGCGCTTCTACTGAGCCAGAAATGACATGAGAGCATCATGACACAGTGAGCCCCAAGCCCAGGCCCCGGCCATCTTGCCTGCCTTATCACAGACTTGGGGGTGGGGAGTGGGGAGGCCTTAGAGCGGCAGCCAGCTCCAGGTGCCCTCGGGCCACGCCTTTCCCTTCATCTCCTAGATAGAGCCTTGGGGGTGGTGACAGATGCTACTGAGCATACCACTGGTCTTGGCTGGTGCTTCGAGAGAGGGCAGCAGGGTCGCCTGGCTACTGGCCCCCTGCTGGACTGTGCCTTTCAGGAGCCCCTGCTCGGTTTCTGAAGCAGTCCTGTGCCCTGTGTGACAGGCATGTGTGGGAGTTCTGAGGTCCGTGGGTCCCAGAACCATTAGGTCACATTTTCAAAGTCATAAATCAGAGTCTTTTTTTCACCGCTTCCTCAGGTCCCTCATCCCAGCAGGGGTCAGTGGTCATGTCATGTTTTTCCAGCCCTGGGGGTCACTTATTTAGCCTCAGGCAGAACAGTGGCTCGGTTGTACCGCCCACCTTTCTGTCAATCTAGAAAAGTCCACATCACTCCAGACCCAAAGACCCAGGCCCTCTTCTCACACTGAAGACCCTCTTACCCTTTCCCTGCCATCCTTGGCGTTCCGTGTGACCTCAGACACGCCGCTACGGCTCGCTGAGCCACAGTCCCCATTGTCACAGAGACAGCCTGGTGGCAGAAGGAGCTAGCGTTTGGACATTAGGCAAGGATGCCAGACAGGAGGTGTGCGCTCGCGCGGACGCAAAAGGAGCCGCTCAGAAGCGCTGTGTATTGAGGAGAGGAACGAGGGGCAGCTGTACCTCTAGGGACTGTGACAAGCAGGCTCAAGGGACATCCGACAATGCTGCTCTTCGTGTCACACTCATGAGCCAGGGTGGCAGCGAGGGCATTTCTGAGAGTCTGGTCACCCCCCCTCCCATAGGCAGGGAGCTTTCAGGAGTGTCACTCCAAGAGAAAGTGGCACAGCCGTGCACCCGCTCTAGAAAGTTCCAAGAATGCGGTCTCCCTCTGTGGTTTCCATTCACGCGAACCCAAACAGGCTGGGAAGAGAAACTTGAGAGGCGACGGTCACGGACCCTCGCTGACAGGGGCCTCCGTGGCCAGGGCTCAGTTTCCTTTCAGAAACTCGGTGTGTTGTCTGAGAAATGAAAGATGGGTGACTGGAGGTGCCTGTGGCACTTAGTGACACTCAAGTGTCCTGAGCCCTCAGCAGGTGCACAGCCAGCACAGCCAGCCTGGGACTCCTGCGTGGGACTGTGGCTGGGCAGGGACCAGAAGCCAGTGTACCCCCTAATGACCACGCCTCTACCCTCCTTCCTGAGGCCCTGAGAGGGGCCTTGAGGGGGGCTAGGTTGGCCAGGGCCAGGTGACCAGCACTCCCTCCCACAGCTTCATGCCCTCACAGGGATGCCTGAAGTGGGGGGGGGGGCGTGGAGTGTAGAGATCTGGACGCTGAGGGGTGAAGGGTGGTATCACCCCTGGGGGCTTCTCCTGACTCCTTGGCAGCCTGCCTGGCTGAGCCATTCTTCTAGGCCTCTTGCCTGGGTATTTTTACCTGACAGACCGTGTTGGGGAGGTTTAGGTAGTTCAGAGTTTAACATCATGGCGTGCTAGTCCAGTCAGAGCTCCAGATGTGATGTTAAGAATGACCATTCTGAGGAGAGATCAGGAAGCCTGGAGTGGCACAGAGCCACAATCTCTGCTCAGTTCAGAAAATCAGAGAGTTCCACAGAGACCTCAGCTAGACTCCAGGAAGCACTTCCCAGCAAGGCAAGGCATTTTAGCGACTGATGGACTCCCCATGCTCCACAGGGCACCGGCAGAAGATAGAAGACCAGACCAAGGGCTTTCCCGACCGCTTCGGAGACCTGCGCATGCGTGTAACGCCGAGCACGCCCAGCCCCCGTGGCTCTCTCAGCACCACGAGTCATTTCAGCAGCCAGGCCCAGACCCCAATCCAAGGTACGGAGGAGCAGAGCCCCGTGGGGAGCAGGCGGGGGCGTGGGTAAGGATCCAGGATCCAGTCATCTATCCCAGACCGAGTCCCTGGGGAAGATGGCTCCCCCACTGTTTACTGTGGACAGCTGGGGCAGGCTGCCGTCTCCACTCCCGGGTCTCCCGAGGGCTGCTCTGTTCCAGGCCCTTGCCCACTCCCTCGGCAAATGTTCACTGACTCATGACAGTGCCTGACCCCGGGATGAGTGTGAACAGATGTGGCCGTCTCTCCCTCCGAAGTTCATTAGTCCACGGGGACATGAGGGTAGTCCTGCGGTGTCCCTAGAGTCATAGCAACTGCGTCCCCACTGTACACACACCCCTACTACCTCAGCTTTCCCTCAGTGAGGAAAGACAGCAGGAGGCTATCTCTTCCCAGGGCCTGGTGCTAGTCACACCAGAAACTGGGATAAAGGAGGCCTAGCCCAGCCTCTCCGCCCAGAACCACACAGATAGAGAGCCCCGGGGGGCAGGTTCTGTCTCAGTGGCTCCGATGAGGATGCTGGGCCGCACGCAAAACTCCCGTTGGCCCACCTGAGGCAGGTGCCTGGCCAGCCCTACGGCCGGCATCATGCTTCCGTTAGCCAGAGACGGGAGGCTTAATATAGCTGGCTCAGGCCAGTCAGGGGCCGATGCCAAACCACAGAGACCAGAGGGCTCACTGCTGCCCTGTGTGGTACCTGTCCCTTCAGATGGCCGGTGCAGGCTCAGGGCCTCTGTGGCACATGACTGAGTTGAAGCTGAAGAGGACTGGGGCTTTCTGGTGGCTGAGTCTAGTGTCTCCCCGGCTTGTCCCTAGGTAGGCCTGAGAGGAACCCGAACACTAGGATCAGAGTAGGCCATATGCTGGTACCTCTGCGCCCTACCTTCTGCCCTTCTCCACGCCAGTCATTTCCTGGTGTGGGGGGAGGGCATCACTTGGAATATCACTATCCATGTGTTCTGTGCATGAATGACACAGTGTCAGGGACATCGCACCATCCCTCAGTGTGCCAGGAAGCTAGCCCAAGGTAGGGAAAGGCCCTGGCCCCGGCATGCCTGAATCCGTGGGCTTGAGAGATGGAGATTTGGCATTTGGGCCCCGGGGCCTTTAGATAAATTCTCAGTATCTACCTCACGCCCAGCTCTGACCAGGAGCTTGCCCTTCCCTCACTCCCACAGGCCGGCACCTACAGAGCCTGGCCTAAGAGGGATGGGGTCTAGCCAGGGATAGCCCAGAGGTCAACAGAGCTCAACAGTGCTTCCTGTCCATCGGTTCTCATGAGAGAAGGCATGTTTGCTCTGTCATAGTGAGAGGGTGTGGTCCTTGGACTGTGTGCCTCCCCACAGCCCTGGGCCTCGCCTCTCTCTGGTATAGATGGCCAGGCTTTCTCTTCCTGAATCCTGCTATGGGCCTCTTCAGCCCCATGGTAGCTCCAGCTGGCCCTTGGGTGTTTAGGAGAGGGTCCCGGATAGCCCAGGGAAGAAGCAGGTCCTTGGCTATCTTGTCGACCTGACCGCTTCCAGTCCTGCCTGGCGCTGGCTGCATGCTCTTAGGCAGGTCGCCCAACTCCTCCGAGCCTGTGTCTTCTCATCCACAAAGTGAAGAGGCTCCTGTCACAGCGTGGCTTTGGCGGGCCTGCGTGTGAGGAGTCACCCTCCTTGGCCCTCCCTCCTGGTGGGATTCCCCTCAGGATGCCCCACCGCTTCTCTCGGTGCCTGTCAACAGACCTGACCCCTAGCTTTGGACACTGTGGGCAAGGCCGAGACCCAGCCCCCCTCCCCGCTGCAGACACCCACAATGGGGGCTTCTCACAGCTCAAAGGGTTCATTCAGCTGTACGCAGCAGCAGGGGCAATTTGGAGAATATAAACATTTCCTTGAGCTGCTGGCCTGGCTGCTTGACAGTGGCCCGGGAGGCTCAGATTTCCTGGGGCTGTGAGGCCGAGGGGGCGCCTGGGGCAGGTACCTCTCCACCACTCTGGAGGGGATCTGGAGCAACGAGGACAGAGGCAGGAGGGGACAGTGGCAGCTCCACATGTCCGAGCCTCTCTACTACACACAGGACCAGAGTCCCACTGTCTCCTCACAAGTCTTGCTTGGTCTGCTTCGAGAGCAGGGTCCCCTGCCAGCAGGCATCCGTGTGCGGCCTCCTCTCCTCACCCCGCATCATCCCCTCACCCCGCAGCATCCTCCCTGCAGGAGATGGGCATCAGGCACTTCTCCCTCCCAGGCCTCAAGACACACTGACCAGCAAGGAGTCCCCAGTCTTTATTTCTGAAAGCTGCAGTGCCTGCCCCTTGTCTGCTCTCACCTGGAGCCAAGGGCAGCCGTTCATGGTGACCCACAGCCAGGCCCCCAGACACTGATGCAGACCCCAGAGACCCAAGGAGTACTAGACACCCTGCTAGCCCAGGACAGGGGCCGCCCGTGGCCTTCCACCCATGGAAGAGACAAGAGCGCGGAGGCTTGACAGGCCGGCGCCGGGGCCACCATTCAAGACCATGCCCTGCCCCTGCTGCGGGTCCCGGGCGGGCTGTAGGTCAGGGTTTCCGGTTACGACACCTTCACCTGCCTCTGTTGTGAAATTAAACACTAGCTGGAGGCACTTGGAGATCCCAATCACCAGGGGTCTGGAATTCTCAGGAGGCTCCAAGACCGGGGGTGCCAATCTGCACACCTATTTTTGTGATCCTGGGTCCCCAATCCCAGCATTCACATGGGCTTTGGGAACAAACCCAAAGCAGCCACTTCTGGGGACCCAGAGCAAGAGATGTGACAGAGGCAGCAGGCAGGAAGACAAAGGGAACACCACAGGCTGCTGGGCCCGGCTCTGTTCTCTGCCTTTTAAGTTTATTAAATTTCATCTAGCCGAGCGTTGGTGGCGCACGCCTTTAATCCCAGCACTTGGGAGGCAGAGGCAGGTGGATTTCTGAGTTCGAGGCCAGCCTGGTCTACAGAGCTAGTTCCAGGACAGCCAGGGCTATACAGAGAAACCCTGTCTCAAAAAAAAAAAAAAAAAAAAAAAAAAAAAAAAAGTAAAGTTTGTTCTCCCCGGGCATGGTGGCGCACACCTGTAATCCCAACACTTGGGAGGCAGGGGCAGGTGGGTTTCTGAGTTTGAGGCCAGCCTGGTCTACAGAGTGAGTTCCAGGCCAGCCAGGACTACACAGAGAAACCCTGTCTCAAAAAGCAAAAAAAAAAAAAAAAAGATCTAGGTCCTTGGGAAGTTGATGCGGAGAGGTTAGGTGACGTGGCAAGGGACTCATGGGAGTGAGAGTCAAAGCCAGGGTGACGGAATGGCTCCAGAAGCCGCGGGGAGAGTCCACTGCCGCCACTGCCTGTAGCTACAGGCCAGTGCTGGGGCCGGGCCAGTGCGCTGTGCCCCCCAGGCTGCCCCCTCGCCTGGGTCCCTGGTTTCCCACCAATGGGATTAGGTTGTTCCCAAAGCCCGTGTGAATGCTGGCACTGGGGACCCATGATCACAAAAGTAGGTGTGCAGATTGGCACCCCCCTATCTTGGAGCCCCCTGAGAATTCCAGACCTCTTTGGTGTTGCTGCATGGTTGGGACCCCCAAGTGCCTCCAGCTAGTGTTTAATTTTGCAGTGGAGGCAGATGAAGGCGTCATGAGTGTAGTTGTGTGACCAACATGCAGGGCAGCCGTGAGGGACATAGGCTGAGGAAGTGTGGGTGAGGACCAGCGGATCCCCCCCCCACAGCTAAGACCCCAACCTACAGACCTACTTACCTACCCACCTACTTACCCCCACACACACACAGACACATACAGACACACAGACACATAGACACACACACACCCCTGCCTCATCAGAGAACATTCTGGAGCATTCTGGTACCTTCTGTGCTGAGTGGAGAATCAGCCTTTCTCCTCTACCTGAGGTTTTTTTCTCCTCAGAGGCAAGGATTTCCAGTCTCACGGGGTCCCTGGGGGGCTCCATTCAGACCCTTTATCTCTCCAGCTCTTCAAAACGAGGTGGGAGCCATGTCTGGTGCCTGCCCTAGCAGGCTTGAGAAAAACACACAGGAGGAGGCAGGCCTGTCCCCTCTGCTTTGGCCCAGAGTTCACATCAGATGGTGCAGCTAATGTGTCCCCTGCACAGGGCACAGCCCTGCACAGCGCAGCCCGAGGACGGCATCCCCAGGAAGGTCACCCCACAGTGCGAGAGGACCCCCAGAGGTCCCACGGTGTTCTTGGCCTGCGCACCTGACACCCCCACTCCTGCCCTCTGTCCCCAGGCTCCTCAGACCTGAACCCCTTCCCGGACCCCCGCCAGTTCGACCGCTCCTTCCCTACGCTGCAGAGCCTCACAGAGAGCCGCTTCCCGGACCCCAGGATGCACTACCCGGGAGCCATGTCCGCCGCCTTCCCCTACAGCGCCACACCATCCGGCACCAGCCTGGGCAGCCTGAGCGTGGCGGGCATGCCGGCCAGCAGCCGCTTCCACCACACCTACCTCCCTCCGCCCTACCCCGGGGCCCCGCAGAGCCAGAGCGGGCCCTTCCAGGCCAACCCCGCGCCCTACCACCTCTTCTATGGCGCCTCCTCGGGCTCCTACCAGTTCTCCATGGCAGCTGCGGGAGGTGGCGAGCGCTCGCCCACCCGCATGCTCACCTCCTGCCCCAGCGGCGCCTCGGTGTCAGCTGGCAACCTCATGAACCCCAGCCTGGGCCAGGCTGATGGCGTGGAAGCCGACGGCAGCCACAGCAACTCGCCCACGGCCCTGAGCACGCCGGGCCGCATGGACGAGGCCGTGTGGCGGCCCTACTAAGCACCCTGGGACTCTCTCGGGCCAGCCGAAGCTGTCCCTCCAGCCCGAGGCCACAAGAAGAAACAGACCTTGGCCTGGTCCTAGGGGCCAGAGCTGGCAATGGCTCCCAGAGCTCTCTCCAGCCACAAGTTTGAACAGAGGATGTAGGGACTTCCCACAGGACACCGCTCCGGCCCACATTAATGTCCTCTCTCGCTGTGCACCCCACGCCCACCTCTGTTGCCTCCAACCATGCCCAGGATTAAGTCCAGAATCGGAGGCGACTCCTACCCGTGAGGAAGAGGGCCTTCGCTGTCAAGAGAAGCTCAGGCTCAGAGATGTCTGGACTTTCTCTCACCCTCCATCCCGGGACCAACCCACCCTCTGCACCCATACGCATCAAGCCAACTGGAAACTCCAACCCCTGAGAAGGTTTCACTCCCCTGTAGAGAGGGGGGAGCCAGAGCCACAACATACACACACAAGAGTCCCCAACTTGACTCGCCCATGATTCCAGACGAGCCACCCCTGATCAGGTCTAGCTTAGCTGAAAACACTGAGCAGGCTCGTCCCAGGTGGTAGTCCCCTAAGGCAAGGAAGGCCTCAACAATGTCCAGTATGCTCCAGCCTAAACTGCCTACTGGGTTCTCAGGGGCAGAGGGGTCCTGGCAGGAAATCTTACCTTAGGGACCGATAGTTAACTCTGTTCACCAGGTCCAGCCAGTTTGTGCTCTGGGCCTGGCCTCCAACTCGTTTGTACCCAGAAGCAGACAACTTTGAACAAAAGAATCTCCATCAAGCATCTAAATCCTCTGACAGGTGGCAGTCTGTGTACAGGAAAGCCCACCCAACCCCCCTGCTAGTGTGATGTCATCGGGACCCTGCCACCAGGGTCCTGACCTTACATTCTTCACAGAAGGGAACAAGGCCTCCAGGAGGCCAGGCAGCGTCTTTGGTGAGGTGTGCAGAGCAGTGGCCAAGCAGACCAGATGTTCGTCTCTTAGATCTGTGGGAGACGGTGGAGTAGGTTAAAAAGCTCTTAGCAGAGCTGGCCCGCGGCCGGTTTCTCCAACTGCGTGAGCCACATCCTCACTTAGTGATGGTCTCTGCCGTGTGCTTGGCCGGCACCTGTAACAGCCACATGCACACTCTGACAGGTCAGGGGGTCCCAACAATCCTGAGCAGATACCTCTGGTTACAGTTTCTCCTGTCCCATCCTTACTGGAGGAAAAAAAAATCTCTTTCTTGGAAGTAGCTGGGGTAACCCTCCAGCTCCCGGCGCGGCGCGCGGAGGGGCCTTCTCACCTCCTCTCAGGAAGCAGCTGCCACCCACTGCCCTCCTACTTGCTTCGCTACTGGTCCATGGTGCAGACTGTCCCAGGCCACCAAGAAAGGTCCTTTCAGGGTCCCAGCTAGCACTTGTGTAAGCCACCCCAGACAACTACCCTTCCTGATACCCAAATGGGGGTAGGATTAGAAAGTCACCCCCCCTCCCATCAACTCCTTTCTCATCCCTGATTAACAGCGAAGGCTGAGTCTGTTGTGGGTCCTACAGTAAGCCCAGGCAGCCCCGGCTGGTTAAAAAAAAGGGGGGAGGGTCCTTATTTGCAAGGCTACTTTAAAGTGCTACTTGAAAGCACAGGCTAGAAAGAAAGCACAAGGAACCTGAGGGGTTGATACAATGTTACTGGAAGTGTGTGGGTGGGTACCGATCCTTTGTAACATTGTTACCCTGAGGTATCCTACCTGCTGTGAGCAGGTCTTCCTGAAGCGGCCCCACGCTGAAGGATGGAGAGGGCCTGCTTTGCACTATAGGCTGCTTGTGTGTTTGTTTTTTGTGCACAACTTGCTTGTACAGACCAACTGCCCATCTTGGGTACTATTTAACTGTAAAATGAAAATTGTATTTGTTACAATAATATAACAGATGCCTTGAAGGGCCCGTGTGTCAGGCTTCTTGAGTCGTGAAGGAGGGTGGGACCTCCTACTCGTGGGCAGGAGACAGGACACTGGATATGGTCGAGCTGGCTGGGTGGGCAGACACCCCAGTGCTGGAGTTCGCCATCTGACTCCTTCAAGGTGGTTACAGAGACCCTGGAAGGCCACCTCCCTGGCTGGGCTAGGACCCCAGAACATCAGATGGGCCTTCCAGAGTACACTGGCCCTCTCTCCCTCAGTTGCTTCTGTCTGTCACACAGAGGCAGAAGTTCGCTGCATGGTCCTATCTGTCACCTGGATGCAGATTTGGGGAGGGGCAGATTGAAGGAGCAGCCGGCCACCGCATTCTCAGTGGGGCGGTCCCTGGGGTGGGTGTGGTGGAGGCCTCTCTGGAGTGGGAACCCCCGTTGAGTAAAGACCTTCCCAGAGTAAGGGGCCATGGGCGATAAGGGTCCCTCTGAGGAGCCCCTCGGGTAGCAGCACCTCTCAAACCCCCCCACCCCCACCCCAAGGATCTGCTTGCTGGGACACTGGCAGCAGAGAAAACAGTGTTGCAAAGAGGTCATTTGGAGATGAGGTCACTCTGACTAGCAAAGAGAGCTGTCATGGCTTCCTGGTAGTTGCCAAGCTGAGACCATACCCTGAAAATTAGGACTGTGGATGATGGTGTGGGGACCTAGCTTGATAATAGCCCTCTATCCGGAACCCTACCCCAAGCCTGCACCCCTGACCAGGTGGGACGTACAGATTTTCCTAAGATAGACAGAGCTCTCTGGTGCCCACTTCTAAGTTCCAAGATCTTGCCCTGTTGTAGTATCAGCCTAAGATCAAGCCCCAACAAGAAGTTCCTGTTTTCACAGCCTAGAGCCTGGACCCTTTCCTATCTGGCAGCGCCATAGGATCCTAAGCACAGCTAATGTGTCCCCAGGTACACCCGGGGTGGGTCACCCAGCAGCACCTCTCCCTGGGTTAGAACAGGAAATAGGCCTCACAGCCCACATGCTTCTAGTTGGTTTATCGGAGGGTAGACCTGTAGGTGGCCCCAACAACTGAAGAGCAAAACCCCTGACTATATCTAACTCCTGTCACCTGCATCCCACTTGTCAAAAGGAAACAGACCAAGAGATGTCCCCAATTAGCTGGAGGCAGGGCCCCAGCTGGATGAAGCCATGCAGTTACCACTGGGGCCTGTAGGTGGCGGTAGGACTGGCTTCCAGGCAGCAGAGAGAAAGGTCCCCTCACCCCACCAAATCTCCCCACCTTAAACCCCCTGCTTTGGGGAGGAATGCGGGCTGCTAGTAGGAAGAACTCCCCAGCCTCAGGAGAGCCTCTCCTACCCTGCCTGGAGTTTCCTCACCCAGCAGTGGCGGTGACGACGGTAGCAGCTTCCTGTCTGCCCTGCAGAGCCACCCTCCTGGTCACGTGTACCAGATGTTAGCACAGTCACACACACAGACCCCGGAGCTCCAGGCCCCACCAGAAGACAGGGACCTGGAAAGAAGAGCTGAGTTCTGAGGAGGAAGCCTCAGAAGCCCCAGGCAGGCTCTCGAACTTTCCACGATCAAAGGGTCCTGCACTGCTCGCCCTCCCCACCCCACCCCCCAAGGAGGTCAGTCTGCTGCCAGACTGGAAGCCTTGTGGTCTTCAGTGTCTCATCTGAGACTCAAGGAATCCGCTGCCTTGATGGTTTGTGACTGGCTTACTGGCAGACTGAGAGGTAGCTCCCAGAAAGGCCCCCACCCTGTGACAAAGCCTGAGATAGCTTTGACTCTTGTCCTGAGGAGGGCACTTCCTGCAGAGGTGAGGGAGGGGGTGGGGGGTGGCAAGGGAAGGGAAATCTGGAGGAGCCGATGCTGTGGGGCGTGAGGACGTGGGACGTGGGACGTGGGGACAGGACCTGACGCAGACACAGATCTGCCTCTTTCTCAACCAGCACCCCTCCCTGCCCCAGACTGCACTCCCACAAACAGCCAGACCCCCAGCATGGCCTCAGGAAGAAACAGTTCTCCCCTGCACACCACACCCCAGCCCGGAGCACTTCAGTGGCTCCGTTCAGCTCAGGGTCATAAATGTAATGAGCTGTCAGAGAAACCGGAGTGTAAGAACCCTCACTGGCAGAGACCCAGACCTCTCCCCCCGACTCCTCCCCACGGGGCCCTTGCAGAGTGTGGGGTGAGGGCCCATGTCCCCCCAATATCCGCTGCTACACCTGTGTGGTCCAGGCCAGGGGAGTCTGGGAAGCCGGATTCCAAGCTTCCTATTTTTAGTTTGCAACTAAGAGTGGGCTGTTTGTTTTATATATTTATATCCACCACAGAGCGCCTGGCCCAGCCAGCCAGGACTGGAAAGGGGTGGGCGGTCCTGATGCTGTCGGTGCCCCTTCCTTGCTGTGCCGTGGTGCTGGAATCTAAGACTCCTCGGTGCTCTAACTAATGAGTGCCTGCCATTGGCCACATAACCCTGCTCTTCCCCTGGGGACAGGGGGACAGTATCTTCAAGGCTTTGGCCTTGACTCATTCTGTCACTCCCCAAGTCCTGCCAGCAGATGAGCAAATCATAGCAAAACAAAGTCTCAAGACAAACAGGACAGCACAAGGGCTTGGAGGAGGGAGTGTTTCTCCATCCTCAGACAAGATGGGGAGAAGAGTACAGGATGGCTTGCTCCGTCCCAGAGTCTTGTGTATAAAGGTGTTGAGGGTCGGCTTCCGATTGAGCCGAAGAGGAGGGCAGTGAAGGGGAAAGCCAAGATGTGGAGCGTGCCAAGATGTGGGAGCCACAGAGGGAGACTTGCTAGCGGGTCTCCCCGTTGGTCTGAGCCCAGGAAGAAACTGTGAGCCGCGATGCAGGAAGAGCCAGACGACATCACAGGCACCTATAGTCACAGGAAGGACTCCATGCCCTGACCGTCTCCGAGTTTGGATATGCTCCCATTGTGTGGTCCTGGTTGATGTGAAACTTGCTATGTTGACCAAGCTGGCCTCGAACTCACAGAGGTCCACTCGCCTCTGCCTCCAGAGTACTTGGATCAAAAGCATTCCCCATCATGCCTGGCCAGAGTGGACGGAGTTCAGTGGAGCTGTTAGGACAGGGTTTTAGGAGTAGACATTGTTACTGCTCAGTTAGCACTTTGGGGATTTCCTGAGCCCCAGCCCGGTTTCTTCATCACAGGCCTCTAACCAAAGCCAAGGATTCTGTGTACCTCGGTCTGATCCAGCCACCCCATCTGAGGATGTGGAGGCTATGAGAGGAGGCCCAGTTCCCATGTCAATGCAGTACATTTGAAATCCTTTTTTTTTTTTTTTTTAAGTTAGGATCTCACGTAGCCCAGACTAGCACTGAACTTCTGCTCCCCCGCCTCCATCTCCCAAATCCTGAAATTACAGGTTTGACCCACACCTGCTAAATGGTGCTTTCCAAAGTGACATTAAATAATCCTTAATCATGGAAGGAAAAAAAAAAAAAAAACCACAGGGCAATACAGATTCCTAAAAGGAACGTAAGAAAGTTTAAGTGATGATTACACTCTTTGAAAGTGACCACTATGAATATTTGGAGTTTTTCCTCACATTTAAACCTTTGTCTTTTATTAAATATATTAGTACTCTTAGAAACAAACATCTTTCAAGTCATTCACACTGTGTAGTGTTTATCAATGTAGTTTTAAAACTAGAGAAAGAGTCAGGTATAAGGGCTGGAGAGATGGCCCAGCCACTAAGAGCCCTGACTGCTCTTCCAGAGGTCCTGAGTTCAATTCCCGGCAACCACACGGTAGCTCACAATCACCCATAAGGGATCCAATGGCCTCTTCTGGTGTGTCTGAAGAGTCAGGTGTAGTGGCTCTCCGCTCAGCACTCACAGGCAGAGGCAGGTAGATCTCTGGGGGTCTGTAGCCAGCATGGCCACAAAGTGAGTTCCTGTTTCCCAGAGATCAAGACCTCAAAGTCAAATGGGAGTCCCTCGAGAGGGTTAATGCCAGCCCCGAGGGGAAACAAGACCATTTTCATTCTTCTGCACTGTGCCTTCTATGACATAATTTTACTATAAAAACCATCATCAGAGGAGAAAGGGGAAGTAGAATGAAAAAAATGTCCTTTCTTAAAAGCAGAAGCAGGAAGAACTCGAGGCTGGGGATGAGGCTCCAGAGGAGCACTTCTCTTCTCATCACGTCCCAGGCTTTCGTTCCACCCCTCCTCCCCATCCCCCACTCCTGCCCCCCTCTCCATCCTCTACCCCTACACACTCCCCATCCCCTACCCCCTACTCCTCCTCACAAACAAGGCATGGGTGCGAAGACCTGTCATTTCAGCACCTTGGTGGCAGAAGCAGGAGAATCAGGAGAACAAGGTCATCTTCAGCTATAGTGAGTTCGAGACCAGCCTGGGCTACATGAAACCCTGTCTCAAAAAAGAAAAGGAGAGAAAAGATAAAGAAATAGATAGAGATATATAAATAAACAGATGATAGGTAAGTAGGTAGGTGGATGGATAGATAGATAGATAGATAGACAGACAGATAGACGTAAGTAGATGACAGACAGACAGAGCAGAAAGGCTGTTTATAGCCCTTTCATTTAGAAAACAACTTGTTTTCCTGGTTGTGTGTGTATGTGTGCATGTGTGGGGAGGTGTGCGTGAGTGTGCATGCATGTGTATATGCACATATGTATGTGTGCCTGTGTGCATGGAGGCGTGTTGGCCCGTTTGTGTGCATGTGTGTATTTATGTATATGTATGTATGCACATATGTGTGTATGTGAGGCGCCGCTGAACCCTCCACCTGGTTGTGCATCCAGTGCTGTCTTGTGCCACTGCATTGTGTCTCTCCAAATTTGCATCACAGGACCCTTGGAATGGGTCCTGACTTGGAAACTGGGTCATGGCAGATGCCTTTGGTCAAGGTGAGGCTATGCTGAGCCAGGGCAGGCGTGGTCCAAGTGACAGAGTCAGCATCAACGCTGTCATTTGCAGTGCTGGAAACCAAACCTAGGACTCCATGCACACCAGACAAGCACACCCCAGACACCCACTGAGCTGACCCTCAGACTCAGCAGACGTCCATCTTTAAAAATGGCTTCGGTTTTCTTTGCTCGCTTTTTTTAAAAAATGAAGACAGAGCTTGAGAGATGGCCCAATGGTCCGGAGCACTCCAGAGACCCAAACTTTGGCTTACACTGCTCAAGTCAGGTGGCACACTCCACCACTTCACCACCTTCAGCTTCAGCCCCTGACCCCTGACCCCACTCATTGTGGTGATATCTTTTCTTTTCTAGAATGTCACATACTTCTGACACCTCACATTATTTAGCCTTTCTAGACTTAGTTATGGATTTAAGTTGTTCTCATTTTATATTAATTTTATATTAATTTTTAATTTTTCTCCCTGTCTCTCTCTCTCTGTCTCTTTCTCTCTCTGTCTCTGTCTCTGTCTTTCTGTCTCTCTCTCTCTCTCTAAGTGTGTGTGTGTGTGTGTGTGTGTGTGTGTGTAGGTCGGAGGACAACTTGCAGGAACTGGTTCTCTTGTCCCACCATGCTGGTCCTGGGGATCGAACTCGTGTCATCGAGCTTGGCAGCTTGGCAGCAGGTGCCTTTCCCTGCTGAGCCATCATGCTACCCACCCCTGCTGTTTGCTTCTTTGTTTATAAGAAAAATCCATTATGCCCACCGCGAGGGAACTATTGGATGGCTGGTCTCTAGTTCTTTCCATGGCTTGGTAGTTCATTTTCTCTCAGTGCTGAAGAGTTGTCCACTCTCTGGATGTGCCAGCTTCCCTGTCCACTTGCCTACTGCAGAACATTGTGGTTTCTTCCTGGATTTTGACAATTATTACTAAAGCTGCTGTGAACATCCATGGGCAAGTTTTTGTATCTAAGTGTTTTACTTTTTGGAGTAACAGGAAGGAAGGAAGGAAGGAAGGAAGGAAGGAAGGAAGGAAGGAAGGAAGGAAGGAAGGAAGGAGTGAGACTGTGGCTTGCATATGTCATCAGCCCAACATGTACCAATGCATGCTATAATACAGATGAACCTTAAAAGTGTTACTCTAAGCGCATGATAAGGCCACACACACACAGTGCAGCCATGGCCCAGAATAGGCAAGTGCAAAGACAGAAAGACCAGCGGTGGCTAACAACCAGGGAATGGGATGGGATTTTGAAGGTTCAGATTTCCATGGGGTAGCAATGAAAACATTATACAATTAGTGGTAACGGTTGAATGTGCTTTTAATTAATAAATAAGTGCTACTAACTAATACACATCGAACCCGGGACCACGGGCTCTACTACTAAGCCTTTTTCCCAACCACTAATTAATGCACAGGCTAATTAGGGGCTAGAGATGTAGCTTCATGGGTACAGTGTCTGTCCAGCCTGCCCAAAGACCTGGGTTTGCTCTCCAGCAGTGCATAAAGTAGGTGAGGTGGGACACACCCGGAGTGCCAGCCCTCGGGAGGGAGAGGCAGGAGAATCAGGAGTTTGAGGCCAGCCTGGTCTACATAGATAAAGGTGAAGGTGAGCTACGTAAGACCCTGTTCTCCAGATAGATAGATAGATAGATAGATAGATAGATAGATAGATAGATAGATAGACAGACAGACAGATAATAAAAAAGATCTGGAGAAATGGTTCTGTGATTAAGAATACTTAATTCAGCCAGGCTGTGGTGGCGCACGCCTGTAATCCCAGCACTCTGGGAGGCAGAGGCAGGTGGATTTCTGAGTTCAAGGCCAGCCTGGTCTACAGAGTAAGTTCCAGGACAGCCAGGGCTAATCAGAGAAACCCTGTCTCAAAAAACCCAAAATCCAAAAAACCCAAAAAGAAAAAAAGAGAGAGAATACTTAATTCTGCGTCTGGTTTCCATCACCTATGCTGGATGGCTCACAACTTCCTGTTACTTTGGATCTAGTGCCCCTGGCCTCTGAGGACACCAATATACGCATGCTCATATCTTCACAGGAACAGACAGTACACACACACACACACACACACACCAAAAGATAAAATCAAATTATCTTCAAGTCAGAGGTTAGGATCCAGTAAGGATGACAGACGCTCTCTCCGCATGCTGACTGTCCCCGTGTCATAGGGCTGTCAACAGAACCATGTGCTAACTAACCCTCCACTCCCTGATAACAGGCTTCCTTAGAATCTCCAAGCGTGCGTGCTAAAGCATGAGCCAGCTCTGGGGAGCTCCTGACTCAGCCAGAGCAGCTTGGGAATTTGCGTTTCTGGTAAGTTCCCCAGTGCTGCTGACGCTTGCATAAATTCACTGGCAGAGAGTGCTCTAGGTCCTGATCCTGGACTGAGGACTCGACGCCCTGTGAGCAGAACACACTGCCCTGAGCCCTAGAGCTAAACACTCCTGTGTGCTATTGCTTTGGTTTTCCAGTTAGGGAAACTGAGGCTCAGAGAAGACAGTGACTACTGGTAGTCAGGAGGAGGGCAGAACATGACCAGCTGAGACATGAGTTCATGCCATCTAGTTCTGGTTTGAAGACTTGTCCCAGAACTTGGAGAGGAAGGGGGACCAGATCTCTGTCCTCACCCCATTCTCCATCTCCCCACCCCTTTAGCTCGGTCTGACTCAGGGTCTGCTTTCCTCCTTCATACCCTCCCTTCCTTTGCTCTCTCTGGAGTAGATTCCCCGCCTCCACTCCACCCTACCCCAACCCTGCATCAGCTATCTCCCAGTCTGTTATTGTCTTATCTTGGGGGGTTGTGGGTGTGTTTGTCAGGAATTGTCTTAGCTAAGTTGATTGATGTAGAAAGACCCAGCCCACTGTGGGTGGCACCATTCCTTACTGCAGGGGGTCCTGACCCGTATAAGAGCGAAGAAATCAGACCGAGCACCAGCAAGCAAGTGAACACTCATTACTCTTGGCTCTTGACTAGATGAGATGTGCCCAGCTATTTAACTTTCCTGACTTGACGTCCCCACAATGACGGACTGTAATCTGGATCTGGAAACTGAAATAAACCCTAAGCTGCTTTTTGTCAGGGTATTTTATTACAGCCATATAAATGAAACTAGGGCAGCCAGGAAGTGGTGGTGCACGCCTTTAATCCCAGCACTTGGGAGGCAGAGGCAGGCGGATCTCTGAGTTCGAGGCCAGCCTAGTCTACAGAGTGAGTTCCAGGACAGCCAGAACTATACAGAAAAACCCTGTCTGGAAAAAAAAGATAAAAACCAGGGCACTACTCAACCTGGGAACCTAACCTGTGTCACAGCAGGTGGAATCAAGATAGGCTAGTAGGAACCAAGCTACAGAAGACATGATTCTGAGCTCCCCAAAGGGGTCATCTATAAACAGTCATAGCTGGCATGGTGGCGCATATCTGTAACCCCAGCACTAGGAAGGTAGAGGTGAGAGGATTGTGAGTTCAAGGCCAACCTGAGTAACATGAACAGACTGTCTGAAATACTAAAGACAACTAAAGATTCTCACAGTGAGTCCTGTTGTTCAAGGCCATGTACTCTCAGTGGCTCCCAGAACCAGCAGTCACTAGGAGAGAAAGTGACCCTCCCCCTGCCATCTTTGCACATGGAAGGAGCCTTGTTCTCGGCCTTTCTCTCAGTGCTTCAAGCATTGCCTGGCTCTTGCTCTGTCTGAGACACACTTGGCTTTGAGGACAGAATTTGGAATTCAAACCCAGTTGTGAGAGCTCCCAGCTGGTGAAGGCACCTCTGGCCTGGAGCAAACATTGCAAAGGGTGTCAAGACCGCTGTGCAGTCCTGGAGGACAGCTGCCCAAGGTGGGGGAGAGCATGAATCACCCCAATCTTCTTGCTACAAACCAAGGTGACAGCACGGACTGGTCCATCTCAGTTGGTGGAGAGACCAGGGAAGCTGGTGGCCAGGTGGACCAGGACCTGGTTTCATCGTAAGGCTCAAGTCTTCAAAATGTGCTGATTCTCAAAGGCTCCAATCCCTGTTTGACAAACTCAGTGGTCCCAGTGGGGAGACGCTGTGCTTGGACATCTCGGAGTGGCTGGGTTTCTCCTGTTTGAATATTTCTGGAGTTGGGTGTGTCCCCACCGCAGCTGCTGGCAAGGCTCTCTCATTGCCTGCTGATGCTGAATGTCGCATTTGCAGGGGACGCTGTGGCTTGGGAGCATCCTCAGAGACAATGGGGGAGTGTTCTTTAAGTCCTAAAACCCAACCGTTGTGGGCACAGGGTGGAGGCGGCGGCGAGGCATGCGGGCCCAACAGCATTCCTCACTGGGGAGTCGCAGACACCGGCCACACAATGGCACAACGTGTGCCAGCGGCTCTTCGCCATCTGAGAACACAGAAAAGAACACCGCTTCCAAGTTTAGCTCCGTGACTCACGCCTGCAATCCCAACACTTGGGAGGAAGAGACCAGAGAATCAGGCGCTCGAGGCCAGCCTGAACTACATGAGACTGTGTCATAAAAACAACCAAACCAAACAAAAACAAAAAACAAGCACATGAAGAATAAAACAGGAAACAGCAGAAATGGAAGCTTCCTAGGTAGAGATGGGCTGTGGAGCCCCCTGTGTCTGCTGTGAGCACAGTTCTCTCTTGACATGGGAGGAGCTACATACACTCTGTGATGAATGAACAGGTAAACCAGAGATCAGAAGCCGTGAATTGTGTGCTGTCTGCCAATTCCCATGGTGTAAACACACAGGCATGCATGTGCACACATAGACACACAGACACAAAGGCACAGACAGGTGTACACACACACACACACACACACACACACACGATGTGTATAGACCTAAAAGAACTCTAAAGGACAGAATATAAAGTTCTAAGTGATAAACTATTATAGTTTTATCGGCAGCATTTTTACACACTGAGGGTATACAAAATAGAAATGTGTCTACTTTTGAATGAAGTCATAGACCTACTAAAATAGAATCAAAAATCCCTTTAAGGCTTCTTGGTGCTCTCAAGAGCTGGTAGAACACAGATCCAGGAGCTAAAACTAAGAGATGGGGGTTCCAGGTGCATAATGGTGTGTGACTTAAAGCAAATCAGTTACTTTGATTTTCCTGCTTCCAAACTTGGAATAATATTACTCTCTACCCTGCAGGGCTATGGTATAGATGTTGAGAAATACTCCACAGGATGGTTGATCACGTGCTTTAGAGAGGCAGCTATTAGCGACAGTCGTCATGGTCTTTAAAGAACCAGAGAAATGAAAAAGTGTCCCACCAGTGTAGCAGGAACCTAAAGATCGTGTGACACAGATGCAGAAGGGACGGCCAGACAGTGACGGGCAGTGTCACCCACAGCCGAGGTAGGAGACACCCTGAGAACAGTGTGGCGGGCTTGTGCTCACTTCCACATGTGGGAACATCTGTCCTGCGGTCAGACCTGCCACCCTGGCCTGGCGTCTTGCTCATTCAGAATGGAGAAGTGGCCGGGCGGTGGTGGCGCACGCCTTTAATCCCAGCACTTGGGAGGCAGAGGCAGGTGGATTTCTGAGTTCGAGGCCAGCCTGGTCTACAGAGTGAGTTCCAGGACAGCCAGGACTACACAGAGAGACCCTGTCTCGAAAAAAAAAAAAAACAAAAACAAAAAAAAAAAAAAAAAAAAAAAACAGAATGGAGAAGTGGCTATGGGAATGACTCCTGTCTGCAAGGGGCTGACGTAGACCCTGAGGCATGGACCAGGCTCCCACAGCTGCGATGGCTCATGGGACCTTACCCCGCTGCCCAGCTGGGTGGGAGTGAGAACACACGGGCGGAGGCTTCCCGGACAGACTCCTGCCTGGGAGCCCACCTCACTAGCCACGCCACCTCTGCACACTCTGGGCAGTGTGGACGATAACATCTGCTCTGGGTTCTCAGAGAGTTCCAGAAGAGGACGTCTACGCAGTGCTCAGCAGCCCCACATACTGTGGGTGCCTCCGCTGGCACAGGTGTGGGGAGACAAGGTCAAGTTCCCTAAGTGCTGTCCTTACCCAACACATTAAGTGCTGTAGACAGGGACGTTCACACTGAATAGCGTGGTGCTCGGTAGAGAGGAAGCCTGGTGCTGTGAAACGACACGGGGCACTGTCACCGCGAGGGGTGCGGGTCTCCTGTGATGGGTAAAGGTTAGCAGAGTGTAGGAGACCTAGCATTGCTGGCTGGGGACCGCCTTCTGCTTCAAAGGCAAGCCCGGGTGGCTTGGGACTGAACAGAGGTCCACGCTCGCCCATGGCTAGAGCCGAATGATCAGACTCTGCTGCCCTGGCCTGTGCCGAGGCACTCCGGCTGCTGCCTGTGGGGTTGGGAGAATGAGCTTCCCAATGTCCAATAAGTGGAAATCACGACGGCAGGGCTGGACTCCGGCCTTGGCTGTGTTCCTTCCGTGCCATGGGGGACCGACCTGAACGCGGCCTTTCCCAGCCTTGCTTTCCGCTGCCTTCCAGGGGGTGCTGCCGAAGCAAGGAGCCAAGGGAAGTGGTGCAGAGAGAAGCTGGTGTGCCCTGCTTCTCTCCCGCCCCAGCACGTCCCCAGTAGCAGCCACATCGCCTATGTATTCCAGTTCCCAGCCAGCCCCCACAAGCCTCCGGTGACCCCAGTGACCAAGACTCTGGGCTCTGCGAACTCCATCAATTCTGTTTGTCCTTCCGTCCTCGGGATGGAAGCCATTCTCCCAGGGTTTCCCTCTAGGCCCACTCACTGCCTCCTTGTCTCACTGGTCTAAGCTCCTCTATAGCCTGTGTAACTAATACCCTATGTTAGGTCCCTTTGTCCATCCAGAGACAAGGCAGGGGCGATGCACACTTTTAATCCCAGCACTTGGGAGGCAAAGGCAGGCAGATTTCTGAGTTCGAAGTCAGCCTGGTCCACAGAGTGAGGTCCAGGACAGCCAGGGCTACACAGAGAAACCCTGTCTCAGAAAAAAAAAAAAAAAAACAAACAAAAGCAACAGCAAAGTGCTTCTGTTTTGTTTGGATACCAGGTTGGTCTGGAAGGTTCTTTATGAACCTAAGTCTCTGGGCTTAGGCAAGGGCATCACTCTGCCCTCCTGTGTGACTCCACCCTCCTGTGTGACTCTGCCCTCCTGTGTGAATGGCAACTCCCCTGAGATGGGCAGCAGACATACCAGCTCCACTCCGGCTGCCAAAGGTCCAGCAGCAGACATCTTTCCATTCCAAGAGAGAAGAGCGCGGCGGAGAAGCGGGAAGAGCTATCCAGAGTGCTGGAGATGGTCCCTAGCCCCACAGCTTTGCAGACTGGCATCCACATGCACGCCTGGCAAAGCCTCCAAGAGCCTTGGGACAAACCACTGCCACCCGCACCCCCACCCCCATTGTGAAAAAACTGAAAGAAGGAACTGTCTCAGACAGCCAACCAGCAAGGGGCACAGACTGTCTGGGACTTCCAGGCTTCCTGCTCCTGCCTGGGACTCTGTCCCCTGGCACATCCAGGGTCCTCGGTGCTTGCTCTGGGATTGGCTCAAGGTGGGCTGTTAGACCGTGTCATGTCAAAGGACAGCACACCTATGCTCAGGCCACTAAGGCCTAACTAGCCCACGTTGGGGGAACCGCCACTTCGTGATGCAGAGTCGAGGTCAATGATACAGTCGCCTGCTTGAAAGGGAAGCCTGAAAGAACTCCACTGCTCTCGGCAGGCAGCTGGCTGGAAGGCAGAGCGCATCCAACCCCGTGCTAGCAGGCAGCTGGTGGACCAGGCTGCCGTGGCCACAGCAAGTGCGTGCAGGGAACCTCCACCGTTGCAGCGGTCTGAATGAGTATGTCCCTCAAGGCTCAGCTGTTCAAATAACTCGGTCCCCAGTTAGTGACATTGTTTAGTAAATTTAGGAGGTGTGGCCTTGCTGGAGGAAGTGTGTCACTGGAGGTGGACTTCGAAGTTTAAAAGCTACAAGCCATTCCCAGTGCACTCGCTCTACTTGCTGCGCAGATCACATAAGTGGTTGTGAGGAGTAGGGGACCAGCAGGGATGGGGTGGATGGATGGACTACAGGACATACAGACAGATTCTTTGATCTCTAGGGTCTCTTCCGCCTGAGTTTATGACCCACGACTGAAGGGCTCGGGACAAGGACTGTATCAGTTATTTTTCTATTGCTGTGATAAGACCTTATGAGCAAGGCAGCTTATAAAAGAAAGCGATTAATTGGGCTTACAGTTCCGGAGGGTGAGAGTCCGTGATGACGAGCAAAGGCCTGACCGTAGGAGCAGCTGAGATCTCCCATCTCAATCAGCAAGCAGGAGGCAATGAGCACCCTGGGAATGGTAGGAGTCATTCAAAACCTCAAACCCCGCCCCAGCGACACACCTCCTCCGGTAAGGCCACACCTCCTCATCCTTCCCAAACAGTTCCACCAACTGAAAACCAACTATTTCAACATGAGCCTGTGGCGGCCATTCTCACTCTAACCACCACAAAGAAAATATCAATAACAGTCCCGGTTGGCTGAGTCTCCACTCTTGCCACACCCCCTGTGCTAAGGGGCCTTGGGGTGACATCACACCTCACAGCAATGTTAAGCTAAGGTGCCTGACTCTGGCAAAGTCACAAATAAGGAAGGAGTCTGTGAGGCTGAGATTCCAGAAGACTCCATCAGACTCCCTTGTCAGGAGGACAGTGGGTAACTCCATTCACGTCTGATGTCATAGGTCGCAGCTGTCAGTTGAAGGAGCCCTCCATGCTGGCCACTTGATAACCCCCCCTCAAACAGTACATAAACAGATTTTTCAGTGAGATGCAAAGGTGAGTTGGCTCACCAGCTCAGACCTAGGGAACCGTCTCCTGTCTCTGGATGCACGGATAACGGGTTCTCTCCAGAGTTATGCTAAGAACGCCAGCTGCTGTCTCAGGCACCTTGCTGCCACAGCTACAAGGTCCTCAACCATGCTGTAGTGTGTCTGACCATTGGACCTTACAGTCCCCAGAACCATAAACTGAAGAACTTCCCCTCTCTGTAGGTTACAAGCCTGTGACCCTCAGTCACAGCTGGACAGTCACCCCATCCAGCCCTGCCAATGCCTGTGCCACGTGTTTTGAATTCTGTTCCATTCTGTCCTGTTAAGAGAAACTTAAGCCCTGCCTCCCCACAGTGGCATACCAGCACACACATACACATGCACGCACACACATACACAGATATACAAACGCACAAATACACACTCATGCATACATACACACACATGTACATGTACACATACATGCACATGCACCCACACACACACCTTTAATCCCAGCACTTTAGGAGGCAGAGGTAGGTGAATCTCTGTGAGTTTGAAGCCAGTCTGGTCTTCACTGATTCTCGAGAGCCAGAGTTATGCAGAAAGACCCTGTCTATAAAACAAATAATAATAATAATTAAGCCCTGAAATATGACAAGAAAAACACAGCTGAGCCCCAATCCCTTTCCCTGGCTTCACCCCAGTTAGCATGCAGTTTCTTGCTCTACACACACACACACACACACACACACACACACACACACACACGATGTATGCTGAGTCCCAGGTAGAACATTAACCTAAGAAGACTGTGCTGAGCCGGGCATGGTGGCGCACGCCTGTAATCCCAGCACTTGGGAGGCAGAGGCAGGCAGATTTCTGAGTTCAAGGCCAGCCTGGTCTACAGAGTGAGTTCCAGGACAGCCAGGACTACACAGAGAAACCCTGTCTCGGGAAAAACAAACAAACAAACAAACAAACAAAAAAAGAGTGTGCTGGCTTGTGAGTCCATTTCCGCCTCGTGAGACAAGGACCTTCTGTCCAGCCTGGAACCACAGTCACCACAGCAGGGTGACCCTGCAAGGGATGGGAGCAGGCCCATCCCAACAGCCTGACCCTGTCCCCACACTTCTCTTCCCACCCTCAGTGATGGCTTTGAGCAGGGTTCGCAGACACCTGCCTTTTCTACCCACCCTCGTTTCCTGGTCCCCACTCAGCCCGTGGTACACGAGCGACCCGGATACTGCACATCGTGGGTTTTCTGCCACACAGGAGGCTAGCCCCACACGCCCTGGGCCCTGGGCCCAGCTCTGCTCAGTCCCACCAGCACAAGTTGGTGAGTACAGACTCCCCAGTGCTCCGGGCCAGGAAACAGGCCCATCTACATGTGACATGTGACATCCCCCACGTGTGGGAATGGGGGGGGTGGGGCAGGAGATGGAGTCACTGCTTGTTGGAAGGCTAGGAGTGGACCCAGGAACACAACTGGGTGTTTTAAAGTTTAGGTTAACGTACAGAGTAATGGGTCAGGCCATCTTCACGCGTATGTTTGTTGTACACGTGTTTGTTCTCCATCTGTCCCCTCCCCCACAGCCCTCCCCATGGCTCTGCCTTCTGCCTGGCTCCCTTCCTTCCCCCAGACAGTCCTCTTTCCTCCATCCTATAGGCGCCGCGCCATCTCCTCCTCCCATGGTCCCCTTTCTAGTTCCATGTAAACTCTCTCTCTCTCTCTCTCTCTCTCACACACACACACACACACACACACACACACACATGTAATTTTTTTTAAGTCTAGGCTGCACGTGTGAGAGATTCGGGTGGCACTTGTCTTTTGAGTGTGACTTCTTTTGTTCAGAATTATACGACTCTGGTCCCTGTAAATGCTTCAATTCTCTCTCTCTTTCATTCTCTTACGGCTGCACAAAGGTCCCTGGTGTGTCTGGACAGACGTCTCAGAAGAGCCTGCTGCGTGAGCGTGAGGCCTGGAGCCTGACACCCAGAAGCCAGGCTCGGCGGGCGGTGTCTGTGGCGTCAGCCCTGGGGATCCCCGGGGCTCTGCAGCCAGCCAGGGCCAGCCCATCAGTGACTCAGTGAGAAACTGTCTCAGAAAACCAATGTGGAGCGCCAGTGACGGGGACAATCTTGATGACACAAGTCAGTCCTGGGACCTGGGAAGGAGGGAATCCATGGTCCTCTGACAGCTTCATGCCTGAGCTGTGGCACGTGGGTACCCACCCACGTCCGCAAACACGAAACAGAGAGGTGTGAAAAACTAAAAACAAAGCAGAAAGGTAAGGTGGAGAGTAATTGTGGAAGATCCCCAGGGATCTTCCTCTGGCTTCCACATACACACAAAGTACACACGCACCTCTGTGCACACGCATATGCACCCATATACGCACAACACACACACACACACACACACACACACACACACACATACACACACACACACACACACACACAGTGCATCATCTCTCTCACTCTCTCCTTAGACCTGCGTGGATGTGAATGTTTGCTGGACATGTGAGAACCCCATTTTCCAGATGGAAAAACTTATGTTCCCAAAAGCTGCCCAAGGTCACGAGGAGGAAAAAGGCCACTCCCCAAATCTGCACCTTCCAACGCTGGGACTGAGGATACCTTCGAGAATTGGGAAAGGTCTCCCCAGCGCGGGAGAAGGGAAAGGAGGTAGGAGATGTAAGTGCAGGGCCAGGAGGGAGGTCTTTGGCTCCTAGGAACTTGACTTTGAAGGGGGCTATGGGCCCCCCAACTGTTACCATCCTAGCTATAAGGCCAGCCGCCACCATGATGGACAGGTCCCAAAGCATCATGGCCAGCGGACCACAGGCTGACGCCTCCCAACACAGAGGTGAAAGCCATGTGTTTATAAGGCCCTTGTCCTGGGGTGGGGGACAGTGTGATACCGTGGGGACCCCGAGTCAGAGGCGGGGTAGACGGTTCCCTCCATAGCTCGCCCATGTGCTCGGCCGGTGCTGATATGACTGGAGACGACAGGAGTCTTGTCTTCTCATCTTCTCCGAGGAAGGAGCACAGATGTGTGCTCACTCAGGCCCAGCGAGCCCAAGTGCTTTCCCTGCTACGGACGCTTCCCACAGAAGCCCGGGGACAGTTGAGGGCCGTGGGGCTCTGAGCTGGGAGGGCTGGGGAGCATGGAGGACGGTTCTGCCCCCTCAGGCTGGTGACTTGAAGTTGTCTTGAAATCCTGTCTGCTTCCACACGTGCACAAAAAAAGTGACGTTGTCCTCCCCTCCCCCCAGTCCCTAGTAGTGTCGGTCTCAGAGTTGTCACACTGCCCTGGAACCACATCTTAGACTTCTCAAAATAAGACCTGGCCCCAAACACCCTGGAGGAGACACGCCCACATATGAACAGTGGCAGATCTGGGGCGTGAAATTGCGGGTAATTTTTATTTCCTCCTTAGTACTTTCCCACAGCTTCCAGGTTTTTTTTCTACAGTAAATATGCATTGCTTTTATAATTAGAGAGGGGGGAAACACTGCGGTGGGTTTTCTTCTTTCCTCCCTGGAGACATAGTGTCGGAAATCTTTCAGCCATCGAGTGTTGAAGGCTCCAAGCTTGTAAACCCGGAAAAGGAAACGGGAGAATGAGAAGGGACCACCCTCGCCGGTGCCCACCGTGGGCAGATGAGGTGGCAGAGACACCTCATCCACTGTCTGCACTACTGTAGAGTCTGGGGCTCTGCTCCCCATCTCACCAGTGGGGAGACTGAGGCACGCAGGCAGAGCGCCTTGCCCGTGTCCACTCGGCCGGTGCTAAAATGGAGCCCAGGGCCATCGTGTTCCCTCTACCTCTGGTAGAGAATGAGATTTCAAAATATGCAGAGGTGCAGTCATTCCAGAGCTCTGAGGAATAGGGTCTGGCTTCTCGTGACAGAGACACCCCTTCAACCAGCAAGGAACAACGCCCTGAGCAGTCACTGACATCTGTTTGTCTTTCTCATTTCATTTTTTAAAAATTTATTTGAGCCGGGCGGTGGTAGCGCATGCCTTTAATCCCAGCGCTTGGGAGGCAGAGGCAGGCGGATTTCTGAGTTCGAGGCCAGCCTGGTCTACAGAGTAAGTTCCGGGACAGCCGGAACTACACAGAGAAACCCTGTCTCAAAAAAAAAAAAATTATTTGAAGCCAGGCAGTGACAGCAAATTCCTTTAATCCCAGTATTGGGAGGCAGAGGCAGGCAGATCTCTGAGTTCAAGGCCAGCCTGGTCTACAGAGTGAGTTCCAGGACAGCCAGGGATACACAGAGAAACCCTGTTTCGAAAAACAAAACAAAAAAGAATTGATTTTTAATTGTGTGTGTCTGTGTCTGTGTACATCTGCATGTGTGTCTCTGTGTATATGTGTGTATCTGTATATCTGTATCTGTGCATATGTGTACATGTATATCTCTGTGTGTGAATCTGTGTATCTGTGTGTATCTGTGCATGTGTGTGTGTCCATATGTATGTGTGTGTATCTCTATGTGTGCCTATGTGTATCTGTGGTGTGCGTGTCTGTGTGTATCTGTGGTATGCATGTGTGTGTATCTCTATGTGTGTCTATGTTTATCTGTATATCTGAGTGTGTGTGTGTGCATATGTTATCTGTGTATATATGTGTATCTGTGTATCTGTGTGTATGTGTGCATGTGTTATCTGTGTGTGCATGTGTATCTGTATATGTATGTGTATCTGTGAGTGTATGTGTATCTGTGTATGTATGTGCAAATGAGAGCAGAATCCTTCAGAGGCTGGAAGAGGTCACTAGATCCCCTGGAGCTGGAGTCATAGTCAGTTGTGAGCCTGCACTGTGGGTGCTGGGAACCACATTCAGTTCTGCAAGAGCAGCGCATGCTGTTACCAGTGAGCCATCCCTCTTACCCTCATTTTCCCTTTTCTTCAGGACTGAGGCTTGATTTACCTTCTGTGCACATTGGCTAGACCCCGCACCATCGGTGCTTGATACAGACAAAACCAGAGTAACAACACCCACCACTGCCTTTCTTCTCTTAGAAACAATAACTATAAATATGACAAACCTGTTGACCCAGAAGTCCGTTGGCAAGGATGGACTGCTTAGGAGAATCCACAGAGGAAGCCATGTGCACAAAGGTGTCTGTGTCGGCGTCAAGTACCGCAGCAAAGGTTTTCCATCCCAGTAACCCGATGGGGAAGACTGGAAAAGGGCATTATCTACAATGGGCAAACAGCGTTGCCAACTTCTGCAAGGCTGCTGGTGACGCCCCTCCTGATGAAGCCCTGCTCACCCCGAATGAGGCTGACTCAGTGTCCCCTCGGTTCCAAGGTGAGGAGGCAGGGAACATGTGCCTCGGTCTCCAGAGCTCACTCAGGGGAGGCCAGCTGAGAGATCATGAAGACTCCTGGGGCGCGCTGTGGAGGGGCCCGGATGCGAGAGAGCAGGTTTCCGCTCCAGCAATCTCGGAGGTGCAGTGGCACAGACATACAGGGGGGCAAGAGATGCGGGTGCCGGAGAGGACCTGTTTTATGATCTCGTGGCTGCAAAGATCAAAAGCCGTCAAAATTCCAGTGCTGCGGAGATGGCTCAGTGACTGTGGTACTTGCCTCACAAATGCAGGGCTTGAGCTTGGATTCCCAGCAGAAGCACACACAGAGAAGGCAGCATGGCGGTGCACACCCACCACGCGCTGGGGGAGCAGTGAGGAGGAAACCCGGAGTACTTGGATCAGCTTGTCTGGCTGAATCAGAGAGAGACCTTGTCTCAAACAACAGGCAGGGCGTGCTGGTGCATGCCGTTAGCCCTGGCACTCTGCAGGCACAGGCAGCTGGGTATCTGTGGGTTCAAGAGTTCCAGTCCAGACAGAGCTCTATAGTGAGACCGTGTCTCAAAGGGGCTGGAGGAGGGGGGTAAGCAACAACCAAAAGCAAACAAACAAAAAACCATGGAAAATGACTGAGCAAAGCATGTGACACGGTCCTCTGGCCTTCACCATGCATGTGTACACAAGTGCAGGTGATTCCCTCAAACACACATATAAACATGCTCACATACACACAAAATCAGTCAAAAATCCATTTGCGCTTTATAAATGAATGATATTGGCTGGGCAGTAGTGACTCTCGCCTTTAATCCCAGCACTTGGGAGGCAGAGGCAGGCGGATTTCTGAGTTCGAGGCCAGCCTGGTCTACAGAGTGAGTTCCAGGACAGCCAGGGCTATGACCAAGAGGGAGGTATTGGCTCCTTTGCATGGGGAGCATTTGTGGCAGTCGGGTCAACGGGGGTCGGGGAACTCCCAAGGTGGCACACTTTTTTCCCCGTATGTCTGTGTAAAGAGAATATCTTGCATATTGTATGGATGTCAATTAAAAAGCCTGTGACCTATGGCTTAGGCAGGAAATAGAGGTGAGACATCCAGGTGAGAGAAAGGATTCTAGAATAGCGCCAGGGCAGAAAGATTGGCCCTGGAATATGTGAGGAGACAGGCGCATGGTACCTGATCACAGGTAACCAGCCACGCGGCAGAACTTAGGCTGGAACACAGGGGATATTTTAAGTTATGACCTGGTCAGAGAAAATCCTGGCTATATGGCCGAGGTATTCGTAAATATATTTTGAGTCTAAGTCTTATTTCTGGGAACATGGGGCTGAGAGGAAGAACCAGACTTCACGTCAACATGTACGGCTGTTTTACACGTTTGCGTATCTGTCTGTCACGGGTATATGGTGCCCTCAGAAGCCAGAGAGGGAGTGGGGTCTCCTGGGACTGGGGTTACAGATGGCAGTGGGCCACTGTGGATGGAAGCGCAGGGCCTCTGGAAGAGCGGCCGGTGCTCCTAACTGCTGAGCCTCTCCACCCCACCCCCCCCGAAAGCATGTCTATGTCTACACACACACACACACACACATGCACACACACACACACACACACACATGCACACACACACACACATATGCACACACACATGCATATACACACAGAGGGGTGGGGGGGTGAGAAGACCATGCCTGCACACAAGATGGAAAAAGAATGCTTGTCTTAGGAGACAGGAATTCTGGGTAACTTAAAATTGTTCCGCATATCATTTAAGAAGCATTACTTTAGGGGCTGCAGAGATGGCTCAGCAGTTAGGAGCACTGGCTGCTCTTCCAGAGGACTCAGGTTCAATTCCCAGCACCCACAGGGCCGCTCACATCTATCTGTAACTCCAGTTCCAGGGGATCTGACACCCCCACGTAGACAGACATGCAGACAAAGCATCAATGCATATAAAATAAAAATAAATTATATCTTTTTTTTTAAAAAAGACGTATCATATTGTCTTCCAAGCTACGCAAAGGTGGCCAAGGTATAACCCACTTTGTACAGGGTATCTATCTAGAAAGCAAACCACAGTCCTCAAAGGCGTCGGATTTGAACTCACTAACAAGGCTGCCGCCAGAGCATCCTCCACAGGGACTCCCTGTGAAGACTCCCCTGACTCACTGAGCAGGAAGACAGAGCGGCTCTAGCCCCATGGTCCAGCCTGGCCTAGCGTGCAGCCACACCAGGCAGAGGGAAGGAAGATGGAGGCTTATGGTGAGTGATCAGAGCCGCCAGCGCCCAGCTGTAGAGAGAGAAGAGAGGACTCTGGACCTGGGGACTCTTCCCGGTGCCCTTGGGAAGGACCCATGCAGAGCTTCGCCCTGGAATCCCACAAGCTGCGCTACAGCTGAGAGGATGATTAACTGGCCCGGAGCCAGTGTCTCAGTTCCCCAGAAGGGGTGCCATGTGGCTTCTGCTGGGAGTCCAGCGCTGCAGCTCTCAGCCATCACAGCCCGGGCAGCGGCTGACTGGAAGTCCCTCACCCTTCCCACAGTCCTCAGCAGCCTCTCTCTACTGCGACACCACAGACTGGCCTGAAGAGCCCAGTGTCCTGAATATCAGTCCTAAGTAGCCCCGGCTGTGTCCCAAGTACCACTCCAGTCCCTCAGTTTCCTCACCTGAACACTTCTTGTCCTACCGACTCAAACAGGTAGAGGGTTCTAGAAGTTTCAAGTCTGTGGAAGAAACCACAGAAGTATACTGCAAAAATAAAAACGCCCCAGAGACAGGGCCTGTGTAGCATATGTGAGGCCCCACATTTGATCCACAGCAAGACACACACACACACACACACACACACACACACACACACGGGGGGGGGGGGGGGGGGAGGAGAGAGAGAGAATTAAAACAAGCAAAACTAAAGAAAAGCTGGGGAACCAGAAAAAGGGAAATGAATTGTAAATATAGAATATATCCAATAAAAAATAAATAAATAAATAAATAAATAAATAAAACTAAAGAAAAGCACACACCTCATAGAGAACACTAGAATCATGGCTGGTGACATCAGGCCACTTGTCACACAAGCCTGGAGACTCCAGTTTGGTCACTGGAACCTATAGACAAAAAAAAAAAAAAAAAAAAAAAACAGGACTCCCAAAAGCTGTCCTCTGACTGCCACATGTTCACACACACACACACACACACACATACAATACTGATAAGAATAAATAAAACTCTCTCAAGTCATTAACTTGGAAAGAACACAAGTAAGTTAGTCAAAAAGATTACAATGCCAGTGGATAAGATACTAGTCAAGAAACAATGGAAAGTAAATAAAGATGGCTGAGCCAGTGGACATTGGCCAGCCGCAAGAGGGCGTGGCTTCCGCTGAGGAGTGGAGCAGCCCCACCCCACCCCATGATACCATCAAAAGCCTTAAAATAGCTCCTTCTTGTTCACATTTTTTTCTCTTTGTCTCTTTCTTTTTTATTTTTGTTTGTTTGTTGGGGGTTTGGGGTTGCTTGTTTGTTTTGAGACAGCGTTTCTCTGTGTAGTCCTGGGTGTCCTGGAACTTGTTCTGTAAGACCAGGATGGCCTCAGAGATCTGCCTGCCTCTGCGTGCTGGGATTAAAGATTGTTCACATTTTTTGTTTTGTTTCCTAAGGCAACGCTGGTGGAGCACTCCCCCCTCCTCCTCCCTCCTCCCTCCTCTCCCCCCTTCTCCTCCCCCCCCCACGCTCACACTTTCATTTCCCATTTCTGAATATTTTCTCCGCACTCCATACTCCGAATACAGCCCCAGATGCGTGCTCAACGCCGTCACCCTCCGCTGTGACTAAATGTGTCACCGTGAGAGCTGGAAACAACTGAGCCCCGCTCGTCGCGGGATAGGCGAGCAGTGAGGGGATCTGACCGAAATCTAGAGTTCCAGATGACGCGGAGATACTTGCGACATAGTCCATTAGTGACAGAGAATAAGGCCCTGCCACCCTCACAGGAAAAGAAACCCCTAGTCAACAGGGCTGGAGACACCCTGCAGTAGGCAGTCCCTGAGGGGCCGGGTCGCAACTCCGGGGCTGGGGTGGGGGTGGGGGTGGGGTGGGGCTGCTGCCCAGCCTCCTGCTTCCGGAGGCTTTCTAAACATTCTCAGCAGAAAGACTTCCGTCATCACCTAAGCAATAAAAATAAAATAAAATAAAATAAAATAAATAAACCAAAACAGCCGGACTCCGCTTCATCCTTGTCATTTTCTCTCTGAAAAGCTCCTTCGCGAGTCTGTTGAGGCTGGTTGGGTAAAGGTCTGTGAGGGTGCGGTGCGTTCAGGAATCGGCCTCGGCCTCGAGCCTGGCTTGCACCGCCTGCCTAGCTCTGTTTAAATGGGCTCTCCCTCCCTTGCCATTCTGGATGCTGGTGGGAGGCAGAAAAACCCAACGTCTCTGTTTAGTCGCATTTCCGTTTAAACACATCAGCCACGACACTGATGCTGGAAACTCATGGGGCTGCCCCACACGGATGTGTTTTAACCTGAGATGGACACTGGGTGTCAAGGATTGCCTGTGGGCTGGAGAGTGTCACTGTGCTACCCCGGAGCTGGAGAGAGTCGTTAAATCCAACAGGAGAGGATAAAGATACGGGTGTGGCCCCATAGCTACTGCATCGCCCCGCCTCCCCGGCCCCGCCCCCACCCCCCATCGACGCTGACCCCCTGCATCCCACTCCAGCCTTTACCAGGCCAGGAACTCGAGCCTCCGTTCTCAGCCACACGGCCTTGGTCATCCTCGTCACACAGACGCTGGAGACAATCCAGCTTTCGTGCTGTGATGATTTATTTCTTGACCTCGGATCAGGAAAAGCAGGTGTAGACTGTCAAGTTCAAATGTGATGGCAGAGCCCTGCTGGATTTTCCCTTCGAAAATCAACTTTCATTATGATGGAACTAATCCTGGGCTAGATGCATTTATATATATATATATATATATATATATATATATATATATTCCCATTTTCTGATCAAAAACGCAAACCTGGCAACCTCAAGATTCCTGCGAGGAGCCTTGGGCTCCAGAAGGATCTGTAGAAATTGGTTGGGAGCAATTTGTTTTTTGTTTTTTGTTTTCTTTTCTTTTTTTTTTAACTATTAAAGAGGAGGCAAAACATTTTTCTGTCAGCATGCAGATGTGGTGTGGGGGCAGGGGCGGTGTGTTTCCCTCTGCCCGTCTGTGGAGCCCCAAGGTTGACGCGTCTGCCTCCATTGCCCTCCAGGCCTGATCAGGAAGGTAGGCTCCGTCAATTAAGCCCCGGGCTTTAACGAGGGGGGCTAGCCTCATCTAGCCAGCTTACCCAGAGCCCTCAGTCTCCCCCACCCCCAGGTTTGCCGTGTCTACCCAGACCCTCTTGTTGGTGAAGCAAGGGCTTTGTCCACTGTGCTCTCTTCCCAGCCTGGGGAGAAACTGGAGGCTTTGAAGGTGTTTCTGCCTAACAGAGTCTGACCTCCGGATTCTTCTTCTTCTTCTTCTTCTTCTTCTTCTTCTTCTTCTTCTTCTTCTTTTTTCTTAAAGATCTATTTACTTTGTGTATATAAGTACATCGTTGCTGTCTTCAGGCACACCAGAAGAGGGCGTCCGATCTCGTTACAGATGGTTGTGAGCCACCATGTGGTTGCTGGGATTTGAACTCAGGACCTCTGGAAGAGCAGTCGGTACTCTTAACCGCTGAGCCATCTCTCCAGCCCCCTGACCTCCTGTCCCCCCACCCCAAGTGCCAGAATTTGGGGTGTCTCCAAGCCTCCTCTAAATCCTCTTGCTTTCCCCAACCCCAACCTTCCTACCGGGACCAGCCTTTTCCACACCCCGCTGGGCCAGAGCACCCAGCAGGTGTCCCCGGAACTCTCCCAGCTTCCCCTGGAGAGGCTGCGGAACACCCCCTTGGTCCGCTCTGGGCTGCCCCACTACTAGGCCAAAGGTCAACCTGGTCAGTCTCTGCGAACATGGGAGGTGACAGCATCTAACCCAGTGCTAAAGGAGGAAAGGAGGAAAGAAAGAAGGAAAGAAGGAGGAAGCAAGCTACCTTAGTGCTATCACTGGTTGAAGGAAAATAGTTTGCTCTAGCCTGGCATGGTGACTCATGCCTTTAATTCCAGCACTGGGGAGACAGAGGCAGGAGGATCTCTGCGAGTTTGGGGCCAGTCTTATTTACGAATACTTTACTCTTGTTTAGGGAGGGAGTCAGAGAGCAAGGAGACTCTTGCTTAGGACTCTTGTCCGAGGTGCATCAAGATACTCCACCCCTCCCCCACTCCTTCCTCCTCTCCAATGTCCCTTCTGAGTGCAGACCTAGTAACATGTTCTATTAGAGCCTAAGGTACTTTTTTTTTATGAGGTAATGTGACTGATCTTTGGAGATATTTCGTGCACCGTCACCTCTTTTTTTTAGGTGGTACCCACTGCTCAGTGTGGCTCAGGCCATAGCCATGTATACGCATCGTGCTTGGAGTCCCCGGGATTCACGGACCCCTGGAGAGATGGCAGCAGCACCCTCGCTCCGCTTCGACCCGACTGCCACCCAAACCTGGCGGTGTGCCGGGCGCAGGTGACAAGAGGGTGCAGAGGCGCAAAGGGCCCACGCGTGAGCAGATCTTGCAGCAGGTGTCGCCCCTCCCCCTGCCCCGCCTGGTCCCGGGGTGCGAAGTGTCGGGGTGCGAAGTGTCGCTAGCTCGCTAGCTGGCTGCGTCCGTTCGCCACAGGAAGGAGGCAAGGAGGCCGGAGGTGCCTTCACGACACGCCGCGGCCCTGACAGATCTGATAAAGAGGAAGGAAGCTGGCGACGCTGCGGATCTGAACTGACAACTCCCCAAACTGCCGGCGTCCTGCAGCTGGCCCCGCGCGGTTTGCAGAAGTGGCGCCTGAAAGAGGGTCACCCGCGCCCTCTGCCGGCTGTTTGGAGAAAACCTTGGCCGGTCTGGTGACAGCCAGGGCTTTAGGACCGCGGTCCACCTGGCCTCTTGCCATGAAGCTTTAAAGCAGCAGGTCTTGGGTGTGCACAACTTGTCTGCGCTTCTTAACTTGTGCTTGTTGCCAGAGACGTGCCCCCAGAGAATAAAGCCAGTGTCCAGTGCGCCCTTGCTTGGCCTCAGTTTACCTGATAATCTAATTAGTTTGGCTGTCAATCTTAATGAGAAAAGGAGGCACGCTTCTAAAGATTACAGACTTCAGACCTACAGTCCATCACTGGAACTGTGGTTTCCTAGCTGTGTACCAAACAAATGCCTTACACACACCCCTGTGTTTCAGTTTCCTTACCCAGAGACGGGAACGTTCTATGGGAGGACCCCAAAGGAGCTCTAATATGGCGAGGCCTGCAGAACAGTTGCTAACGTAATATTCACACGTTTGTTAAATGGAAGTGTTTAGAGGGCAGTGCGTGTCCGGGAAGCCTGCCGTGGTGCCTGAGAGGGGATTTCCCTAAGGCCCAAATTACAGACCAGGGTGTATGCTCTGCTTTGCTAGACTCCGCCCCAGGGGTCCTTACACCTCCCCTGGAGCTGTTGAATGCGGTAGTTTGGACAGCTCAGGTCTATTTGGTTGCTGTTTAAATCTGTCCTCATTTTTTCTCCCCCACCTCTTTTGTTTGAAACAAAAAGATTTTGAGACCGGGTATTATAGCCCAGGCTGGCTTTGAACTCACTATCTAGCTAAAGACAATCCAAGCTTCACACCCTCCTGTGTTCACCTCCTTAGAGCTGAGATTACAGAATCACACCGTGCCAGGATTGGACCCAGGGCTTCAGGTTGCCGGGCAACCAGTGTACCATGGGGGCCCCATCACAAGCCCCGTGTCTGCCTTACCATGAACCGGAGCCCTATTCTGCCCGCTTGCCCTCCGAGTGGAAGGCACCTCCACTGAGTACTGAGTATGGAACTTTGTATTAGCAGACTTCCCCCAGCCCTTTAGAGATGCCCTGTCCCCCAGCTGCAAAGTGCAAAGCCACTCTGGTTTCCCTGTCGCCCCCTCGCTGGCTCTGCTGCGCTTCTCTAGGCTTCAGGTCGGTTTAAGATGGGGTTGGGGGAGGGGCAGCTTCACCATGACACGTTTACGTGAGTTGAGTTTGTTTTTATTCTGCATTGATTTTAGAGAAGCTTCGTGGATTTGTGGGTTGATTCTTTAATTAGTTTTTAGAAAGATCTCAGGTGGGGCTGGAGAGATGGCTCAGTGGTTAAGAGCAGTGACTGCTCTTCCGAAGGTCACAAGTTCAAATCCCAGCAACCACATGTGGCTCACAACCATCTGTAACGAGATCTGATGCCCTCTTCTGGTCTGTCCGAAGACAGCTACAGTGTACTTACATATCTTACATATAATAATAAATAAATCTTTGGGCCGGAGCAAGCAGAGGTCCTGAGTTCAATTACCAGCAACCACATGATGGCTCACAACCATCTGTACAGCTACAGTGTATTCATATAAATAAATAAAATAAATAAATCTGTATTAAAAAAAAAAAGCCCAGCACTTGGGAGGCAGAGCAGGCAGATTTCTGAGTTCAAGGCCAGCCTGCTCTAAGAGTGAGTTCCAGGACAGCCAGGGCTACACAGAGAAAAGAGAAACACTGCCTCTAAAAACCAAAAAAGAAAAAAGAAAGAAAGAGGGGGCTGGAGAGATGGCTCAGTGGGTAAGAGCACCGACTGCTCTTCCAAAGGTCATGAGTTCAAATCCCAGCACCCACATGGTGGCTCACAACCATCCGTAAAGAGATCTGACGCCCTCTTCTGGTGTCTGAAGATATCTATGTTGTACTTACATACATTTAAAATAAATAAATTTTAAAAAAAGAAAGAGGGAAGGAAGGAAGGAAGGAAGGAAGGAAGGAAAGAAAGAAAGAAAGAAAGAAAGAAAGAAAGAAAGAAAGAGGTCTCAGGCATTATTCATCAAGTGTAGATTCTGCCCCCCTGCCTTTCTGGAACTTCATCACACACACACACACACACACACACACACACACACACGCACACACACACGCCCATAAGTCTTTCATGCCAGTCTTACCTTTCTTTCCTGGTTTCCAGTTGGTTTGTATCTTTGCCTTTCTTTTCTTTAAATTGGATAGTTCTCTCTCTCTCTCTCTCTCTCTCTCTCTCTCTCTCTCTGTGTGTGTGTGTGTGTGTGTGTGTGTGTGTGTCTCCCCCCACCGACCCAGTACATGCATGTGTTCTTGTAAGCATGTGCACATGTGGAGGTCAGATTGTTTCCACAGATCAACCTACAGCTCAGTGTTTTTGCTGGACTGACTGGTCAGTAAACTCCTGGTCCTCCGTGCCCAGCACTGAGGACACCTGGAATACGGGGAACCCCACAGTGTGTGACCTTCGGAGTCCGGCTTGTCCTGTGGAGCAGTTCATCCGTAGCGCCATCCAGCAGGCCTTTCCGTGGCTCAGTATCACACCGAACAGACCTCCGTGCCAGCTTATCCCCTTGTCCGACGGCCATGGAGCTGTCTGTCTCCATTATCCTGCAGACTGCACAGCTGTAAGATGACGTGAATACAGTGGCCCCACTGCCCTCCTCCCCCCAACAGCCTCCTCTAATCTCCTCATATCTAACTTCCTCCCTCCTCCCACCTACCCTCCCGGCTCCCCAGAGCCCTTCCTTGCCCATCACTGCCCCCTTCGACTTGGACTTTATTCAACCTGACCACAGCAGGTCATTTTCAAGAGCATAACGTGTGTGTGCCCGTGTGTGTGTGTGTGTGTGTGTGTGTGTGTGTGTTACTCTGAGCATATACCCCAGACCCTATCATCCTCCCTCCACGGCCCTCCCCCTCCCCCTCGTCCCTTGTGTTGTCCACCCCCCTCTGGGTGTTTCATTTCTCCTTCCATGTCATCTGTGCCTGTGTGGCTGCATCTAAACAAAAATCTAGGACTCACAAATGAGAGAAGTCAGGTGATGTCTCTTCCTGAAACTGAGTTAACTCACAGAGTGTGGTCCGCCATGCTTTTATCCTTTTCTCTGTAGAGGACACAGCTCTCTCAGTCTCTTCTGTCTCCTCTTCTTTTCAGTTAGTGGGCGTTTACGTAGCAAAGCTAAGCAATATAAACGCTCCAGCGATTGCCCCAAGGCAGAGAACAGCTTCATTCTGTGTGGCTGAAAATGCTTCCCTTGGGCCTCAGCCACATTTTCTTTATGCATTCCTCTCTTGTTGGACCCCTGGGCTGGCTCTACAGCTTAGCTATTAGCAATAGCACTAAAAACCGATGTGGGTGCCTCTCTGATACGCTGACTAGGAGGCTTTTAGGTACTTAGAGTGGTATATCTGGGTGATGTACCAGCTCTAGTTTAAGTTTTCTGAGGACCCCCTGTTTTGATTTCCACAGCGGCTGTGCCAGCCTGCATTCCCGCCCCGAATAAGGAGCACTGGTGCTCACATCCTTGCTGGCGCTGTCCCTTCTTTAAAAGTAGTGTATGAGGTGTGTTTGTGTGTGTGTGTACACAAGTGTATGCGGTGTGTTTGTGTGTGTGTATACAAGTGCAGAGGCCTCAGAGTCCAGAGGCAAGAGCTAGAGCTGCAGGCGGCCTGAGCCTCCCGATGTGATGCCCAGAAGATCCTGCCTCCCCTCCCCCCTCTCCCCTCCCCCCTCCCCTTCCCCCCTCGCCTCTCCCCCCAGGAAGAGTGAGTGGCCTTAACTGCTCAGCCCTTTCTCCATCCCGATGAGGCATTTGTTTTCTTGGTAATAGCCATTCTGGCTGGGATAAAGTGGGCTTTCAATATAGTTTCAATTCGTACCTCCCTGTTAGCTAAGGAGGTTAAACAGTTTTTCAAATATTTATGGGTCATCTATGTTTCTTTTAGGACTGTATTCAGTTTATTTGCCCACTATTCGTGGATTTTTTTTTCTTAAAGATTTATTTATACATTTGAGTGCACTGTAGCTGTCTTCTGACATGCCAGAAGAGGGCATCAGATCTCATTACAGATGGCTGTGAGCCACCATGGGGTTAGTTGATAGGATTTGAACTCAGGACCTCTGGAAGAGCAGTCAGTGCTTTTAATCTTTCTAGCTCCTGAAGACTACTTGAGTTTGTGACTGAGAGCCATAGACCTCCTTCTAATGATATACAATTTTGTGCTAATAGGGTACCCCACTCTCCCCTAGCACTCTTTATTGAATCCCCCCACTTCCCCCTCTGAGTCCTTGTTTCTGATCTATTTCTTTCTTGACCCTTCCCCAACCTCTCACTGAGGACTGAACTCAGGTCCTTGTACATGCACGACAAGAAGGGCTCTACCACTAAACTGTAGTCCCAGCCCTGAATGGTTCATTTTTTAATTCAAGAGTCTAGATTCTAGATTTTTTAGATTCCAGACATTAATCCTCAGCTCTGCCCTGAACTGTGTAAGCCTGAAGGAAGATGGCTGAGTAGAAAAGCTGGCAGCAGAGCCGGGCGTTGGTGGCGCACGCCTGTAATCCCAGCACTTGGGAGGCAGCGGCAGGCGGATTTCTGAGTTCGAGGCCAGCCTGGTCTACAGAGTGAGTTCCAGGACAGCCAGGGCTATACAGAGAAACCCTGTCTCGAAAAAACACCAAATCCAAAAAACAAAAACAAAACGAAAAGAAAAGAAAAGCTGGCAGCACGGCTGCATCCACTTGCTGAACTGTAACACACAATTGGAAGCCAATAAGCCCCTCTTCCCCGCTCTTAAGCACTCTTAGGCAGGGTATTTTGCCACAGCAAGGGATATGAAACTAGGACATTATCTGTGCCTGGTTTTTACAAGTGTTTCCCCCCTAGCTGTTCGTTTTGAGCCTTACACTGTGGCTTTGAGGCATTCTGAACAACTTTTGCACAGGGTGAGAGCTGGGCATCTCGTTTTATTCTTCTCCATGTGGATATCTAATTCGCCCAGCACCATACACTTTTCCTAATGTATTCTTTTTGATGCCTTTGCCAAATACTCGGTAGTAGCAGCTATGTGAGTTTATTTCTATTCTATCCCATTGGTCTTTGTTTCTGAGGTTGTGCCAGTACCATGCTGGCTTTGTTACTATGGCTCTGCAGCAAAATTTGAGATCAGGTACTGTGCTACATATAACATTGTTCTGTTTATGATGATTTTGGATGTTCATGGTATTCTGTGTATGTATCCTGAATATATATATATATGTATATATATGTATATGTATATATATATGATAATGTCCACACACATATGTATATTTTATATATACATACATATATATGTATATATAAAATTTTATATAAATTATATAATTATATATAAAATAATGTATGTATACACTCTCCTGATATAGTTTTGCGAAGAACGTTCCTGGATTTATGGTGGGGAATGAGTTGCATCTATTCTGAGAATGAAATTAGAAAAAAAAAGTCAACAATAGCTTCAGAAACCTAAGTATAAACCTAACCAAAGATAAAAGATCCCTATGACTCCACTAATGGAAGAAATCCTCCCTAGACATCACCGCAGGCCACCTTAGGCAGGGTATCCCTCAGCTCCCTTCCCAGGTGACTCTACATTGTGTCAAAGTGACAAAACAACAAACAAACCCACACCTGAAAATGGATGACTGGATCTGACTTCCAGCCGGGGTTTGTGTCTTTTTTGTTTTGTTTTTTGGTTTTTTGTTTTGTTTTTTTGTTTGTTTGTTTTTGTTTTTTCGAGACAGGGTTTCTCTGTGTGTAGCCCTGGCTATCCTGGAACTCACTCTGTAGACCAGGCTGGCCTCGAACTCAGAAATCCGCCTGCCTCTGCCTCCCAGAGTGCTGGGATTACAGGAGTGCGCCACCACGCCCAGCTTGTGTCTTTTAAAGAACTGAGACTATTTGCACTTAGGGGTCTGGGCAGAGACTTGCTACTTGCTGTAATGCTGTTTTATTCTGGTTGTTTGGGTTATTGCTTTCTTTCTCCTCTTTGAAAGTTCCTAGCTTGCTGTGTTGGACACTACAGGATCCTTTCATGGTTCTTTGCTCAAGCAGTTGCGTGAGGGGTATTCTTGAGTTTCCTGTCTTCTTCCCCACTCTGGGCCTAGGGCTTCTCTAAGTGCCCTCTGCAATGCTGACTCAGTAGTCATCAAGTGTTCTAAGTGGTGCTTGTCTTGGGATGTCCTCCTTGTTCTCATAGGACTTTGCTGGATGCAGTGACCTCGGCTGGCAGTTCTTTACCTTCAGGCCTTGAGACATGGACGTCGTGTTTCCTGGCTTGTGGGGCGGGTTTCTATGGAGAGCTCTAATGCTATTCTGATGTTTCTGTACATTTCTCTTACAAACGTTAGCCTCATCTATAAGGTGTCATAGTGGGTTCTTCTCTAATTACATCCATTTGGGCTCTAAATACATGCATCAAGGGAGGCAAGAGGTGGCTTTGGGGACGGGCCTCTGGGATCCACCTGTCTCCACCCCACTTCCCCATGCCCCCTTCTCCACGTTGGTGTGAGATATGAATTTCCATGATTGTGCCTTTGGCAATCTAACACCTACCTTGTCAGAAAGCTCAGGTCTGATATTTTGCCTAAGTGCTGGAAAGTTGGCATAAAGATATATTTGAAACAGATTTGGAATTCTTCTGCTTTTATGAACATGGTACATCTATCCACACCCAGATTTCTATTCAGCTTTTCAATCCTTGGTTGTTCCCGCCACAGAAAAGTCATATATGCTTGGCCAGATTTGACTTTACAGAGCTAACAATTTAGGACTGATTTTCTTAGAACATTCTCTCCCCACAGGTACTGGGATCCCATCTTCCCCACTTGTTCTCCATCACCCAGGTTTCCTCCTGAGGATAGCGAGGTCAGCAGTCTTCCTAGCTTGCTCAGTACGAATATATGGCATTTATGCTGAGTTCTAAAATCTTTTTATGTATCTGGCTGTTTTGTCTGTATGTGCATCTGTGTGTCACACGCATGCTTGGTACCCAAGGAGGCAGAAAGAGGGCTACAGATCCCACAGGACTGGAGTCAGGGTTATGAACCACTTCCGTGGGGGCTGGACCAGTGCTCTTACCTGCTGAGTCAACTCTGCAGGCCCTGACTTTTACTCTCTAATGCTGTGTGTAGAAATTCAGCTGAAATGTGTTAAGGATTTGCACATTATTTTCGATTGCACATACACGTGTGCAAACACCACCCTCCTCTCACGTCCACCCACTCCTACGCAATCCGGCCTCCCCGTGCTGCGGGGATGACTACACAGCAGACGTGACGAGTAGACCACGTCAGCTCTGACAGGGAAACTCCTGACACGAGGTCACAAGATTTCCACGGCATGGTCTCATCTCACATTTTCTGGATGTTTCTGGCAGGTTTTTATCTGGTTAAAATAAGTTGCTGGACCGGGGCTGGAGAGGGAGCTCTGTAGTTAAGTTGTACGGTGTTCCTGCCCAGGACCAAGCCAGGCAGCCTGGCACTCCGGCTCCAGAGGATCTAATGCCCACTTCTGCTCTCTGCAGACACCCACGTGTGTGAGCACACGTGTGTGTACACACACATAAAAATGACTGTTTTAAAAATCTGTTCTAGTTTGACATGAGTATTGGCTTCTACTAAATTATTCTCTGCACCAGCTCTGAGTTAGTAAACACTCCCGCTTCCTTCCTCATAAATGTACTGAATCGAATCAGAAAAGTGGTCTCAGAACGGCTTTATACCAAGTTATGTCTATGAAGGAGAAAAAAAAAAAGAATCCTTTGATAGTGAAAATATATTTATTTTTTTAATACAATAGCTGCCAGCAATATACTGGTGTTGATGTTCCAGAGAGAAGAAAATGCAAGCATTTTGTAATGAGCTTTCATTCCTACCCAAGGAATTCTATAAAATACTCCAAAGCTGCTCAGCATCATGGCTTGGGACTTAATAGTTCTTCCTTAATAAAGTAATTTTAGGTTCCCCCACTCTGATAATTGTAACAATGACCTTTTTCAGAAGTCTATGAGTTTCACCAACAAACGCTCTCTCTCTCTTTCTCTGAACCAAATGTTGAGATTATTGCCTGCTCAAGGAACCGGAGAATCCGTTACAACTCGACGAGGTGTGGACCAAAATCTTCATGAAAAAAAATAATTTCTACTTCTCATTTTTTTCTTTGTAAATATTTCCTAAATGGGTTTTTTTTTTTAAATATGCAGAAATAAATGCTATCTACATGCAACTCCAAGGAGGTTCTGGAGTCTAACTCAGAGAAAGTATAAATGCTTAAATTCTAGAGCTGATCCGCCTAGTGTGCAAACCAGTCAGAACCTCTTAACGGTATACACTGCTGTGAAAGCCAATGTTGCTGAGGAAATTGCATTGTATCCAAAGTCTGTCTCTATATCAAAAAGGAAGTGATGGTCCTTAAAACAGTCAGGCTTCCCACTGTCTGATAGTTTCTTTGTATCCACTGGAAAATAAGAGTCCACTCAGAACCCCTGCTCCAAGATGGGGGGCTTCTAAAGGAAGCTAAGAGAGGAGACGGAGGAGCCGCTGGCGGGCCTCAGCCCCAGGACTTCACAGTTCACATCTCAGGATCGTAAGCCATGATCTAGGCACACAGTGCAGAGCGCCTGCTGCGGGCTCTTCCTTTTTAAAGCTTCTGTCCATCTGCCAATCTCAAATCTGTTTGACTTTCTTGATATAAAACTGTCTCTCTAGAAAGGAAAACAGTTCTGCCTTTGCCAAAACCTAGACAGCCTTTCCTTGGATATTCAGAGACAGACAGCAAGAGCAACCACGAGACAATTTAGGAAGCCACGGAGAACAAGCGCCCAAGCGTGGGCACTTCACACCCACGGAGGCCCGGCTGCACACCCCTCTGCTATGAGCAGCACAGCTCTGATCCAGGAGTCCTCACCTGGCCCACTCACAGAAAGAGCAGGCTCCTCTTCTCTGGAATAGTCAAGACTCAACGTCACTCACGGCCACGTCATCACTAAGCAAAGTTGGGACACTTCCACCCACAGAGACTGCAGGGTCATTTCTCAAAGGAGAAGACATGCTGCCTCCCGCTAGAACCAGACAGACCACCACCCAGTTCGCAGTGGAGGATGCTCACACCCTGATTAGCCATAAGGGTGAAACCTGGGGCGACAGCACCCCCCTGAGCCACAGGAACCTGTCAAGCTTTCGCTGACCCCTGACCCCCGTGCTAAGTGATTTATTGGTCAGTTTTAAAAGGGAGCCGCTGATTCAGAATGCATCTGTAAAGCTGGCGGTTATTAGTGTCAGCACAGCAGAGGGGAGAGCATGGCCATCTTAGAGCAGCACACGGGGGAGTGAGACATCTCTAAGAAAGAGTACTTCCTGAACATGTTAAAAAAAAAATCACAAAAAAAAGTAGCAAAGTACACAAAGTCAGAGCAGTCTCTGGAGTACTCGAGGAAGGCCATTTTGTTTGGGTGGGAGGGGTCAGCCTCTGTTTTTACAAAGCTCATTCTCCTTTGTTAGACTGCAAACAACTTTTAGCTTAGACTTTTGTTTTTAAAAATGAGAGAACAAGCCAGACACGGTGGTGCAGGCCGGAATCCCAGCGAGGACTCGAGGCAAATGCAGGAGGGGTGCCACTAGGCCGAGGCCAGCTTGGTCACCTATCAGGTTCCAGGTCAACCAGGGCTTCAGAGCAACACCTTGTCTCAAAACACACACAAGAAAACCACAGAGGGTCATCCTGCTATGTGGTGACTGACATTAGGCAAAACTGTGGAAATACACACTCACTAAGACAACTACAATTTATCTCAAGAGAAGTGAAGGACCTCTCACTCAGTCTGGTGCAAATGGAGGTGGGGCAGGAGCAGGTGGCCTGAGCTTCACAGAGTTTAAGATGGCCCGGAAGGCCCAGTCTTCGCCCCCTCTCCAGAGCAAAGGCTTTGTTGCTCAAAGACAGGAAGATATTGGTCACCCAAGAAAGGAGCTTTTTACACAGAGATGGGGCGGGGCTTGGTGCAGCTGGGTACAGAGCCTTGTCACACCTACCCAAAGCCCTGAGTCCATCCCAAGCACCACAAAGAGAGAGAAAAGTCTGTTACAACCAAGGCAGCAGTACTGCTGTAGATGGCTGAGCAGCCCTTGGTGGTGCCCTCACAGCAGAGAAGGTAGACAGAGACTCCGCCCAACCTTATCGTCATTTTGAAAATGCCTTCTTAACCCTCAGTCCGTCACTTGCTATGTAGTATGGGATGTTACAATTTATACAAATGACGCGTTTTAGGCAAAATTAAGTGTCTACCAAGAAACCACACTGAAACAGCACGTCTGACAGAGACGCAATCCTTCCGAACTCCTGACGCACTATCACCACCCCAATCCATAATATCCCTGCACTGCGCACACAGGGGCGTGGGCCCGCTGATGTCGCGGCCACTATTCTAACGGCCGCACTGCAAGTCAAGTTCTGCCATCCACAGTGAATGGACCGGATGGTCAGGGCTCCGGAGTGACAGCAAAATGCCTCGGGTGACACGTTTATGGCAAAGTGCCTCCAAACTGGAGGGCAGATGGGCAGGATGGGGCGGGGCGGGGCGGGGCGGGGCGGGGCGGGGCAGGTGGGCGGGGTAGAGGAGTTTAGAATAATACTGCTCAGGAGTGTGTACTGGACAGGTTTGCTTTGTCTACCCTTAATCCTAGTCTTGAGTAACTGTGTGTTCATGCAAAATACACGTCTACTTTAGAGGAGGCGGAGCAGTCTGTTAGGAAAGCGGATTCTTGGGGGAATCTGAAGGAATCTCTTTCAAAGCGCTGTCTACTTGGTAAGTCTCTTGGCGACATCGCTGTATGCGATCTCCACCTCCTTGTCGCTGGGACAGGTGTTGGTGAACTCATCCCTGCTGTAGGCGTTGGTCAGGTATCTCCAGATACCCGTCATTCCTTTAGGAATATCAAAGTTGCGGTATTTTTTGGCCACCACCTGAAATGCAATATAGATCAAGAGTTACTTCTGTCTTTGAAGTTCCCACACAAGGTCTGTCTGACTGGAGAGACTATTAATTCTGGAACACTTTATTAGCATGTTCTATGAGCAGGAGTTCTTCCAGAGGACTGGAGTTTGGTTCCCAGTGCCCATTTTAGGCAGCTTACAATTGCCTGTAACTCCGAGGGCAGAAAGACATCGACTTCTGGTCTCCCAGGTTACCAAGGGGAACGCACTCACTCTCACAGAGAGAAAGAGCTACATCCTGAGTGTAGACTAGGACTGCACACTGCTCCAGGGCTGGGAAACACAACAGTGGCTCTGAGAGCCTGCCTCGGGAACAGGGAGATGGCTGAGTATAATCACTGGGTAAATATTTGTCTAAGCACATTCTTTTCTTCCTTTTATAGTTTAAGCTGTTTTCAATAGAGCCTCATCTGCCTCCACCTCCCAAAGGCTGGAACTGCACACCAGCTTCTAAAACCATCTTTTTGTCGGGCAGTGGTGGCGCACGCCTATAATCCCAGCACTCTGGGAGGCAGAGGCAGAGGCAGACGGATTTCTGAGTTCGAGGCTAGCCTGGTCTACAGAGTGAGTTCCAGGACAGCCAGGGCTATACAGAGAAACCCTGTCTCGGGGGAAAAAAAAAATCTTTTCTTGTCTTAGATCTTTCCTGCACAACAAATGCTCATTAGTGCTGTATTTAGTTTGGTGTCTCATAGAATTAACATTGTGGCCTTGAATAGAAACGCTAGGTCATGATCACCACACAGAGCTGAACAGTGCCAATCCAGTTTACAATTATCTATTACATCCCTTGGGTTTTAATTCAGCTGCAAGAGAAGAAAAAAATTCCTGCTCGAGTCCCAAATTTTCCTCCCTGGGACAGGGCTCCGCAGCTCAGTCTGGACTTGTAAGAACATCTGCTCTTCCTGCCTCTACCCAATCCCAGAGCACTAGGATTAAGGTACCTGATCCAGCTGACTTTTAAACATGATTTTCTGCTCAGCTCTAGGATACATTTACTGTGCCAACTCTGGCTGGGGTAGAGACCGACTCTGGTGATGGAGCACCACTCCCGGCGGCACCGTCCTCCCGGCGGGCACCGTCCTCCCGGCGGCACCGTCCTCCCGGCGGGCCTACCTTGACAATGTGGAGCTTGGGCAGCAGGTTGCAGTCCGCCAATGTCATCTCGTCGCCGTCCAGAAACCTACGTGTGGAATATTTGATGTCCTCCATGCTGTTCTCGTCAATTTCGTCAGGGAGGGGAGAGTTCAGATACTCGTCCAGCTTCTGCAGCGTTTTCAAGAGTCCCCTCTCCAGTGCTGAAACACACGAGAGCGCCGTCAGAGGGAAGCCAGCCCAGAGCGGGGTGTGCCCCAGTCATGGCTCCAATCTCACTCCCACCCTCAGCTCCCGAGAACAGGAGGTTGCCTGGATGCTCGTTCCCGCAAGGGCAGAGCCCAAGCGCAGTGGTCTATCTGCCAACCAACAAAGCCATCTGCAGGACTTGTGCCCCTCACAACCAGGCTGTGGCTCCATCCCATGGATCTGTAAGCTGCAGTGATGTAAGGGGGAAAGCAAGTCACTAACTCACAGCTAGCAGAAACGCTTCCAAGACAGAAAACACAATCCCGCCCCTGAAGAAGTGCGTCCAGAGGCACCAATGGCCGTGCAGACAGCCTGCGTGCTAACACACGCGCCCAAGGCACGAGTTGGGACTGGGAAGTCAGTTACAGGAAGAACTGGCAGCAGCAGTTCCCCCGAGGAACCAAGTGGACTGAGATGCTGAGACACTGTCATGACTCAAATTTGGACTAAGCCAGTTGTGTGCAGCTGGAAAGAAATGGCCAGTAAGCCTTAGGGGGCAGCAGGGCAGCAGCAGCTCTCTGCAGACCTTCCTCTGTAGACCAGGCTGGCCTGGAACTCAGAGATCCACCTGCTTCTGCTTCCCAAGTGCTGGGATCTTAAGAGAGTCCTAACACTGAATAAAAACCAGTGAAAATCGAGAGGAAAATCAGTTTTAATTTATGTTAACCATTATTTCAAAATGTTTTTAAATTTTTTATTTTTATTCCATGTGTGTGCTCTGCCTGCATGTGTGTCTGTACCATGTGTGCAGTGGATCCGGAAACTGGAGTTACAGAGTTGTGAGCTGCAGTGTGAGTGCTGGGGATTGAACCTACATCCTCTAAAAGAACAGCCAGCACTCTTAACCACGGAGCCATCTCCCAGCCCCTAGATTAATCCTTATTAATAATAATTTATGTATCATCGTAAGTTATTACCAATGAAAATAAAACACAGGTACTAGGAGGTTCTAAAATAGCTCTAGCCAGTAAAAGCAACAAAGTTGTAAAGTTTAGAACAGGCAAAGGTGTTTATCATAAGGATAAGGAAACACCAAGACTAACCACTGGGGGGCAGCAGCAGGTCACCAGAAAGTCATCTGTCAGGAAGTTAAAAGGACTGTTTGGTACTCTAAGAAGCTATTCAACAAAAAAAGGCAGTATAGTATAAACAGCTTAAAATTAATTATATTAAAATAAAAATATTTTTGACCTATGAAAAAATGGAAATGAAGACCTTACGGTTAGTGGAAATACAAACTGGTACAGACTGAAATTTTGGCAAAAAAATTCGTTAAGTAGCTAGAGATGGTGGCACAAGGCAGTAGTCTGCATCGAGGAGAGTCAGCATTCCTGCGTGGGAATGGGGAGACTCAGGAACCCCCACCCCTGGCTGGGAACAGTTGAAGGTGTGGCTACTGGTAGGCCGCCCGGGCTCCAGTGGAGAGCCTCACACCCAGGACAATGTGCACAGCAAACTGTAAGCAGTGGGCCGGCCATTAAAGAACAGAACATGAAATTGGAAGTGTGGGGAGACAGGGAGAATCTGAAAGATGGGGAGTTGGAGGTGAAGCTGGTGGTTAGTGGGGGGAGGGGCGCGAACAGGATCAAAGCGCACTGTGTGCGTGCGTGATAGCCTCAAAGAACAAAAAGGGCGGCTCTTTAAGAAGCCTTAGCTTTTACAATAAGCATAACTTGCTCTATTATATGACTTGAATGGGCAGGCTCAAGGCAGAAGTGTTAAATGTGATATAAACGTTCCTGTTGTTAAAATAACACACCTGTGAGCTCAGTAGTTAGGTAGCTCAGTGTTAGGGCCCTCAGCCAGTGCATGGGAAACTCTGGGTCCCTCTCTCCCCAGAGGGGATAAGGTCTTACACCATGGCCCTAGCCGGTCTTTGCCCCTGTGGTGGTGGGGTTAAAGGTGCGCACCGCGCCTGGTTCGTTTCTCTCTCCGTGCTTAGGTTCCATAGACCTGCTCCTGGCCAACATGTACCTGTTACCAAAAGGTAGATCCATCTACCTTCTCTCTCCTCTCCTCCCTCTCCCTCTCTCTCTCTCTCTCTCTCTCTCTCTCTCTCTCTCTCTCTCTCTCCCTCTCCCTCTCTCTCTCTCTCTCTCTCTCTCTCTCTCACACACACACACACACACACACACACACACACACACACACACACGCTCCCTTTAGTTTATTCACTAAATCCTACTGGTTTACATTTTCCTTCAACCTGAGCCTTGGCCCTGACCCACGCTCATGTGGCCGATGCTATTGCATCTAGACATTAAGCCCTGAGGGTCATTAAAATAGTCAAATATATTGGATTTTACACACATTTACTAGGCCGGGACGGCTGACTTGTATAAACTGTGGTTATGAGTGTTGGGAGGTGCAGCCCTGCTGCCTAGGCTTACTCAAAGTATGCAACTGCTCAACAGACAGGACACACACACACACACACACACACACACACACACACACAAGCATTCAGCTCAAATTTGATTCGAAACTGTTTTCTAAAGTCTCAGGGCAGTGACAGGCCCTTGTGGGGAAAAAGTACCTTGGCAACTAGAATTCTTATTTCCCAACAGGTACCGAATACAAAGGCGTCCACGTCAAGCGCTTGCTGCCCCCTTCTTACTGGCGCAGCATTGTAAAGACAGTGGGCGTAGGTGGCCACTTAAGGCAGTAACAACTTGGCAGATAAAAAATAGAATACGAAGTTATACTTAAGTGAGTCACTTTTCCTCCCCCGGTCTTCACCCCCCCCCCAGCCCCCGAGGCAAAGGAAACTCATTTTCCTCTCCTCTTCTCCCTACCACGCAGTAAAAGAAACCTGACCAACTCTCCAGCCCTCCAACACTACACACAGAAATAAAAACATTATGATGGAGAGAGCACAAAGGCTGGTCAGCTAGCAGGCCTGGGTATAAAAGCCAGCTTTGTGAACACAGTGGCCCCGGCGGGTGGGCGGGCAGCCCAAACACTCTGGGAAGCAGGGGCTCCAATCTAACATTTGCTTAGGGTATAAATTGCTTGGACAGAACATTAGTCAGGAAAATGGCCAATTACTCAAGAAAATTGCTTCTAAACCAAGGCAGCCACAGAACACATTATAAAAATAGACGTATGCCAGGCCTGGGCACTAAAACAGTCCCTTCCCCCTTCACTGAAGAAAAACATTCCAGAAACCAAGAGCAAGGACATGGAAATCCCACAGTGAATTCTGGGACGCTCTAACCTTAAACCAGGCATTAGGAAGGAGCCAGAGCTGGAGACTGAAATGACCGGCGGTCGGGGCAGGCTTCACTCTGAGGTCTCTGCTCTGTTAACAGCTCCAAAGTCCACCCCTCCCGCGGGCTAGCCTGCAGCTGCCAGAGCCGTTGGAGCCAGCCAAGCAAACACCCTGCCCCCAGCCACAGCAGACTCCAAATATTTTTAGGGCACTGATCTTTGTCTCTTTTTGTCACTGTTCTAACTTTTGGGGTTTACAGTAGCATATACTTGTGTTTTTTTTTTGACAGAGTTTGCGTAGTCCAGGCTGGCCTCATACTCAGTACCTTTTGATTAAAACAAACAAACTGTATCTGCACTACTAAACTATCCTCGCCATAATGACCTGAAACAAAAACTCTAGTTTAATGATCTTAAGAAATCTGAAGGCTTCGGAGTCTAATCACCCTCTAAAGGCCACTCCAAAAATCCTTCACTAAGAGTAATTAGCGCACAGGCACAACAAAAGATGGGAGCTACTTTGAGGCTGCCGGCACCCCATAATAAGCAAGAGACTTGGTGATCAATTCGTCAAAGCTAAGTCCCTCCATTTCGGCACCCACCCCAGCCACTCCGTCCTTGGCTCTGAAGGTGCCCCAGCCCTTTGCAGTCCCCTTCTGGGAACTCCCGCACGTGCCTCCCGTAGTGCATGCGCATGCGTGCTGGAAGAGCAGCAGCAGGGCGGGACCAGGACTGCTTGCTCTAGGTCTCATCGCTTTCCCAATGTGAGGGAAAGCCGTCACCGTCACCCTTCGGAACAGCTCAAACGGCTGCTTGGGGGTTTGTTTCCTTTTGCTTTCTGTTGGGACAATCCAATTATTTTGTTTATTTATTTTTTACCTTCATTAGCCTCTGGCCTTGAGTTCTTGATGTAAGCAGAAAATTTGGCAAAGATGTCCATTCCAGCAGTGTTCGACTCTGGGTGTTTTGGTGAAAGCTTTAAGTACCTAAATAGAAAATGTAAGACTGCATTACAGATCCTTCCAGATGACATCAGCTGAAGCTCTGTCACCAGCAAACCACTGTGCTGACTACAGACATCTTCAAACAGTGACTGGTCTAAGAAACGCCACCATCTGTTTTCTATGGCACTTTTTAAATGTTTCCCCCTTAGGAACAAAGCTCTGCACGGTGCTTTTGTTCGCATATTAATATTCTTGGCCATGCAAGGGCAGCCACTCTACCTCTGTTTAAGGACCAGAAAGCTACAGAAACGGTGGCTTGTCAAGGGATGGGATGCACCCCATCTTCACGTCCAACCCGGCAACCACTAGTGCACGGAGGCTAGCAGAAGACATTTTAAAAGAGTTGCAGACAAGCAAGGCTTCCTCGCTTGCTCTGGTCTCAGCACCAGAGCGCACAGCTCTCACAGCTGGCTGCTTGGTATGCGGGCACTGGCCTGACCCTGCAGCAGTGTGAGGGTCCAGACAGAGCAGAGCGGGGCTGCTCCAGCATCTTGGTCATCCACAGTCGGCTGAGGACAAGACCAGGAGGCGGGCCATTCACGTCCAGCCAGCGCCAGGCTGTCCCACTCCCTCCGCGCTCAATAGGCTGGAGTATATTTAGGACACAGTGCTGGGAGAAAGATAAGCAGGACCTCAGGCATCATACTGAGTCCTCTTCTGTGTTGTGACCAAGTTTTCAACTTAAGAAAGGCAGGACACACCAGCTTGGAAGAGGTATGCACACTCCGCACATCTTTAAATTTCAACCACAGGCATTCAGTGTGTCTCTTCGGGAGAGTGGACAGTCTTTGGGGAAGGCTCGGCCGCTCCTCCTGCCTTCAGCAGGGCTTGCTTCACCTCAGAGCCTGGGCTAGAGACATTCAGAGCCTGAGCCCTGTCACAGAATATTAATCAGCTGGAAGGCTCTGGAAAATGGACTGTGAGGTAAAACTTCACACTAAACTACTTATTTCAACTTAGTCTGGAAGATGCTGCCAGGTCTATTTCCCTTAAATTAATGAAGGGTACACACACACACACACACACACACACACACACACACACACACGGTGTGGAGGTGCAGAGGCAGGTGATTTCTGAGTTCAAGTCCAGCATGGCCAGTCAAGGCAACATAGAGAGAGGCCCTGACTCAAAAACAAACAAAAGAACAAATAAAGAAACAAACAAATAAATAAAAGGAAGAAAGGGAAGAAGGGAGGGAGGGAGGGAGGGAGGGAGGGAGGGAAGAGTAACAATGTTTATCTCCAGGTCCAACTCAGCACACCGGGCACCGAGAAGCCAGCGTGCTAGGTTTTTCCTAGACTCCCCTGAAGAGAAGAGAACACAAGAAAATGTCTCTTTGGCCAAAGTAGATGCACTACTATACCCACACACTGATTTTAAAAACGAAATATAATATTTCGTTGCAATATTATTAATATTATTATGCAAAGGCACAAGGCGAGTATTTCTAGTGGCTTCTGTGAGGCAAGAGCCCTGAGACAGTTCCCGTGTCGGGTGCATGTTCTTGATTGGGCGTATACAGCCCTGTCTGCTGGGCAGAGAGCCCCTGTGATTTACTGTATCCGAATGGGATGCACGGGCCAGAGAGGGAATCAGGATAGTCTTATGTGTTGCTCTGCAGATAGATACTTTTCAGGAAACAAAGGACACCAGGACCGCGGGAAAGCAGTGGTCAGAGAAACCTGCGACCCTTAGGAGGAGAGGAAGAAGGCGGGGCTAGCTGACGGGCTAGCATTTTAGAGCACGATTAAGAGAATGCAATTTCCGAGTTAGCACAAACTTGCTAACCCAGGGACGGTCTCTCCACGTTACACACAGCCCACTGTGTAATGGGCTAGTTACAGACAGCAGGGTGGCCTCTAGCTTTCCTCCTTTCTCAGCTCCTCAAAAGAAACACCACTTAATCAACAGTTTCTTGCCCTAAAATCTGGTCATTACTCCATCCACCTGCTGCAATTCACCAGATGGCTTCAAAAGACATAAGTAAAACAGTTTCGGTGTTGTCTCCTCTCAACACTTCCTCCACCTACTTCTGCCTCTCTACTTGTATCTGACTTTCATTTTGTTTTATGAGTCAGTGTCTCCCTGGCTGGCCTGGGATACACCGTGCAGACCAGGCTGGTCTTGAACTTGGAAAGATCTTCTTTGCCTCTGCCTCCTGAGTGCTGGATTTAAGGAGTGCACCACCACTGTCCAGCTACTGCTGTTGCTTTGAGAGCAGGGGCTAAGCCTCAGTTCCTGATTTCCTGATCCATGCTGTACTGCTGTCTAATGGGTGCACAGGTGACAGATGGATGCATGGATGACGGAGGGGTGAGTGGGTGACGGAGGGGTGAGTGGAGAGACAGAAGGAGATGAAGGGCTGCTGAGCTTTGGAACTATCTGACCCAGCATCCCATTGTTGGGATGGAACCCCCTGACCCAGCATCCCGACGCTGGGATGGAACCCTCTGACCGAGCATCCCGTCGCTGGGATGGAACCCTCTGACCCAGCATCCCATTGTTGGGAAACTCATCTGCACATGGAGAGTAAAAGCAACTGGCAAGGAAGGCTGGGTCAGGGAAAAAAAACAACACATTTCTGGAGTTTAGAGATAGCTCAGTCAAGAGCACTGGCTGCTCTTCCAGGGGTGCCGAGTTCAATTCCCAGCAACCACATGGTGGCTCACAACTGTCTATGATGGAATCGGATGCCATCTGGTGTGCAGGCATACATGTAGACAAAACACTCAAATACATAAAACACACAAATAAATACTTCTTTAGTAAAAGAAATGCATTTTAATTCAGATGGAAAAACCTAAGAGAATACTAATTAGCCGATCGCAGCCTTTCCTAGCATGGCTAAGCTGGAAGCCCATTCTGACACTGAAAAGGCCTCCATCTTACAAGCATGTCCTGGTTATTCCAATGGATGCTGTGAGAACCGAGAGACCCCCAGGAAAGTGTCTGAGAGAAGTAAGCCAAGCTTCAAGCATGGCAGTGTGCCCACCCCTCAGATACTTACTTGGGTGGGCATAAGACTTCTTCAAGAAATTCCTCAATCTTATTTACATCTGTTTTGACTTCGCTGTTGAAGGTTATGAACGGTGGGTGGGTCCCAGGAGCCAAGTTCTGCAGATCTGCAGGCTTCCTGTTAGGCAAAACAGTGGTCAAGATGAGATCACTACTCACTCTGAGGAGGCGGCAGCAGTTCGGCGGCTCTAACCTCCTAACGTCTGTCAGAGTGAGCAGGGCCAGGGCCTGCTCAGACGTACGGGAGCCGCACAGTACTCCAATTAGCTAGCAGCAGCCACGCGCAGCACAAAACGTTTTGTAAGATAATTAAGAGTAATTTATCAACCAAAAGACGAATCCTTCATCCTTGGGCTTCGAAAGAAGACTCAGCGGTTAAGAATGTGTATGGCTTTCAGAGGACCCAGGTTTAGCTCCCAACATCCCACAGGGCAACTCCCTGCCATCTATCTGTAAGACAGGACCTGACTCCCCATTTCAGCCTCCGTTTCTCTCTCTCTCCTCTCTCTCTCTCTCTCTCTCTCTCTCACACACACACACACACACACACACACACACACACACACACGCTTAAGATTAAAGGGGTAAATACATTTTTAAAGATAAAAAACAAAGCCCTTCATTTGAATTCCAAATTCAGCCTGGCTGCTTACCCGTGGAGGGAAAGACTTAGGGCTCAGCCTGCAGCCAAAGCCCAGCGCTTCCCACCTCGGACCAGCACAGATGAGCTTCCTACCTCGGACCAGCACAGATGAGCCGATGTCTCCAGGTCTGCATTGTTTTCCATTTCCTTTGGCTTTGCTTTGTTTGGGGTGGGTATTAAACAGAGGAGAAGAACAAGATCCTGCAGTTCTTAACTGCAAGGAATCTGTCCCTTTCCTATCTCCAGTGCAGGGACTAACGAGGAGAAGGGACGCCGGGAAGACTGTCTAGTCTCCCCAAACACAAAGGATGGTATGAACAAGGTAAGAAATATACACAATGGATAAAATATTCTCGGATATATAAGAAAGTCCTGTGCTTAAGGATTTGTCCAAATCGAGTCATCAAAGATTATGACAGATTAAGTCATTCCAAAGACAGCCAGAAATGGTAACATAGCTCTTTATTCTCAGCAGATCCTGGTTTGAGGCTAGCCTGGTCTACATAGTTAGCTCAAAGCCAATCAAGGGTATAGAGATCCTGTCTCAAAACATAAAGTAGCTATAGACCCAAAAAATTATGCAAGAGGGAGGAGAGGTTGGAGAAAGTCTTAGTGGTTAAGAGGACTGACTGCCCTTCCGAAGGTCCTGAGTTCAATTCCCAGCGGTGGCTCACAACTGTGTTTAACTCCAGGTCCATGGGATCCGATACCATCACAGAGACATATGCAGACAAAACACCAATGCACATAAAACAAAAATAAATCATTAAAAAGTAACCAAGCCGGGCGGTGGTGGCGCACACCTTTAATCCCAATACTTGGGAGGCAGAGGCAGGCGGATTTCTGAGTTCGAGGCCAGCCTGGTCTACAGAGTGAGTTCCAGGACAGCCAGGGCTACACAGAGAAACCCTGTCTCGAAAAACCAAAAAAAAAAAAAAAAAAAAGTAACCATAAAATAAATAAACTGCCCTCACAGGCCCACGTGGGAACTGACATCCACAGCCCCAGCACTCAGGAGGCTGAAGCAGAATCCTTAGCTACTTTAAAATATTTCAGAAAAGCAGCTAAGAATAGAACAGCATGAAATGATAAATTCTATGACTGAGCAAGAGGTATGCAAAAGTGTTTTCTGTACCTTTTTTTAAAGACAAGGTCTCATATAGCCCAGGCTGGACCCAAATTCACTGTGTTCAAAGTCACTTGAACCCAGATCCAAGCTAGCATTGAGCTTTCTAATGCTCTTGCCTCGGCCGGCCTCCCTGCACGGGGGTTACAGGCATGGGCGACCTATGGAATTAGCTGGCTAATTCCATTCTGACATGTTTGAAATTCTTGATAATTAAAAAAGTAAACAGTAACCTTAGAAAAAAAGCACCTAACAATAATATACCTTCAAAGAGCTTCCTACCCACACCCGTCACAGCCCACACTGCTACCTATCTTATTTGAAATTAGCCGGCCTGCCTGCCTTCTTCCTTCCTGACCACAGATGCATAGAATTTGAACTTAAAATACCTTTAAGTATATCACAAAGGAGAGAATTACTTTGACATTAAAAAGGATTTCCAAAAGAACAGACTCTACACACTACGATGAATCCTGCTACATTCATTCCCCCAGATCTCATTCATTCATTCCCTCTGCTCTGGCTCCATCTTTTAATTTCAGTTAGGAAAAAAAAGTACTTCTTTCTTTGGCTACATTCTAATCAACAATATAAAAATTAACTGTGTGTTGACATCTTTAATCCCAGCACTGGAAGGCACAGACAGGTTGAGTTCAAGACAAGTCTAATCTATATCTATAAAGAGACCCAGTTTCCACCGGGCGGTGGTGGCGCACGCCTTTAATCCCAGCACTTGGGAGGCAGAGGCAGGCGGATTTCTGAGTTCCAGGCCAGCCTGCTCTACAGTGAGTTCTAGGACAGCCTGGGCTACACAGAGAAACCCTGTCTCGAAAAAGCCGGGAAAAAAAAAAAAAAAGAGAGAGAGAGAGAGACCCAGTTTCAAAACAAACAAAACTAAGACTTAATTACCGATTAGGCCAAACTCCCCCACTCAGAACGCGCCCCCCCCACACACACACACACGGTCACTAGAGTCTAGCTTTTCCACACTCAAGAAAATGACGACACCAACATCTACAGGGATCTCAGCTGCAGAGGGCTGCTCAGAGGTTGGCTTGGTTTCCATCTGCCTTTCTCGGAGTATTCTTCAGTCTGCAGGAGAAGTTCTCAGCACAGAATGGAGGGGCGGGACCCACCTTTGTTGAATAGTGACAGCGTAAGGCTTTTACAGCGGCTTTTCAAAGTAAATTAGAATTCTACTTCTTCACCTCATTTGGGAAGGGGTGGAGTGTCCTCTTGGTTCATCACCCAGAAGCCTACAAATCTTCCATCACTATGACCTGGGTGGCCTTTGGTCTGTAAGTCACCCACTGAAGGCCTCAGACTCATACTGCTTCCCGTTATAGTCTCCTTCCTTCTCAACTCCTTGTACAGGCTCCAGAAACTCTCAACAGTTCAAGGTTGACACATTTTCAAATCTTTAGTTTCAAGTTAAAAAGATTAATCAAACAAAAAGAAGCAGAAAATAATAAAATAGCATCTCATCAAAATGCAAACTGGCCAAAGAGGGGCATGGATGAGGCTCGGTGGGAAACAGCTCCCTGAATGCACAAAGCCTTAACTCAGGAACCGCACACACAAGCGAGCACACACAACCACACACTCACAAATGCACGCACACAACTGCACACTGAGTAATGCTGATGAGTAAGAAACTAATCTGCATGCAAATTTTGACAACCTACAAAACAATTTTATTACTCTAAAAATCATAAAGAATAACTTTATCAACACATTTATAACACACAGTAAAATATATGCCTAAATGGAAGGCAAAAACATAAAGCCTATCTTTTTATAAATATTATTTTATGAACAGGTCAGAGTTGGATAAAAGGGAAGAGAAGGCTCAGTGCTTTACAAACAGCCCCTGGAAGGGACCAAAGGCAATAGCTTTTACTTCTACAATTAAGCACGGCAGCTTTTCAGCTCCCCAGAACACGGTGTTTCTCAGAGGGAGGAGGAGGGGAAACCCGAGGCCGGGACTTCCAGCTTCCAGCTGCACAGCGCCACAGTCGCCCGCTCCAGCCACGTGAAGGACAGCTTCTTCGGGACTGGACTTACCACCACACATGCAGAACCAAAACGCACTAAGCAAAGGGGTGCCTATGAGGTCATCAGTGTCATGTGAACATAGCACAGAAGAAGGCACCCCGCATCAGTGTTAACTTTAATAGAGTTGGGGGTTCAGAACTGGCTATTCAGAATCAAATGATTTGTAATGATAAAATCTGACTAATTTAGGATTTATCAACAATGAACCGTGAAGCCAGGCACACTTAGGATTATCAGTTTCCATTAATGTTAATGACCAGTAGTTAGCCTTTCTTCTTTCTGTTCAAAGCTGTACTGGTTTGAAAACCACAAAGGTCCTGAAGCTGCTTTCCCTTCCAGGGTCAGCTGCTGCAGCGAAGGCCCTTCATTCCCAATGAGAGATGAGGGGACAACATTATCACCTCTCAGTGGGTAAACAACAGGAACCAAACAGGAGTGCCAGGCAGGGAGGTGGCTTCTCCACGGGCTATATGCCACAGCCCACACAGAGCCGCCACACAGAGCCATCTGTGACTTCTACTTGTCCCCCGGCACATTAAGGGCCTCACAGTGTTCCATGTGACCCACAAGAGCTCCTTTTACAGATGCTTTCCAGAAAGTGACTGCAGCTTCAGTAATGGAACAGAGTCTCTAGGCAATGGCTGAACATTCTAGGACATCAGTTGGTTCCTAAAAGGCCCTCAACACACTCAGGCTCCTCCCAGTTTCCCTAAGTGACAAAGCCGAGGCCCTGGGTTCCTTCCTTGAACCACTGCCCGAGCTGAGCAGACAGTCACTCCAGAGCCGAGGCCTTGCATGCGACCCCAGCCCTGGTGGACTCTAGCAGTCTCCTAACTCAATACCCTCTTCTGTTCTTTCCCATTGTTACTAGATGAAAAGCAAAACAAAACAAAACAAAACAAAAAAAAAAAAAAATAACAAAAAAAAAAAAAAAAGGAGAGAGAGAGAAAGACAAAAAAGAAAAAGAACAAGCCAGAAAACAAGGAAACCAGAACCCCAACTGGAGCTAATATTGTAAGCAGGTAAGTGGCTTCATTTCAATTAAACCGTAATTCATCCGACTGGCAACAACTGGGAGGTGTGAGGCTGGTGGCAGAGGTCCAGGGGCCTGGCACAAACGAGCACAGCGCGGCACCCTGTGTGGGAGCTGGCTCTGGTGGCTCGCCTGTCTGAAATGGAGAGGAACGGACTGAGTATGTCTCGAGCTCTGTTTCAAAGGTACCAATTTTCAAAGCTACTGTATTTTTACATACATGTATAAACAAACACAAACACACACACACACACACACACACACACACACACACACACCAAGAGAATACTTGACTATAAACAATCAAAAACAAAAACAAAAACCAAAAGCAGCAGCCTCACGAAGGAGACCAGCAGGGACCTCTACTTGCTTCAGGATATTTTACCCCGTTAGTGGCTCCTTCCTCTATACACCGCAGCTTTCTGGCTTGGCTGGCGGAGTAACGGACAGCACGCACAGGCTCCTCCCTCCTGCTGCCCAGGTAAACCGCCGCAGGATTTCACTGACTTTTTGCTACACATAACAATCAGTTCATTTTTGTCTACTTCAAGATCAATCTGTGAAACAATAGTTTTGTCTGTCTGTTTTGTTATTATTTCAAAGCAGGGTTTCTCTATATAGCCTTGGCTGTCCTAGAACTAGTTATGTAGACCAGGCTGGCCTCAAATTCACAAAATCCCTCTACCTCTGGGAAGCAATGTTTTTAAAAACAAAATGTCACTCAAGACTTCAGAACATGTTTTAATAACACAATGTATAAGCAGAATTTGTACTGATAAGGAGTTTAGAAATATTCATTATAGGGCTGGAGAGATGGTTCAGGGTTAAGAATCTGAGTTCAGATCCCAGTACCCACAGCAGGCAGTTCAGGGAATCCATCCGATGCTTTCTTCTGAAATATATATATATAAAATTTTTAAATAAAAATGTCTTTAAAAAATAGATACATTAGCTGGGCGTGGTGGCGCATACCTGTAATTCCAGCACTTGGGGGGCAGAGGCAGGCGGATTTCTGAGTTCGAGGCCAGCCTGGTCTACAGAGTGAGTTCCAGGACAGCCAGGACTACACAGAGAAACCCTGTCTCGAAAAAACCAAAAAAAAAAAACAAAAAACAAAACAAAATAGATACATTTTAAGAAGAAAATGTTCATTAATCATTTTTCGAGGGGCTGGAGGGATGGCTCAGCGGTTAAGAGCACTGACTGCTCTTCTGAAGGGCCTGAGTTCAAATCCCAGCGACCACATGGTGGCTCACAACCATCTGTAATGTGATCTGACGTGTCTGAAGACAGCTACAGCGTACTTACATATAATAATAAATAAATGTTTTTAAAAAATCATTTTTCTAATTTACTCTTCAGCCTCAGGATTTACTCTCTGACATTCTCTTAGAGAGAAAACCCAACAAAAAACATGCATGTGGAAAATTCTAGGCAAGAGGGGCAGAGGGAAGAAAAAAAAGGCAGACGGGGGTTGGGGACACACACACACACACACACACACACACACACACACAATCTAGCTCAGAATCTGCTGTGAAACCGTCCTGAGACGGACTGCAGAGCAGCAGCTGAAGTCAGCCTCGTGAAGGAAGGTGAAGGTGCCTTTCATGAACAACTGGCTAGCCTCAGGAAACCAGCAATTTCTCTAGAAGGCCCCCCTGTTCCGTTACATTACACACTGCATGCGTCATCCATGTCTGTCACTGAAGACGGACCTGGAATAAACCACTCCTCTCTCAACTTATGGAAGACTTCAGAACACAGGACGCAACAGACATAGATGACGGGGGAGGGGTGTGGCTGGATGGGCTGCTGGTGTCTCGGCTCATGTTTTGAGACACGGTCTCTTGTGTACCCCAGGCTGGCCTGGCACCCAAGATTCTTTGCCCCTTATAATCCTAGGATGGCAGGCACCATCATGCCCGGCTGGAGGCATAATAAAACTGAAAACAGCTTGTGAGTCTATTTGAAAATTAGGTTCTGATGGAGTTTCTAACTCCTTGTAAGGGGCTTGGTTGGCACGATCAGTTTCGTGTGTGGCTCTGTTGCTTCATTTTAAACTATTATGAAAATACACTGAAGTTTAAACTATCACAATGATCTTCCGTAACAATTTTGTTACTATGGTAACTAGACTGTGAGTCTGATTCTCACCACTATATTACAAATAATATGCCTACATCTGGAGAAGAAAATCATTATGATAGCACAAGGAAGATTTTTCACAGTTAACAAAGAGTAGAACTGTGCATTTCCCAGGCTTTTAAAAAATGACCCCCATTTATTCTCTCAAGGGAAAGCATAGAGGAAATATCAGATTCGCTGGTATGGGAGACATGACTGTCTTTTATGATTAAAAAAAAAAAACCTAACGCTGGGGCTGCTGAAGGCATAGGGGCCGGTGAGGCGTTGGGGCTGCCGAGACGGCTCCGTGTAGGTGCTAGCAAGCATGCGGACAGGCAAGCATGCGGACGAAGTCCAGATCCTCAGGACTCAGGTAAAACCCTGGAGTGGCCGGCCACCTGCCAGTTACTCCAGCACAGGGGGGGAAACAGGCAGCTCTCAAGAGCCAGCCTGGCCAAAATGGTGAAATCCTGTTCTCAGAGATGGAGTGATGGCTCAGAGGCTGAGAGAACTGCCCTTCCTAAGGGCCCAGGTTCGATTCCCAGCACCCACATAGTAGCCCACAATCCATCTCTAACTCCAGATCTAGGAGATCCGACATCCTCTTCCAGCCTTTGTGGGCACCAGACAGGCAAGTGGTGCAAGACATATATGCAGGCAAACCACGCCCACACACAAAATAAGAGAGCCTGTTCTGGGGGTGAAGAAGGATAGAGGGCTGGAGAGATGGTTCACCTGTTCTGAGCACTGACTGCTCTTCCGGAGGTCCTGAGTTCAATTCCCAGGAACCACATGGTGGCTCACAATCATCTGTAATGGGATCTGATGCCCTCTTCTGGTGTGTCTGAAGACAGCTACAGTGTACTCAGATACATAAAATAAATACTTTTTTTAAAAAAATTAAAAAAAAAAAAAAAAAAAAAAAAAAAAAAGAGTGATAGAGCAGGATACCAAACATTCCCCTCTGGCTTCACAGACATGCAAACGACAGATAATTAACTTCTTGAAGTTAACATTTCTTTTTGGTTTTTTGTTGGTTTTTTTAATTTAATTTTTTCGAGACAGGGTTTCTCTGTATAGCCCTGGTTGTCCTGGAACTCACTCTATAGACCAGGCTGGCCTCGAACTCAGAAATCTGCCTGCCTCTGCCTCCCAAGTGCTGGGATTACAGGTGTGCGCCACCACCGCCTGGCTGAAGTTATCATTTCTTTTTGTTTTTGTTTTTGTTTTTGTTTTTGTTTGTTTGTTTTTGTTTTTGTTTTTTGTTTTTTGTTTTTTTTGAGGCAGGGTTTCTCTGTGTAGCCCTGGCTGCCCTGGAACTCACTCTGTAGACCAGGCTGGCCTCGAACTCAGAAATCGGCCTGCCTCTGCCTCCCAAGTGCTGGGATTAAAGGAGTGTGCCACCACGACCCGGCCTAATCTTTTATTTTAAATAATTTATTTTTATTTTATGTGTACTGGTACTGGTGCTTTGTCTGCACGTATGTCTGGGAGAGGGTGTCAGATCTCCTGGAACTAGAGTTACAGGCAGCTGGCAGCTGCCGTGCAGTGCTGGGAGCGTAGGGTAGTTTGACTTGAGTCCTGGGGACCTGGGCCCCGGTCCTCATGCTTGCCCAGCGAGTCCTTTCACACTGAGCAGCCTCCCAGGTCCTCTAAGGAGCAGCCTCTGCTCTAGCCATCGAGCCATCGCTCCAGTCCAGAGCGCTAATCTTATACTTTGTCTCAAAAGAAAGAAAAAAAAAAAAAAGAAAGAAAGAAAGCAAAGTCTCACTATATAGCCCTGGCTGGCCTGGAACTCAACTGAGATCCTGCCTCTGTCTCCCAGACTCTGAGATCGCACCTGCTAAGTCCACCTTCTTACACTCCCGCTTTCCCCTTCTCACCAGGAATACCAAAGTCCTGGTAGGTTTGACTAAGATGTAAGAGGACGATAGAGTTGCTGCTCTCTCTCTGGCTCAGGAACTCCTGGGCAGAATGAGCACAGTGAAATTAAGACCCTGGTTACTGCTATGCCTGTCAGCCACAAGCTCTGCAAACCAATAAACTCTTCATTAAGAGGTTAAAAACTCTGAAAATAGGCGAAAGTGCCCTGACGACTGGAACAAAGAACACCCACACAGCTGGTCCTGAAGGTTAGCCCCCTCTCTGGCCTGTCTGGAATGAATAACTGACCTCAGGAAGATGAGGCTGCCTGCCCAGGTTTTGGGGTTAACTTATGCGGGGTTTTCTGAGCAGAGCCAGGCTTTAATTACTCCTTTCTCCCAAGCCACCCTGCTTCTTCCCCCACACAGTGACATGTGACAGTGCCCCCAGTTCTAACATGTGTTTATCTACAGCCTTCGTCCAGAATGCAATTGTGAAATCGAGATTCCTTCTGCAGCCTGGATGCCATTCTATCTAAAGTGCCTTGAATACAACTTCACATGAAAGAGAAACAGGCTTGGGAAACAACTCCCACCACAGCATTAAGGCTGCACTGCCCACCCCCCCATGGCAGTGTTGGAGGGCGCACATAGGCCAGCACCGTCATTAACACCGACAGAGACTCAGAAGGCACGCCACAGTGCCAGAGCCAACCCCGCCTGCTCTGAGGATGAAAGCTAACAATCACTGCTTCAGGGGGCAGAGTGGGCTTCTCAGAAGCTGTCACTCTGCGCTGGCATGTTCTGGGATCAGAACTTTCACTGCGGAAAGTGGGCAATTTCCAAGATATGCAGAAAAATAAGCTCAGCAGGTATTTTCTCCCCCACAGATTTCTAAAAAGAGTCACAAAGCTTTAAAACTAAGTGTATATTATGGAAGGTCCTTTATACCATGGCGTACTTCACTCTTTAGTGACAACTTTATTATATGTTGTTTTCTAAGCCAACGCTCCCTCTCTTGGGTTACTTTCTTTTAAACATGTTCAAAACTTTGTAAGCCCATAGGAAAGGTCTGAAAGGATGAAGAGCACAGACCACACCCAAAAGCAATGGTCTCCATGGCAACACTGGTGACATGGCTAAAGGGGGAGGGACCTTGAGCACCTTAGTCTTATCCCCTGAACGCTTAGGGTGAGTATGGTATCAAACACCTGTAATAGCCGTACCTGGGAGGAGTGCAGAGACAGGGGGATTGCTGCCTGGGCATTTTGCAAACCTTGTCTCTAGGACACAAAATGTAAGGCTTCTAGAGAAAACCGAAACAATCCCAGGCCGTAACTTTAGGCATTCTCCGCTGTTGATTTGATATACCACCCTAGAAAATGTGCTTTTCCGGCTCTAAGACCCTGTCACACACCTATTTCCCAGCTATCGCGTTTTTATATGGAGTCTGTGCGCGACAAGGAGCAGATGTGACACGGTCCTGCTGCACTCGCTCCGTTCCCCTTCCCTAGAGCGGTGTTCCTGTCTGTTAACAATCAGGCACTGTACTCGACTGGTCAAAGAGAGCTCTGCAAAGCATTGCAGTCAGCTCATTTGTTCCACGACAAAACTGAATAGGAAAATGCCACATAGTTTAGACATAGTAAGGGTGTGTGTGTGTGTCTGGTGTACGGTCTATTTTTAGGAGTTATACTCAGAAACTTCCCGTTTGAATACACGTAGGAAAATAAAAGTAATAGAAGGCTTACTGCATGACTTCTTTCATTCTTTAAAATAGCCCTGTCCACCATGAACAGACTAATGTCTTCCCAGGAGCCTGGAGTCATCTTAACTCTCACTGATATCAGAGGCTCATTTTCTACATTCATACACTATCTCCAAAGGGGGCTCCTGAAAGACTGCATTGTTATTTTCAACAAATATACCTCCTTGGAAATAGAATCATCACACTTTACAGCTCAGGCCAGCTGTGAGCGCGCAGCAATGCCCCTGCCTCTGCCTCCCGAAGGCGCACCACTGCCCCAGCTAACAAGCACGCTTTGATGACCGTGCACACCTTTGATCTCAGGGTCTCTGAGTCCAGCTTAGGCTACAAAGAGAGTTCCAGGATAGCTGGGGCTACACAGAGAAACCCTGTCTTGAAAGGGAAAAAGGGGGGAAAAATAAATGACAAAGCACCAAGAGAGCCATGGGAGGCTAACCGAAGTGGGGACAGCTCTACGACAACCCAGGAGAGAGCCACAGGAGAGGGCCACCAGTTCTGCCAGCCGTCACCCGGCAGCATGACAACAGCTTTCCTAGACACTATCAACAACTTCAAATGCCTAAAAAGTAACTAGTACACAAGGCTGCAGCGTTTATACATCGGTGTCAGGGGCACTATGGGGCTGGAGAGGGCTGTGCTAACACAGCACACACGACCCTGGGTTCATATACGCCACCAAAAAAAGGGAACACTTTATATTACATTACATTTACAAACATGACAGTTCCACAGCCAGGTCCTTGAGTTTCTGCTGGTATAAATTTTTGAAATTTTAATTTCAGTGTGTGTGCCGCGTGTTGCCCACATGTATATTTGTACCCTTTGCATGTTTGGCGCCTCCCAGAGGCCAGAAGAGGATGTCTGATCACCAGGAACTACAGTTACAGACACTGCCATGTACACTTATGTACAGTTATGTACACTGCCATGAAGACGCTAGGAATTAAACCTGGGTCCGGCTCTCCAGCCCCAGGAGCAGGCTCTCTTTCTGAACCTGGAGCTGCCATTTTAGCTAGGCTGGCTGACTGGAAAGCTACTCAGCTCTGCCTTTGGGAACTACGGGAACATATGTGTTCTTCAGAGAGATTGGGGGGAAAAAAAAAAACAGAAGTTCCTGGGGGCAGGGGGCGGCTTTCAGCTTGTCAGAACTCTTCTTAGCCTCCCTTAACTGGCCTCTGGAGAGAAACCTAGACACACACCTTCAACTAGCAAGACTGCTCTTTTTTTTGGGGGGAGGGGGGGAGGTTCGAGACAGGGTTTCTCTGTGTAGCACTGGCTGTCCTGGAACTCACTCTGTAGACCAGGCTGGCCTCAATCTCAGAAATCCACCTGCCTCTGCCTCCCAAGTGCTGGGATTAAAGGTGTACGCCACCACCGCCCGGCTAAGACTGCTCTTATTTTATACCAGAAGCGCTGTAATAGCACAGATAATATACCATTTCCTGAAGTAGGCTAAATGAAACAGAGCACACTAGTCAGCTCTCCTTTTCTTGTCTTCCCACCTCAAACTGCAACTGGACCCCATCTGGGTGTGTGCTGGCTGGGAGAGCGCTCTACCCCAAGCCGCGCCACCCCCTGAAGCCCCCACAGAGCTCCAGATGCTGCCGTTCACAATGAGCGCACGAGACTAGGAGTGTCAGCCAGGAGGCAAAGCTCTCAGTGGCTGGTGTTTACGCTGAGAAACTCACGGGTTTCACTGCTTCCACATAAACCTTGGCCCGAGGGGCTGCTCAGAGATTTAAGGTTAACCGGTTCCAAGGGAGACTCAACCACATGTAGCTGAGGGTGGTGAACGCACCAATAGAAAAAACTAGGACTCGGTGGTGACACTGTGAATCGAGTCTAATGTTTATACAAGTTAAATCTTAAACAGAGAACCCGAGTGAGTAACTTCTGTTTCCTTCATGTGCCGTCAACACAGAGGGCAGGAGGGCCGGGCTGCAGGTGAACTGCTCTCGGGGAGCGACTCCACGGCTCAGCCGGGCTGCAGGTGAACTGCTCTCGGGGAGCGACTCCACGGCTCAGCCGGGCTGCAGGTGAACTGCACTCGGGGAGCACTCCACGGCTCAGCCGGGCCTTACCTTTTCAGGTCAACGGTGGTGACACTGAACACAACTCCCTTGAGCCAAAGGATCATGAAGAGCCTCTGGGAAAAGGGGCAGTTTCCGATGCTTTCCCCATCGCTGCCGGCCTGGAGAAAGAGCAAACATTAGACAAGGTCAGAATGATGACACGGGCGGCATAGTCACCGATGAACTCTGGTCAGAATATGGCGGGGAGGGGAGGGGGGTGGGGGAGTGCGGGTCTCGGCTCTGTCCGCCTCTCCTGTGCCTCTCTACCGCAACCCTCCACCGTGGCAGCCAGCAGCACAGCTGGCTAAGGACTGCTGAAAACGAGGGTCGTACCAGTGTGGTGGGAATCTCTTTAAAGCCACATTTGGCTAAGAGATGTGCGATGGTTTGATGAAGACATCCCCCACTGTTCCTGGCGTTTGAACACCTGGACCCCAGCTTGTGGCACTGTCGGGATATGATTGGGGGTGTGGCCTATAAGCCATGGTTTGTTTACGGTTTGAGATGTGAGCTCTCAGCGGCTGCTCCAGCAGCCAAGCCTGGTGCCCACTGTCACACATCCCCACCGTGATGGTGACAACTCTTATTCCTCTTAGAGCCCCTAGGGGCTTATTTACCCCTCCTTTTACGAGTTGCCTTGGTCGTGGTTTTTATCACAGAAATAGAAAATTAACACAGGCCACTAGGTTGAAAAGCACACCACGCCCAGGGACACTTCTATCTGACATAGGCAAGTCTGCCCTGGGTCTGACAATATTCTTTCTTTATCAACTTTTTTTTTTTTTTTAAATGCAGGGTTTATCCGTGCAGCCCTAGCTGTCCTGGAACTTGCTCTGTAGACCAAGCTGGCCTCCTTGTTTGCCCAAGTGCTGAGATTAGGTATACACCACCACTGCCTGGAAACAGTATTGTTTAATAAGGCAACATAAAGCAAGGAAATTTATAGATGTCTGTCTTCAAAGAGTTAAATGATTACCGATCATCATAATCAAAGGTGGGAGGCAGAGGCAGGCGGATCTCCGAGTTCGAGGTCAGCCTGGTCTACAGTGAGTTCCAGGATAGCCAGGGCTATACAGAGAAGCCTTGCCGGGGGGCGGGGGGGGGGGGAACAGCCAAAAAGAGCCAAGTTATTTCAGGGAGCAAGAAAATAATCAGACACTTGTCTAAGCTTTTTTAAAGTCCTACTTGAATGAAGCAGTTACCTGCCCTGAGCACAATGGTGAGCGGGAGCCCTCTGAAGTTCAAGCCAGACAAACCTTTAACTTTATCAGGCATGCCCCAAGACTCAAAGGGTCGTGGGGATAGGGGTGTGGTGTCACATGCCTGCAATCCCAGCACTTGAGAGGCAGAGGCAGGAGGATCGGGAGGTTCAGTCATCTTCTCCTACAGAGCAAGCTGGAGGCCAGCCTGGGCCACCCGCCCGTCCCAGGAGAAAGGCTCCAGCTCATCCTCATTCTGATCACTCCAGCCAGTCCTGCACGGCAGAGACCATTCACAATGGCGGCCGAGAGCACTGCTTTCTCAGCCCGGTTCATCCGAACAATGCATCCTTTGGGGGATTGGTCTGACCAAAGCAAAAAGACAAACAAGAAATATGGAAGTCCCCTGCTTGTTTCCCCACAGAGCAAACACGGCCATATGAGTGTCTGTGAGCAGAAGGCAATTTGCATTACCGTTCCCTGTGAAACATTTGGGTGGGAAAAGCATCTAAAACCATAACATGTTTTAAATAAATTCAGTCTACAAAAACGTACTTTGTTTCTTTTCTTTCCCTCCATAGACAATGCCTGTCACTTCCTAAAACAAACTATAATAATTGACGAGACACATCTGAAACACTCAGAAGTGCATCAGTCAAACACCACAGCAATAAAAGTCACTGATAGCTCGATTCATGGTTCCAGGGCTCACAAGGCCCTGGGTTCCACACCTTACACCAAAGCTTTCTGAAATAAATAAAATAATGGGAGTCAAGGAGGCTTTAACAAAATTAACAAGGGCAGCCAAAGGCAGAGGCACCACCGTGACCAGAGCGCACACGACAGTCATAAGTGAACTTTAATTTTAAAAACAACAACAGCAACAGAACCTAGTTTTTATTAATAACAAAACATACTCAGATTTATGGCCAGAATGAATCACTAAGTCCTAATTCTGAAAGCTGTGTGCAAATGTACGTTCTAAAGCAACTTCAGCTTCATTATGATTTAAAATAATCCAAGGAACGGGCTGGAGAAAGGCTCTGTGTTAGAGCACTGACTGCTCTTCCAGAGGACCCTGGTTCAGTCCCCAGAACCCACGTGGACGCTCACAACTGCCTGTATCTCCAGCCTCAGGGGATCTCAAAGAGCCCCACCCCCTTCCTGAGTCCATGAGCACATATGCAGGCAAACACTTGAACACCTAAAAAATATTTTAAAATTTAAGAATTGTACGCTTTTACTTTAAGAACCAAAGAATGCACCAGCAAGATGGCTCAACAGGCAGAGAGAGCTTGTCACAGGCCGAAGACCGAGGCTTGATTCCCCCAAACCACACAGTGGTGGAGGAAACCTACTCCACAAACCTGCCCCCTGACCTCCGCACGTGCTGTGACAAGTGCTAACCACACACACACACACACACACACACACAGAGAGAGAGAGAGAGAGAGAGAGAGAGAGAGAGAGAGAGAGAGAGAGAATAATAAATAGTAAAATAAAAAAATAATCCAAGGAAAACTTGGAAAAAAAAAAAAGAGTCTGGTCTCCCATCCCAAGACTCCAATTTCAGAGAACCCAGAGATGGGGGCGGGAACCCCAACTTGATTCTAGACAGAGATCCAGAGGAAAGGGCTATGTACTGGTAAGCTGGGTGGAAGGTCAGGTGGCGTTTGCCTCTGTCGGGTCACAGCACTAACTCACCCACTGTGGTTGTCACTGGGGCCTGGCCCGTGGGCTCCTGGACTTTCCCCTCCTCTGCCTACAGGGCTGTACCTCTGCCCCTGCTCCCACCGCCTCGCCCGACTCCCTGCCAGGATTATACAGAAGAGTGGGACAGACCCAGGCTGTTAGGATGAAATGCCATGCAATACAAAGAACTCCATCAAAGTGAATCTTTAAAAGGCAACCAAAGATGAAAGATAAGAAAATTACCTGACAAAATACCTAGGAGCTGAGATAAAAATGCTTTGACAAGCAAGTATCAGTGCCTTGAAGCAAACAAGAACCTAGCAAGCCTCAGCAAGGCGGTATAAACAGAAGACACAAAGACCCCACTACTTTAAAACCCAAAGTGACAGTAACCAAAAAGGGAGGCTCAGCGGGTGGACTCTGCTGTCACTTTGGTATTAGTATCTTGCCCACCTTACAGGCTTGGTCCCATGGCCCAAATGCAAGGCACTACGGACACTTACAAGATGGGGCCTAGTGGGAACTTTATGTCACGGTGCATGCCACTGACAAGATTGCCTTAGCCAAATAAGCAATCGGTTCTGCCATACACTGCCAGCCGCTGCCCTCCAGACCATATCAAAGCTGTGAGCCTCAACACCGTAAGCCAAAATGAAACTTTTCAGAAGTTAGCTGCCTTGGGTATTTTGCTATGGTAGCAGGAAGCTGACCAATACAGCCTCAAAAGTCAAATGGAAAGCAGAGAGGAAAGAAGAACCTATAAACTAAAAGAGTCAAAACCATCCTATCTGAACAAAGGAGAAACTGCAGGCTTAAAACTGAATCCACAAAGCCAGGCATAGAGGTGCAGACCTTTAATCCCAGCAGGAGGCAGAGGCAGGAGGATCTCTGAGTTCAAGGCCAGCCTGGTCTCCACGATAAGTTCCAAGATTATATATACAAAGAGCCTCTCTCAAAACAACACCACCACCACCAAAACCTTCAAAAAAGGAATATCAGCAGGTTCTTGATAGGATATGCCTGTGTTCCTAATACTCAGTAGACTGAGGCAGGAGGATCACCAGTTCAGGGTTGGCCAAGGGAAAATAATTAGCCGTGTTCAGAGGTGGGGCAGGTCTTAGGCCTCGGTGTTGCCCTGAAGGGTATTCTCTGTCTCCCATGCTCTGGGGTGGCTCGCACTCTCAAGCCCCTCCTCCCCTGGACCTGTCGTAACTCTGCAGTTGCACGATGCTGGCACTTAATGAGAAACCTCTGGATTAGCTCCCGCATTGCAGAATAGGGTCAACGGCAGACACCATGAATACTGTAATGTTTTACTAAGTCAAGGTTAAGGAACTGCTCACTCAGAAAACCTAGTTTAATCAGTCTTTAGTCAGATTTAAAAATAACTAAAAGGGGCTTTAGTAACTTTATCTGCTTCCCAGGACTAGGGAGATGGGTGACAGTGATGACAGTGACAGCGGAAGACAGTAAGAACCTGGGATCTGAGGGCAAGAATCACCTACTTACCACTGAGTTCTCCATCTCCTCGAACTTTCTGGAGCGCATACTGAGCAATGTCTTACCACCAGAACGACTTACATGGTTAACATTCCATTTACCTTTAGTGTAGAGCTTATTGATCTACGTCAAATGCCTTGTGGGTGTGGAAGTCTACACCTGTAGCCCCAGAATGCAGGCGGCAGAGGCAAGAGGAAGGAGTTTTATACTAGCAGATGACACAATAAATTTGAGGCCAGCACTTCTTGACCCTACAGAGCAGTGGTTTCTCAAACCTTCCTAATGCTGCGACATTTAACACACTCCATGTTGTGGTGACCTGAACCATAAGATTATTTTGTTGCTCTTGCATTAACTGTAGTTTTGCTACTGTTAGGAATCAAGATGTAAATATCTGATATATAGTATATCTGGTACGTTACCCCAAAAGGGTCACAAATTGAGAACCGCTTCTACGGAACAAAACCCCCATGTAAAAACCATAACTAATAAGAAAGGGAGGAGCCGGACAGTGGTGGTGCACGCCTTTAATCCCACCACTCGGAGGCAGAAACAGGCGGATCTCTGAATTTGAAGCTAGCCTCTCTCCATACTGAGTTCCAGGGCAGCCGGGCCTACACAGAAAAACCATGGAGAGAGAGAGAGAGAGAGAGAGAGAGAGAGAGAGAGAGAGAGAGAGAGAGAGAGAGAGAGAGAGAGAGAGAGAGAGAGAGAGACAGAACGAACAGACAGACAAGCCTAACAAGCCCTTCGGCTCAAGCACCGAGTCAGTCACTAGAGTCTCCAGAGCTCTTGTCTTTCACAGAACAGGGCAGAAAGACTCCAGGAACCTCCCACATTAAAGCCTTCCAACTGGCAGGAGAGTCTTGTGCTTTGTTTTTGGTTTGACACCCCCCCCCAATAAATGTATTTGTATTTATGTCTTCTGTGTCTATGCTAGCTTGTCTCTATGTACACAATGTGCACGCAGGAGCCTGTGGGACTGTTTTAAGTAAGGCATACTCTATAGAAGGCCTGTGTAATAAATGGTTTAGCAGGTAAAGGCATTTGTAGCACAAGCTTGGTGATCCGAGTTCAATCCCCAAGGCCCATGTAAAGGTAAATGGAGAAAAGTCTACTTCAAAAAGTTGTCTCCTGACCTATAAACACACGCGTGCGGGCACACACACACACACACACACACACACACCATGACCACAGACACACAATAAATCAATAAATAAACCATTCCATAACAGTACATAGCACTGAGTACAGCAACTGGAATTAAGCCAAAATAATCTTTAACTAGGATATCAAAAACTTCAAGCCTCGGCCAGCCACATCACAGTACTGTAATTTGATAAATAAAGTCATGATATGACATAGAGGAATCACCCTGTTCCCAAGTTCTGTCTTTGTAAATAAAACAGCCAAGCAAGACAAGACTGTAGACTTGTTCCAGGACAGCCAGAGCTGCATAATAGACCCTGTCTCAAAACAACAACGAAAGGTTGAAGACTTCAGGAGTTTCTCGTTCCTTGTTCCTGAAGCCTATGCCACTGAGAGAGGCACTGAGTCCAACCAATCAGGGCTAGATGCAACTCCAGGCCGGCCCACAAAGCATTGACCCTCAAGATGAACTTCTGCTCTTGCAAAGCAAGCTCCTGGAATCGATCCAGTTCCTACCTGGATCAACTCAGCGGAGATTGCCAGCCAGCTAGGAGCGCTCACCTAGACAGTCTCGGGAAACCCCACCATTCCTACAGTTACGTGACCCTGCCCTCGGTGGGCTGTCCCCCTCTCCTACAAAGGATTGTTAAGGGAAATCAGCAGTCAACTAAGCACACAATAACAGGAGGCTCCAAAGTAAGGGGCGGAGAGACTGCTGCCCATTGCATGCCCGACCTGTCTTACTTTTCAGTATGTATAATTTGTGTGTGACAAATAATTAATAGATAAAATTTACAATATTTAGCAATACAGACATGAACCTTTCACAGCAAACCAAAACCTTTCTATCCAAAATACATGACACTGAAGTAGGAATCCAGAATGACTATGGAAAAGCTCTGGAGATAGGGGATTGTTGGATAAGTATGTGCGAGCGTGCAAGCCAAGTCTCAAAATACCTAGGAACAAAGTCTTCAATGAAATAGATTTAATGCAAATGAACAGATCCCAGCTTCAGGCCAGCTTCTGGATACCTGCTCCAAGGTCAAGCTCTCCTCTGAAGCCAGTTCTTTCTTTTTTTTTTTTTTCTTACCCTCCCCCACCCCCACCCCCACACCCACCCAGCCAGTTCTCTCAAGGCCAGTACCGGATAGCCGGTTGGGAATAACAATGTGCTCCCCTTACTCCGGGTTAAAATGCTTCTTGTTGGCCCAGATGGTGCATACCTTCATCCCAGCTCCCAGAAGGCAAAGGCAGGAGGACATGAGTCCCAACATGGTCTATGTAGTCCAGGCTAGACAAGGCTACATAGTGAACTCCTCTCTTTAGATAGATCAATAGATAGATAGGACAGACAGACAGACATGCTATCTCATCTTGAACTAGAGCATACTCAAAATTAATTAATCCGAGCCAGTTTATAGTCTCATAAAGACAATCAGACGGGGCTGGAGAGATGGCTCAGTGGTTAAGAGCACTGACTGCTCTTCAGAAGGTCCTGAGTTCAATTCCCAGCAACCACATGATGGCTCACAACCATCCGTAATGAGATCTGATGCCTTCTTCTGGAGTGTCTGAAGACAACTACAGTGTACTTATATATAATAAATAAAATAAATCTTAAAAAAAGAGAATCAATCAGACATTGAAAGTCAAAACATTTGGACATGGTGGTACATGCCTTTGATCCCAGATAGCGGCAGATGGGATGGACCCTTATTTCAAGGGGAGGGGAAAGAATGCCATAAGCCACCCCGCCCCCATAACCACAGGCACTTCCTCTTACTGGCAGTTCTTATGAAAACAGTGACTTGCTTTAGTCTAAATCACCGGGAACTGAGGAAATTCAAACTGCACGCGCGCGCCTGTAAAGCTGGACCTCCTCCCTCAGGCGACATCGACGTCTCTGCTGTGATCCCAAGGAGCCCCAGCAGGACAAGGCCTCAGCCCTGCCATCCTGGGCTGCGTGGTCCACAACTAAGATGGCATTCCTCCCGTGGGGTTTCACCTGCTGTGAACGCTGCACTGCTCATTGGCTTTCTATGAATTACTTAACAAGCAACACCCTCGGGCTGCAAAGAGTGCTGGAGGCCATTACCACAGAGAAGCTTACTACTTCTTCCCGACTTATTTTAATTAAAAATTTCAATTAAGGACCTGGGGTGCGTGTCAGTTGGAGACCGCGTGCCTAGTCCTCAGCGCAGCACACTCTGGGCACAGTGTCACACACCTGCTCACCCCAGAGCTTGGAAGGTGATCAGGAGGGTCAGAAACTCGAGGTTACACCCAGCTACACTGAGACTTCAAAGCCAGCCTGGGTAACTTAGATGCAGATATGTATTCATTCATATTCCTCCCTGCCCCCTCACAAATGAGAGCTGGGACAGAGCTCAGTGATAAGAACATTCCTTTCCTGGCATGCAAAAGCCCCCGGGTTCAGTTCTGAGTCTTTTACACACACACACACACACACACACACACACACACACACACACACACAGATTGTAGAAGGGGAACCCCCTTGAAGGTGATGTTGTGGCAGATCTGATAGTATTCTGAGGTTGAAATCAATACCAGAAGTCAGAGCAGAATCAGAAGCAGCAGCTGGTACCTGATGTGCCACACCCAGCACGCAGAGCTTTTTTTAATTAATGTCTTTCATTACCTGTTGAAGCCACACTGAACGCAGAGTTTCTGTTATTCATGCATGATCACAAGTGGTTAAACCACTGTGTGTGTGTGTGTGTGTGTGTGTGTGTGTGTGTGTGTGATTTACCTCTAGTTTAGACTGGTTGGAAGGGTGGAAGGGGCGGGGGCTAGCTCAGTGGGTTTAGTCTCCAGCATTCCCACCTCCCACCAAGAACTGAAGGAGCAAGACAAGGAAGGCTCTTTGAGTGGAGCGGCGTGGCCCAGGGTGCTGCCCACCCAGTCAGCGCTTTCCCTCGGCGGACATCTAGACAGCTCTAAGCTGAGTCAGCTGGTAGTATTTGCCCCCAAAGGCTGAGGGCAGAACACCTGCCCGAGCGCCCGTGCCTAGAAGCCAGCCCCACCTCCCCAGCAGTCTCCACCCGCAGCAGCAGGCACAGGGCTAACTAGGGGGAATGAACAGGCCCGATCGCCCGAATCCTGCAGTTTGTGGAAGAAACAGATAATATCAATATAAAACCACTAAGTGCTTAAGGGCAGCCAAATCCTCAGAGAAAAGACCGGGACCTGCTTCAGAGGCAATGCTCACAGACATCCAGATCAAGGAAAATGAAGTTGCTAAGTAGGCTCGGTGAGCACAAGACTAAGCCACAAAAGACATCTGAAACCACATTAAAGCGCAGACTTTATGCTCAAAGAAGAAACAATTCATTGATTTGTTTGACAAATGTTTATCAAGAGCTCGTGTGCGCGCTCGTTCTCTCTCTCTCTCTCTCTCTCTCTCTCTCTCTCTCTCTCTCTTTCTCTCAAATTAATTTACTATGTATACACTGTTCTGCCTGCATGTGTGCCTGTAGGCCAGAAGGCGGCACCAGATCTCATTACAGATGGTTACAAGCCACCATGTCATTGCTGGGAATTGAACTCAGGACCTCCGGTAGAGCAGACAGTGCGCTTAACCTCTGAGCCAGATCTCCAGCCCCTTTTTTGGTTTTTTAAGACAGGGTTTCTCTGTGTAGTCCTGGCTATCCTGGAACTCTTCTATAGAGCAGGCAAACTCAGAGTTTGCCTCCAGAGTGCTGGGACTGAACACAACGTCTCTCACAAGGAATGCCTGTTTTGAAGCATACTGATTTTTCTACTTCACCGCCTGTATGACACTAGACTCTTAATCTCTCTGGTTCTGTTTTCTCCTCTGTAAAATGGGAAGAACATGTACTTTATGTTATAGATACCTATTTAACCAGTGAACAGATGAAAATCTCTGAACATGGAATGTGACCAGTTAAGAATACACAGAGAAGCGGAGAGCATGGGAGAGCATGTGTATTCTATGCTGGAGATTGACAGGCTCATCCGAGTACGAGGAAACGGCATGATCGGAACACAGGACGATAGGTCACCACGGAAGTCGGAATGATGGGACCAGATAGGGACACTGAGGCCAAAGCCCAGTTTCCATTTAAGGTAATAAGAATCTACCGCAGGGAAATGCGGCTGCAGGTACAGAGCTGATGACGGATGGATAGGAGGGTTAGGAGCCAGGACCGACAGGAGTAGGAAAAGTGTGGTCAGACTGAACTGGAAAAGTACAACCCCGTGTTTGTCATGACAATGCCGGTGAAGGTAAGTAACTGGGCTCATGGGACTTTGGAACCTTTGAGGAGAGCCACCTGGGTGGAGAAAAGCCTCAAGGTAGGCGAGCATGCCAGCCTGCTGCAGGGTAGGTAGTGACCAGCCCCAGGGGTCTATTTCCCTGAAGAGTCTTTACCACAAACCACCCCCAGCCTCAGCAGCACTTAAGAGAGAGGTAGGTGGGAACGGGAAGGTCTTTTTTATTCTTTTCTTTTTCACAGTAAGAAAACACATCAAATGTTTATAAATGCTGCACAAATGCTAAAATATAATAAAACTTGAATCTTTTTTGTTTTGTTTGTTTTCCGAGACAGGGTGTCTCTGTAGAGCCCTGTCTGTCCTGGAACTCTCTCTGTAGACCAGGCTGGCCTTGAACTCAGAAATCCGCCTGCCTCTGCCTCCCAAGTGCTGGGATTACAGGCGTGCGCCACCATGCCCGGCAAAACTTGAATCTTAAAATACTGAATGCAAAGTAGCTAGTCGACAGCTTCTGGAGGAATTAGCCCCAGCTGAGAACGCCTAGTATACCGTTCCATCCTGGAAGGAGGTTCGGAATAGAGGGGGTAGGGTTCAAGCTGTACTACATCAAAGCTGACCGGGCTCATCTGAACCGCAGGCGCGCACCATCTGAGCAGAGCAGACCGCCGTGAAAACTGCGGCTCTGCTTACTGAGGGTCACTGTCCGAAGCCCGAGACAGAGGCAAAGTCTGTTACTTCTCCAGAAGAAATTATAGCGGCCTTTTCCCCTGGGAACCTCTCCTTTTCTTCCAAATTCTCCAATGAAGACCTTGTAAGGTGGGCACACAGCTGTAAGCCAGCACTGGGGAGGCGGGGCAGGAGCGTCAGGAGTTCAAGGTCACGCCCAGCTGGAGGGCGGGCTCAGGTCAGCGACGCTACAAGAGACCCCGTCTCAGAAATGGCAAAGGGGACACAATTGTAATCTCTGTGCTCAGAGGCCGAAGTGGCACAGCAACTGCCAGTGTCCAGTCAGCCTGGGCTACGGGTGAGACCATGTGACCAGGAAAAAAAAAGGAAAAGGAAAAACCTGTTAGGAACAGCGGGGGACAGCACATCCCTCTGACTCCCAGCATCAGAAGGCCGAGGCAGAACAACAGCAAGTTGTCTCAAAATTAACGTCGGGAGGCTCGGCTGGGCGGTTATGAGCTCTTGCTGCTCTTCCAAAGGACCTGAGTTTACACCCACGTCGGGCAGCTACAAAAGACCTGGACTCAAAACTCAAAACGAAACAGAGTGTAAATAAGTTTATATGAGGGTAAAGTCGGAAAACAGAATTACATGACTATGCAGCTTAGTTATAAGACATATCGCACAACAGTGTTTCATCGCCAACTTTGGGACCTCTATCTACTAAGTTAAACAGTCGACTAACAGTGAAGGCAAGGGGGCTGGAAAAGTCGCTCAACTGGGAAAGCAGTTTGCCCAGCACCAAGGCCCCGAGTTCGATCCTCAGCACCCATAAAGCAGCTGCAGTAGCAGAGACATATGCCGCAGGGAGTGGAGACCTGAGGATCAGAAAGTCAAGGCTGTCCCTAGGCACAGAGTAAATGCAAGGCCAGGCCCGTGCATCTCAGAGCCTCACCTCACAGAGTACTACAGCGCTGGCTGGGCAGTGGTGGCCCACACCTTTAAACCCCGTGCCCCAGGCAGATAACCCAGAGTTCAAAGCCTGGTCTACAGAGCTGGTTCCAGGACAACCAAAGCTACACAGAGAAACCCTGTCTCAAAAAGAGGGAAAAAAAAAAAACAGCATTGCGGCCGGTAAGGGGCTCCGGTGTCCCCCCTCCCCCGTGCTTGGTAAGCACCCCTGCCAAAACCCTCTGCTTACAGGACAGACGTGGATTAGACCGAGGGACAGATGGGAAGAGAGTGGGTGGGAGACAGAAGTGAGCAATGGGCTGAGGAACGTGATCAAACATATTTAATACTGAAATTCAGTATGAATCGAGGTTTTGACTGCAGAGACCAGAGGAGTTACAGATGGCTGTGAGCCACCTCCTGAGTGCTGGGAACTGAGCGCCCAGGTCCTCCAGAAGAGCAACTGGTGCTTTAAAACACTGAGGCACCTCTCCAGCCCCTCAAAATAGAATATACACATGCGTAAAGATTCCATCATAAAACATTTAATTTATGTTAAAATAAATGTTAACAAATATGTCAATAAGATATAGTAATAAATATGTTTATATTAGTAAATTTAATAATTAAAACATTTTTAAATGCTTTAGGTGTGGAGAGCTTTTGGGGGTAGGAATTTGACAAGGGGCCAAGACAAAGAAGTAAGCTCAGGCGGGACTCTGACTAGGAAACAGGCTCAGATTATGAACATTTACCTTTGAGTTAATGCAAAGCTCAGAGCGGACCAAATTATGTTTCCTTAAAATTATAAACCAAATTATTTTACTCTAGCTATTAAAATTTAATATGAATTATTCCTATTTGCCCCCCTAGCACACCTAAAAATTTTTTAAATCTGAGTAAGATAGGATGATTCTTACTAAAATTTTTAGTTACCATTTTAATAAAAATGATAAAGTAAACCCAAACAATACCTCCATGTCTTATTTTACACACAACCAGCAAAAGCCTTTCTCCTTCAGGTAGAAAACACTTCACTTCACTTGAACAGATAGTTAGTCCTGGTGCTGTTCATTTTCCCAGACTGACATCACCCCATCACCCCAGCACTCAGACACCCCATCTACATTTGTCTTCCAATCAACTACATCTGTGAGAAGTTAACTGTCTAGTCAGACTCTGAAATCTCAGATGTCAACTTTCTCCAGGCCACTCCATCTTTGAGAACGGGTCTCCTATATGGTTGGCCTTGGCTTCACTGTACAGACGAGGATACGGTGAACTTCTGAGCCTCCTGTCTCCACCTTCCAATTACTGGGAACACACACACACACACACACACACACACACACACACACACCCCAGCCCAGGCTTTCTGTCTGGGTCTACAATCAAGCCTTGCATATAAAGTCAATCTAGACTAGACTGGACAGCACCCACTTTACAGCCAACAGCAGAGACCTGTCACCGAGCATGCAGGGGGTAGCCTGGCCTGTCAGGTACATGACTCTAACACTTCCCCACTAGCCTATTATTAAGTTCAGACCAGTGGCTCTAGAATAAGCTCCTGGTCAAACCCAAATTGCATGCTGTAAGCTTAGAGACCAAACAGACTTTTATCTGTGGTGTTGGCTATGACGTAACATGAAACACCACACCAGCAACAGACATAAGATGTTTTGCATGATTTTATACTTGTATTTACATGAAAGTTTGCCCCAGAAGCCTAACAACTATTTCCTAAGTTAACGAATTAGGTCTCACATATCTCCACTTGCGCTACCTTGGTAGGTGGGAGCTAAAACAGATGAAACAGACTCCCTACTTTCTCGTTATTCTGACAAACACTGACAAAAGCAGCTTAAGGAAAGGCTAGAGTCGGCCACGGGAGGGCGAGCACTGAGGCAGGAGAGCCCGGCTACTCCGCATCCACCACTGGGAAGCAGGCAAACGAACGGCGGCATACACAGCCACCCTTTCCCCCTTGGGGGAAGGTACCTCTTCCTATATTAGGGGCAGGTTTTCAGTCTTCAGGTACACCTCTCTAGAAATGCTGTGGACACCCCCAAGTGTGTCTCCTGGATGATTACAAATCCAACCACATTGACAGTGAAGACAGACTATCACACAACTTCTTGGCCCCTCGATTTAAGATCCAGTGAAGATTAACCAACACACCCTGGTCCTGAACTCCTGGCATTCACAGGAACAGGGCAGCGTGGGGTATGATCCGGATAAATGGCACAAAGGGCAGGAGCTGGACAGGGAATGGAGAGCCTCGTTCTGCTGAGGGAGCAGACATCAGGGGAGGGCACAGAAGCGATCTCACTGGTCCCTGGAGAACATGCAGCTTCATAACTGACTCCCTAAGACCCTTGAAATCCGTTAAGTGTTAGTTCTGCTCCAAGCTATTTCTCCTAAGACGCCAAGAACAGCAAGGCACTGTGGCACATGCTTGTGACTCCTTGGGTAGCCAAGGAAGGAAATCTCTACAAATTTCAAGTCAGCCTGGTGATCTACATGGTGAGCTTCAAGTCAGCCAGAACTACAGAATGAGACTTGCTAAATAAATAAAAGTTCACCTTTCAAAGTTAAGCCTTAGATGGTCAGAGTGGCTTCTCATAAATCCTAGCATTTGGCAGCCTGAGGTTGCCTAAGTTTGAGGCCAGCCTGGACTCTACAGTGAGTTCCAGCCAGCCTGGGCTAGGATAAGAGCTTGTCTCAAAAAAGCTCTTTAGAACGATAGGCCAGAAGCAGAAACAAGGCTTCCTCAGAGGCATGCACATTCTCATGTGGTTGGGTGTCTTGGCACGCTTGCAAAGGGCTCTAAGAAGGACCACAGTGCTGAACACAGTTACTGTGAGCAAAAACCGCTCTGGGGAGCTTCAAGGGCTCTTATCTGGGAACAATATGTGCTCTGGCCACAACAGGAGGCTTCTCCCATCTTCCCATTCCTCTGCCGCCTCGACAGGCAGCCAATCAGAACACATCTTATTGCCACTTAACCACAGGGATCTAACCAGTGACAACATTGAACAAGAAATTACATAGAGCACGCTGCTCACAAGAGGCCAGCCCAAGTCTTGACAAAGGCTTAACACTTACAAAGACAGCTTGAAGCGGGGGGTGGGGGGTGGGGGGTGGGGTGGGGGGGGTGGGTGTAGCGATACAGTGACAAAGTCAAAATATTTCACTTGTTTATTTTAAAGTTTACTTTAAGAGTCCCTGTAAATGTCAATATATTGTAAAGGGCCAGGCTATACATAGACCACAGGACTAATCCTCTGAGTAGCCTTTCCAGTGAACCAAAAAGCCAGGGAGGAAGGCAGACTGAAAAGTCCCGGCTGATCTCATTAGCCCGGCTTAGGAAGCTGTGTAAGTGTGACTTCAGCCCTGGATCACACTGCTATATTTAGTTCATACCTAATATGGATGAAGTCCTGACCGGGGCCATTTCCTCTCTCCACAAAAAGAAACTTCCTTGCTTTTCTTCTATCAACAATGCAAAGGGTGGGCTCCTCTGAAGGGGGAGGTTTAAAAAAGAAAAGAAAGGAAAGAGAGAAGGCTGGAGAAAAACACTGACAAATTAGGATGTGGCTTATTAAACTCTGCCCACTTTGACACTGCTAACTTGAAAACAATTCTGAAATCAAAATACACGATGTCACAAGGGAGCCGCCTCCTTCCCGCTGCCAAAGGGGCTCTTTAAAGTATTTTACAAGAGACTAATTAGCCAGGCCTCCAAAACACAAAGAGGCGAAGCAATGGAGCCCTGTAACTCCCCTTCTACAGCCTATCAAGCAGTGTGCTGTGCATGGGTGCCAGCCTGTAGTAGAGCACCCTGTGCTGTGTATGAGGCCTGGGGTTCAGGAGTTAGCCCCTAAGAAGAGAGAGAGAGGTGGGGAGAAAAGGAAAGAATCATTCATTCATTCTCAAAGACCTTGGTGCAGATCCCAGCCCTGCTACTTACTGGTCGTCTCTGAATGTCACCTATGACACAGAACTGACATGCCTAATTCAGAGTTTATGTGAGGATTGACTTAGCTAACACATACAAAATAGCTGGCGTACTGCACCTGGCCCATAATCAGCACCCGGAACTGTCTATTATCCTGGCTTTCATATCTTGGCTTTTATCGGTTTACTGTGTCCTGCATGGGAGTAAATTAAGTACTTTCAAAAAGTTTCTAACTTTATAATAAGTTGACAGATAGAGTCACTTTATGATCCTTGAGTCACCTGCTAATCACAGCCACACTCAAGTATTAAAGCTTTATTACCAACCCACTGGGAGACAAGAAGGAAGCTAGACACTGCAAATCTAGAAAGAACTACACAAGGAGACCAGCCAGTCCTGATAGCGCGTGCCTTTAATCCCAAGACTCAGGAGGCAGAAGGAAGATGTCCAAAGTTTAGGCCAATAAAGACTACAGAATGAATTCCAGGCCAGTTAGAGAAAAAAAAAATCTAAGCATACAGTTTGCAAACAAGGCATGTAGCACAAGCCTGCAACCCAGCACTCAAAAAGCAGAGGCAGGCCGGGCGGCGGTGGTGCACGCCTTTAATCCCAGCGCTTGGGAGGCAGGGGCAGGCGGATTTCTGAGTTTGAGGCCAGCCTGGTCTACAAAGTGAGTTCCAGGACAGCCAGGGCTATACAGAGAAACCCTGTCTCAAAAACCAAAACAAAAAACAAAAACAACAAAAAAGCAGAGGCAGGAGGATTTCAACTTCAGTGATAGCGTGGATTCCCTATCTCTCAGAAAGAAAAGGGAAAAAAAAAATCATGTAAATTTACACTACTTCTATTTCTTCTGTTAAAAATTAAATGAACTCAAAGTCACTTGGGATGGAGACTTTAAAATATTTAAATATATCTAAATTTCCCCTTAAGAAAGCACTATTCAATACCAGTTAATATATAACCAATCAACTTAATGGCATACCATAAAAATAAAAATAAAATCTGGCACCATAGGAAGACAGAAATTCAAAGTACTTCTACAGAACCACCCCACTTAACCCCACAGACCTCTTGACCACTTCTGAGATTTCGCTTTAAAGGAGGAAGGAGACAAAGACACTCTCCTAATGCCTTAACTTTAGTCCTGAGCACTGGGCAGATTTTTTAAGATGGAGCACGTCCTTAGCTCAGAAAGGAGTCCCGTCTCTGCCAGGACTTTTGTCAAACTAGCCCCTCACTTCTGATTTAGAATGGAAAGTTCTCCACCTACTTGCTAAGCCTATTTGCAAGCAGGTCTTAGTAATATCCTAGAGATAGAAACCACACAGATTACACACAGACCTGACACAGACCAATAGTCTAACTCTGCCTCCACTTGCGTAAGAGCGAGTGAGCAGGGGCCACTGCGTTCGCTCTAAGTGCTCTCCTTAGTAATACTTTTTTTTTTTTTCCCCCGAGACAGGGTTTCTCTGTGTGGTCCTGGCTGTCCTGGAACTCACTCTGAAGACCAGGCTGGCCTCGAACTCAGAAATCTGCCTGCCTCTGCCTCCCAAGTGCTGGGATTACAGGCATGCGCCACCACGCCCGGCTTTTTTTTTTTTTTTTTTTTTTTTTAAAGTAATACTTTTAATGTTACCAGGCCCAAGAGTCAGGTGCTATTACCTCAATGGAGACACCGAGTGAGGGGGGAGCCAGGATTTAAACACAGCTGCAGAGCTCCAGCATCCAGTTTTTAAAACTGAAATGTGGGTAGGTGGGTACATGTGCCACAACATGCATGTAGGGGTCAGAGGACAACCTTGAGTGTCAGTCCGAACCTCTGAGATACACTAGAGCAAAACAACTATGAGCTTCGGCACTGGCTTTCCCTGACTGCTCTTTCCGCTTGTTCTCTATGGGTTTGCCTGTTTAGTTTATAGGACTGGAGGTCGAACCCAGAGCCTCACGGTTGCCAGGCAAACGCTCTACCGATTGGCTTCACCCCTTCAACCTATTTATCCGGCTTCTCATACGAGCATTCTTGTGACTTTAACAAGCGCTTGCATTTTCCCAGTCAAGTGGTTTTTTTTATTGTTTCTTTCTTTCCCCACTAGCTGCCTCGGGAAGTGAGTGGGGTGGGGGAGCCCAGCACAGTTCTTCAGCAGCATTTTATCGACTAATAATCCAATGAGTTAATCCACGATGCAGTTACGCACAGCACTGTGCAAACACCTGTACCAGCTCGCTGAGGTATGAACACTTCTCTGCGTCCCTTCTCCCTGCATTTGGGAAATGCAACACAAAAATAAGCCTGCAAGACCGAGCACCTACTCTAAACACACTCAGGACATGCTTCTGCGAGTGGAAAAAGCCTCCCAGCCCAGGAACTACAATGGCTCCCCAGGAAAGAGCTTCCAGGGACTGGGCAGAAGGTCCCCTCCTCCAGTCCCCTCCTCCAGCCTGGGCTCCAGAGTGCATCTGCTTTGTTCCCCGCGCCTGGGGCAGCTGCTGCGTCCAACCGGCACTAAGGAAGGGCTAGTTTAATGAAAATTGCTTAAACTGGCACAAATTCCTACCTCTCTTTATTCATGAAAAAATGCCATGGAAAAAGGACACAAACTATACTGTGCTTTCTCGCTGAGCCCTAAGTTTGTTTGAAGACATCATTTTAAAAGGGACAAGGCGACGGGACCTGGCAATGGCAGACTCCCCGGCACCACAACCTTCTTAGAACGCTGTATCTAAAGCGGTAGCTGCCAGAAAAACCAGAAATTAAAAAAAAACGGTACAAATTCTATGAAATGACAGAAGGCGTAAGCAGCATAGGGGGAAAAAAAGCAAGTTAAATCTTGAAAGCTTGCCGGGTGGTGGTGGCGCGCGCCTTTAATCCCAGCACTTGGGAGGCAGAGGCAGGTGGATTTCTGAGTTCGAGGCCAGCCTGGTCTACAGAGTGAGTTCCAGGACAGCCAGGACTACACACAGAGAAACCCTGTCTCGAAAAACAAAAACAAAACAAAACAAAACAAAACAAAAAAAAAAACCTTGAAAGCTCAGTCTTCATTTTATTTTGGGAAAGACTGCTCTCAGTTCCAGCATTAGAGAAAAGATTCCTATAGCTTGCCATGCGGAAGTTTATCTTCCAAAGCCTAACTGGATTGCAGAAGAAGACCGACCCTAAATTGAATGAACAAAAAAAAATTTTTTTAAAGATTTATTTATCATTATATGCATTACATGTAAGTACACTGTAGCAGCTGTCTTCAGACACACCATAAGAGGGCATCAGATCCCATTACAGATAGTTGTGAGCCACCATGTAGTTGCTGGGAATTGAACTCAGGACGTTCACTGAACTAAGAGCAGTCAGTGCTTTTACGCACTGAGCCATCTCTCCAGCCCCCAAAATTTCTTAAATCATACACACAAAGCTTCACTCAGAACCAGCAGTGGTGGCCCCTGTCTCCGACCCTAGCACCCAGAAGATAGGGGCCGTCTGCCAAGCATTTGAGGCATCCTGGACTACATGAGCTCAAGGTTAGCTCTGGCTGCACACCCTGTCTCAAAGACCGCTCCCTAGCCGGAGAAGGGGTGTGGGACACTCAGACCTTAGCAGGCGCCTGAGATGAGAAAATTAAAAATTCTTTAAAATCAAAGGTTTTGGGGTTTGTTTTGGCCTCATTTTATTTCGTTTTAGTTGGTTGGTTGATTGGCTTTATTCCCGGGATTTGGTGGGAGACAGGCCTCAGTATGCAGCTCTGGCTGGCCTGGAGCTCACAGAGATCCCCCTCCACACTCTAGCAATCTATTTATTTTTACTTTATGTGTTTGTTTTGCCTGTATATGTGTACTTATGTATTCATGCCCAGTGCCCTGAGACCAGGGGGGACATCAGAGTCTCTGGAATTAAGAATTACAGGCAGTTACAGGAACCAAACCAGGTCCTCTGCAAGAGCAGCAAGTACTCCTAATTGCCATGCCAGCTCTCCAGCTTCCAAGAGAAAATTCTTAATTTGAAGAGAACTAGAAATCAGCACACTGGAAGCCGTTTCGCGCCATCCTAAAAGCTAGAGTTAAGCGGGAATCTGTATACGTTGAGATCTCTCCCAGCTAAGGACTGTCACACGAGAGTGAGTACAAGGCTTCCAGCTGATCAGGCAAGAGCTCGCCAGTATATCATCTGGGCTTTAACGACGCGCCAGTGACATCAGCCAGCCTACGCTTTATTCTGTCAATTAGTCATCAAACACAACTGTGGAAAGATCGCTCCTTTACCAAAGGATTGCATATTTTACAGGGTATTTTAGAGATTTCTAATCAGCCGCAGTAGAGTTAGGGCCTACCTACCAACTGTACTTAAGTGCGTTTACTTTTCTAATAAGATTTACTGAACGGCTGGCAGGTAGGAAGTAAGAAATCTACGGAACACTGCAGTGGACACAAAAATGAACTACAGGGCGTCCTACCTACACTGAGCTTCTTGGATTATGACAGAGAGGCTGGATGGGGGAAAAAAACTGTTCACTGATAGGAAACAGAAAAGTCATCCCGAAGAACTAATAAAGACGTGGAAACAGACTTAGGAAGCACGCAGTTTACCAAGTGGGAATGAGATAGGAAAGGTGGCTTCGGGCAGGCAGCAGCGCCCATGTGGAACAAGAAACTAGCTAAGGTAAGGGCCCAGGAGGCAGGAGACACACGTGCCCAGTCACGGGGTCTCCACTATGACGGTTGGGGCTTGAATGGCTTCTGGAGCCTTTCCTGTACCGCCAGTCTCAGCTTGCAGATGACCAGCTGGTGGTGGGTTTTTTTGCTGATTTTGTTTTGTTTTCTTTTCTTTTCTTTTGTTTCCTTTCCTGTGGCTTTGGAGTTAGTCCTTCACTTAGCAGAGCATGGGAAAACGTTTCTGCACTGGGCTAGCAAGGAGAAGTACATCTTGGATCTTCAAAACACATTGCTTAAAGCAACGCTTACCTCCCACTGTGGCCACGAGGCACTTTGCCTTCCAGGGAGCCTGGGTTTAAACATGCCCCATACTTCAGTTTCATAGATCTTTGTTGCCATTCCAATCCCCTGAAATCCCTTGACTTCTGGAGCCTTTCCTGTACCACCCCCCCTCTCAGCTCGCAGACTTACCAGCTGTTGGTGTTTTTTGTTGGTTTTGTTTTGTTTTTTTTTCCTTTCTTTTGTTTCCTTCCCTTTGTTTCACAGGGATGCAGGCCTGGTGCCCAAGCTGTAGACATCGCTTTGCACTACAGCAGGCAGACTGAGCTGAGGAGGCAGCTATCTACCTACCTGTGATTAAGAGCTGCAGAGAGAAAGACAGCAGGGAAAGAAAGGGACACTCGACTCCGGGGTGTGCCTGCTTCCTCTTCCCTCCCTCCCTCCCTCCCTCCCTCCTTTCTTTTCTTTCCCTTTCTCCTCTCCCCTCCTCCTCTCTGCCCAGCCCTTGCTGGCTTCAATTCTGCTCTGTAGCTGAGCCTCAACCTTCTGATCCTAGGTGTGAGCCACCAGGCCTCCTCCTCTTTCTTCTTAGCAATGCTGGGGACCGCAGCGATCCGCACATGCTGGGCAAGCACTCTACCATCACCCGAGCCAGCCCCAGCCCCCACAGAGGTCTTTGTGAGAATTTTATCCTTAGTGAAAATGGCATTTCTCAAAAGGAGAGACCACATGTCCAGTTTAGAATTCTATTTAAGCCGGGCGGTGGTGGCGCACGCCTGTAATCCCAGCACTTGGGAGGCAGAGGCAGGTGGATTTCTGAGTTCGAGGCCAGCCTGGTCTACAGAGTGAGTTCCAGGACAACCAGGGCTACACAGAGAAACTCTTTGTCTCGAAAAACCAAAAAAAAAATTCTATTTAAGATGAACAGCCTGGTGGCCCACGGAAACCGGGCAGGGTGAGGAGGGAAAGGAGGAGGGCTGGAGGCCGCTGCTCTGAGAAGGATGGCAGCAGCTCCAAGTAGAGAAGACACAGAGAAGAAATGAACTCAGTAGGTTTGGGGAGGAGGCAGTAGGAAGATGTCAAAGGACGAGGTGTGTCTGAGAAACGACAGTGGCCTTCTAATGAGTCACTGGCTTCAGAGGAGTGTTTTATGGAGTCAGACAAGGAGCAGTGTTGAGACTCAATTCTGTTTAATATGACAGAGGTGCAGGATCTTGTCAGAAAGAAGTCTGGACAAGGTAGAGAAAATTGGGACTTGAAGACACACACCTCTTTGATATTTGTGTGGCATTTAAAAGATGTAAGTTCTTCATTGTGAAGAGACAGGAAAATGCCTGAAAGCCAGAAGGTAGCATCGGATCCTCTGGATCTGGAGTTACAGGTGGGTGTGAGCCGCCGTGCCCCGTCCTCTGCACGAGCCGGAGGCCTGTCAAGAGGCCTGAGGTGCTCTGGAGGGACACACCAGCAGGGCAAGAGCACTTCCTGCTCTTCCAGACCACCCAGGTTGGAGTTCCAAGATCAGGAACTCGAGGCCAGCCTGGGCTAGCTGAAACCCCTTCTCAAAAAGAAAATACAGAAATTAGGGCCAGTGAGATGTTCAGCAGATATAAGTCAACTGCCACATCAAGCCTGGTGGCCTGAGTTCAAGCCCAGGGTCTACAGTGTGATGGAGAAACCAACACCTTACAAGATGATCTCTGACACCACATACATGCGTACATATATCAAAGTATAAAACTATAAGAAAACCATAAAAGTCAACCATGGTGCCTTATGCCTGTAATACTAGCACTTAACAAGGCTGAGACTAGCCGGGTAGTGGTGGCGCACGCCATTAGTCCCAGCACTCGGGAGGCAGAGGCAGGCGGATTTCTGAGTTCGAGGCCAGCCTAGACTACAAAATGAGTTCCAGGACAGCCAGGGCTACACAGAGAAACCCTGTCTCGAAAAAACAAAAACCAACCAACCAAACAAACAAACAAACAAAAAAAACTAAGACTAAGGCTGTAAGATTGCATACAAGGCCAGCCAGGGCTATACAAAAAGAGCAAAAAGGAAGGAGGGGGGAGAGGGAGAGATAGAGAGGGTGGGCAGGGAGGGGGAGAGAGAGAGAGAAAAGGGGGGGAGGATTATTATAGCCCCGGCTGTCCTCGAACTCAGTCTGTAGGACAGGCTGGCCTTGAACTCACAAATCCACCCGCCTCTGCCTCCTAGGTGCTAGGCTTATGTCACCACCCAGTGGGAATTGCTATAATTAATTCAACAACCAGCAAATTTCAGACAAGTATCAGGTTTACTTTAGAGAACCCTAACCTACAGAATACAATCTACAAAAACCGACACATGAGTTTCTTTAAACCGCTGCTGACGAGCCACTCCTGAGTACCAGTAATGACTTTCACCCCTCCGCATTCCGCTCACCTTTACATCAGCTATCTCGTCTAGGCTGTCACACAGAAAGTCATTTCTAAGCTCTTATTTCAGTGGGGTTTGCTTTTTGTTTGTGAGGGGTTTTCTGAGTTTTTTAAGACAAGATCTCAAATAGCCTAGGCTGGCCTAGATCATATACCTAAGCTATTCAGGACCTGGAACTTCTGATCTGCCTTTCACCACCCCTGTTTAGGAATATATTTTATTCTGTTTGGTTCTGAGTATAGAATCTACGGTCCTCGAAGTAGAGATCTCCGTGCTTCAGCCCGCTGAGTGCTGGGATTATAGATTTATATCAACATAGCCAGCTCGTGTCTGTCTCTGTGTGTGTTTGTGATTCTCATACCGTATAATCCGAGTTAACCTAGACCTTGTAAGAACCCTCCTGCTACAGCTTCCAGAGTGCAGGATCACAGGCATGAACCACTACTCCCAGCTTCCACCGGACTGACGGAACATAGGTCATGGGTCACTGTATACTGCAGTCAAATGAGGGTGCTAAGCAGCTGACTACTGCATCCACCGTGGCTCAACTACCCATCGTCCAACTACACTTAAGGAAAAAAGAAAAGGCCTGGCCTTAATCCTTTCTCACTGCTATCTGCTTCTGTTATCCCCGTACACACCCAACAGACCCTAGGCAAAGACTGTATCTCACCACCTCCCTAATCCACACATACAGAGGGGAAAGTTAACTCTGAAAAGTGCTTCAATTTTTAGAACAGATTTCTTCTAAAGAGCACCGAGGGAACTCCTACTGGAAAACCCATTTAATCAATACCAGTTTGAACAATAGATGTTATCAGTGACCTCTGATAGCTCAGCAGGTAAAGCAGGAGACTGTAGCTGCAGGTGGGCTTTCCGAGGGCAAGGGTGGAGGTGTATTCCTTTAATCCCAGGGTAGGCAGAGGCAACTGGATCTCTGAGAGCTGGAGGCCAGTTGGGTCTACAGAAAATGTTCCAGGACAGCCAGGGCTACCCAGAGAAAGGGCTGGAGAGGTGGCTCGAGGTTAAGAGCACAGACTCCTCTTCCACAGGTCCTGAGTTCAATTCTCAGCAACCACATGGTGGCTCACAACCATCTGTAATGGGATCTGATGCCCTCTTTTGGTGTGTTTGAAAACAGCTACAGTGTACTCATATACATAAAATAAATAAGTAAATCTTTAAAACAATAAAAAAAATTGCTTTAATCTAGCAAGGACCAAACAGAGCAACTGTTATGGAAACTACAGGTGACATCTAAGTTTCTTTTATAATCCTAAGTAAGTTTTCCTTACACAACTCACGTCACATATCACAGGAAGACTAAAACATTACACACACACACAAAAAAAAAATCTCAAGGACTCATTCATAAAAGTCTTATTTGAAAAGGACTAGGGCTTATTTGCAATTAAAGGCCCTACTGACTGTCAAGTACCAGGATCACCCGTGTTACTGATGGCTGGAGACCGTTTCTAGACTTTAGGCTGCTGTATGCACTAAAACATGCTGTCCTCTGGGCAAGCAATCAAGAGAGTGCACCCTTCATACGCTTGCGTTGTTTGCAAAACTTTCAAACAGTCTTGCGTATTTGTTCCGCTCCAGTTCAACATTTAACTTCTAAGGTGTAACTGCGTTTTCCTTTTTTCTCTTAAGTGTATGTAGATCTCACAGCAGCCGCTCCCCCAGTATTCCTAAATGGCGCACGAAGGCCTAATTCACTCTCCTTCAGTTTTTAATGACTACGCACCTGCGTAATCTACCACCTGGTCTCCACCTTCAAAAATAAAAATAAAGCAACTGCTTTGGTTGTTCGATCAGAAAACCACGGAGAGCACTGGCGAGTCCTCCCAGGTCCCGACCTGGGCTCCACCTAACTGCAGCTGTCATCTCTGCTGTTTACCCACGATTGCTTTGATTTAGTCTTCTCCCACACATACAAGTGAAGAGGCGGGCTGCCTGCTGGTAAGAGTGTTTGTGTTACACCAGGTGATTGGCAGGTTGTTTTTTTTTTTACAAGCTTTTATTGATTGACAGTTTTATAATTCTACTGCAATGAGAATTAAATGTTCTTCTTAAACACACACGCACCATATCACTACCACCACCACCACCACAAAAACAAAAACAAACCATGGAAGACTGTTGGGCTTCTTGTTTAGAGCTGTATTTTATATTCAAAGAAAAAAGAAACAAAACTCCACCGGGCAGAAGCATGTGGTCCGCTCTGGGATTTATACCTGGCCCTAGTTCCAATATTGTTACTTGTTCAAACAGTACTCAAATTTAAATGTTCTTATTCTAAACACTGTCTTATGTATCTACATTAGGTGGCGACTTTCATGAGTTTATGATTTTATATTTTAGATGAGACGAGGAAAAATTAAATAATGCTAACTGCTGTGCCTAGGGTCCTAGCGACTCTGGAGGCTCCAACAGGAAGATCAAAAGTTCCAGACCTGGGGCTGCAGCGATGGCCCAGTGGTTAGGAGCACTGGCTGCTCTTCTAGAGGACCAGGGTTCAACTCCCAGCACCCACACGGCAGCTGACAGCCATGTGACGCCAGTTTCAGAGGACCTGACAGTCTCTACTGGCCTCCTTGGCACAGGACACACACACACACATGCAGTACACTACAGGCAAAACACCCACACACATAAAATAAACGAATATATTTCAAAAGGAACCAGCAGTCAGAACACTTGCCTTTAATCTCAGCACTCAGAGGAAGGTGGACCTCTGGATTCAAGGCCAATCTAGTCTACATGGAGAGTTCCAGGTCAGCTAAGGCTATATCAGGAGACCTTGTCTCAAATTAATTTAAATGTTTAAAGGGCTGTGGCATTACTTAGTGATAGTGTGCTTGCCTAGCACACATAAGGTCTTGGGTTCCATTCCTAGTACCATCAAAACTAAAAAACAAAAGAACCAAAAAAGCTACTTGCTATTCTTCACACTAATACTTGGTACTGACCACTGAGGTCCTATGAGCCAAGTCTCATTTAAAAAAAAAAAACAGAACTAAAAGCTCCTAAGAAGCTGGGCGGTGGTGGCGCACGCCTGTAATCCCAGCACTTGGGAGGCAGAGGCAGGCGGATTTCTGAGTTCGAGGCCAGCCTGGTCTACAAAGTGAGTTCCAGGACAGCCAGGGCTACACAGAGAAACCCTGTCTCAAAAAAACCAAAAAAATAAAAAATAAAAAAAAATTTAAAAAATTTAAAAAAAAAAGCTCCTAAGAAATTCATAAACACATGCACTGAACTAAATTTCAATTTCAGCTAAGTCTACTCCGATGGTTTGTATCATAACTCAAATGTCATTTTCCATCAGAAACTCATTTCCACTCTGTGTCCCAGCCTCTAACCCAGTAAACCTGTCTTAGTTTTCTGCTCTGCTTGATACAAATCTTAACTGACCCTGTCTTAATCACACTTCCCATCCGGCCTAACTCACTTCCCAGAGACCCATACCCTACTCCGGAAACACCGGAAAGGAAAAGCGGAGCCTCCTCTGCCTGGGAAGGAGGGTGGCGGGGAGAGTCTCGCTCACCACACCCCACCTGGCTTCTAGACACCCCTTAGGCATCCTTCTAAAACACCCTGAAGTCCCCTTCCTGTCACTAGTGCATTAGGCGCTCCCTGTACTCTGCCTGGCCCCTGTGTCTTCCTCATTCTGAGCTCCTGTCACAATTTTATATTTAACCAAATCAACCACCTTGGTATTTGACAAAAGTAGCCTCTGTTTTAGGTCTCCAGAAGCAGCCCCGGGATAAAAGGAACAAGGGCAGTTTCCACTAACCTCACATTTTATTCTATTTCCAAGTCCTAGAGTTCCCCTCTGGACACCCCAAATGAGGAAAGCAGTTAGACAAGGGAACGCTGTCTTTTTACACTGAATTTCACATTCAATTGTTCGATCTCTGCGGCACTTTCTATAGAAAATGTTTTGGAAGCACTGAAGTCTGCCCTTGAAACTAAAAAACTCCCACTTCAGACTGCCAGCAGGATCTACTCAAACCTGCCAAGGAAGAGCAGGCCCTCCTCGGCCTTGGGGGGTGGGGGGGAGAAGTCCCGGGGGACTAAGCCTGCACACACTAAAGCCAGGCCAGCACTTCCAAGGCTCAACCTCAGCTGTCAGGGCCGGACTATCTGGCCCCTCCCTTCAGAGGCCCGGCTGCTCCTGGGGACTTCACAGTGATGTCCGAACTCACATCCTGTCTCAGCTCCCTCTAACCACCTGGGTGGCGACTTTCCCAGGGTCAGGTCCCAGCCTACTTCAATCTTCATGTCGAGCTCCTAACTTACCAGGAGCCACATTTGACTCCATAAGCGAGTACCCTCTTGCCATTTGTTTTGCGGTCCCGGGGATCGATCAATCCTAGGACCTAACAGGCTACGCAAGACCTCTACTACCCAGTTACAACCCAGTTCTCTCTGAGACAGGCTATCACCACACGGTCCAGACTGGCCTTGAATTTACTCTGCAGCTTAAAGTCCTATCACAACCCCTCCCAATCCCATAATCTTGGGACTACAGCAGACAGAGATAACCCAATTCAAAATGGTAGTGCATAAAGTTTAAATGATGGCCCATAAACTAAGTCCTGCAGGGAGATTACCTCCTGCTTGGATAAGAAATCCATCACAGCACACCGAAGCAGCCAGGCCAAGTGGAGAGACAGTGGCGTTGATACAACCCAGGGGCGGGGCATACAAGCAAAACTCCAAACTCCTGATTCCTCTCCATCTGTGTGTAATCCCTGGACCCCAGAGGCTGAGAAGACTGCCACAAATTTAAGGGTAGCCTGGGCTACAGAGTAAGGCCTTGTCTCAAATGACTATGTAAAAAAAAAAAAAAGAGGGACTAAGTACACGGGTCAGTAATCACCTCTCTGCTCCTTTCATTGGTGGTTCCCAAGTTAATATTTATTTACCTTTACACAAACAGAATCTTGGAACTACAGACATCACCAAGAAGATACACTGGTAGAAAATGTGGCAGACACACGAAAAGATCAGAAGTACTAAGCTGTGAAGGAAAAAGAGGCAACTAGGGCTGGAGAGATGGCTCAGCGGTTAAGAGCACCGACTGCTCTTCCAGAGGTCCTGAGTTCAATTCCCAGCACCCACATGGTAGCTCACAACCACTGGATCTGATGACCTCTTCTGGCGTGTCTGAAGACAGCTACAGAGTACTTACATAAATAAAATTTAAAAAAGAAAAAATCTTACCCCCCAAAACAGTAGCTATCACAGAGGACTGGCATCTGTGGCATCTGTGGGCTACAGAAAGGAGGACAAAGGATCAAGGTTCATGACTCAGAACGTCAGGGCCTCCTAAGAAATAAGTTGTTCAAGAGAACAACAGGGTGTTGCACACCTGTACTGTCAGCACTCAGGGCCTGCAGCAGAACTGCTCTAAGTTAGAGGACAGCCTGGGCAATGCAGGGAACGCAATTCTATCTAGCTTAGGAAAACCTGCCCAAAAACAAGAAAAAAAAAAAAAAAAGACAAAAGGGGGGGGGTTCCAATTAAAGAAGGACAGACTGACACACACTAACAGGACAGCACCAGTGCTCCCGAGATGGCCAGGGCTTGAGAGCTCGCTGCTGGCAGCTGCCTGCAGCAGGCCCTGTAGAGGAAGGACCAGAGTTCAATTCCCAGCATCCATGCTGGGCAGCACACAACACCGTAACTCTAGCCCCAGGGGATCCGACATCCTCTCCTGAACACAGCGGCACCTACAAACCTGTGCATATACCCACACTCGCATATGTACATACATACGTGAAGATTAAAATAGCTTTTAAACATATATTTTTTCAGGGCCCTGGAAGGGAAAAGAAGCCATCTCCTGCCCAGCACTAGGTAGCTTTACCATCCAGACACAGACCAGGCAGGCAGCTCAGTCACTACAAGCCTTGCAAGCCTGGCCCCTGAGTTCCCGCTCCAGAGGCCGTGGGGTAGGAGGAGAGAATCAGATCTAAGTTCCTCGAGGACCCCGAAGGTGTGCTGTCCCATACACAGACACACAATGAGTGCTTTTTTTTTTTTTAAACACAGGAAGTTTTCAGCCACACAGTGGGATGACTCACACCTATAAATGGACCACTTAGGTGGCTGAGGCAGGGCTGCCATGGGTTTGAGGCTGGTGTGAGCTCCAGAGCGAATCCAGACCAGACTGAGATCCTATGTCCAAAACAAAACAAAACAAAAAAAAAAAAAAATGGGGGGTGGGGGGGAGGAGTTTTCAGCTACACAAACTCAGGATCAGGATAGTTGATGAATTAATAACTAAGGCTGTTTAGCACGCCACCTTAGACAACCAGTTCCGTGTCCCCTCATTGCTTTCAAAAATAACTCATTACTTATAAGAGTATTTTCCCCGTGTGCATTTCCCACATGCAGAGTTTGAAAAGAAATCAACAACCTTTACCACCTTTTCCTTTTCTTTCTCCTTTCGAACAACCAACTGGGTCTGTATCAGCGTAAAATTGGCCTATACTAAAGCACAGAAAAGATCACTTCACAGACAAAAAGAGAAGCTGGAGAGAAAGCAAATTTGCCCAGGATAGCCCAGTCAATGGCTGATCTCAGCCCTCCACAGCCTGTAAATTCAGTGGTTTTCACTACAGAGATGGACCACTGGGAAGGGGTATGCAAGTGACTCAGCTCTGGGAAAACACACCCCACCCATCTCCTTATGGAAATATTAAATCAACAGTGAGCAGGGCATTAGGCATCTGTCATGTCCTTTCCAAAAGAAACAGTATGTGTGTGTGTCTGTGTGTGTCTGTGTGTGTGTTGCTGAAACACGCATGGCCTTGCCCATGCTAGCCAAATGTACTACCACCGAGCTCCATCTCCAATCCCTTCCCTCGTTTTTAAACATTCTTGCCATATTTTATTGGCCAAGACCTCCCAAACTACGCAAAACCGAAGCTGTAAAGTGTAGTATCTGTGCGACTCCAAGTTGTTGGGCTTGCTGTTGATTTTGACACTGGGTTTTCTACGCAGCCCTGGCTAGCCTGTAACTCACTGTAGACGAGGCTGGCCTCCAGCTCAGAGGTCTGCGTGCCTCTGCCTTCCAAACGCTGGGACTAAAGGGCCAGCTTCGGTTTATAATTCCTTGTTGTATAAGGCCTGTAAGGTTTTACCATTAAGCACTGTTCTTTAGATTAGCATATACACTTTCAGGTCGTATTTTGGCTTTGTTTTGCTTTGTTTCGTTTATCAAAACATGATATCTCACACCTATAACCCCAGCCTGAGGCCGCCTGGACTACATTATGAGTCCCAAGACAGCATAAAGATACAGAGTAAGACCCTGTCTCAGAAAGAGAGGAGAGGACAGACAAGAAAGGGTACACCATTCTCTCTCGTCTCCATCTCTGGCCTAGCATGTTCCTTTCTCTATGCTGTTTTCTACGACCCTCTCCCCGTTTCTTCAGGTTCCTTCCTACGGAGCCTCAAAAGTATTGTCTGCCACCTCCAGTCACAGACATTGTGATATTTTGAGAGCCCTAAGCCTTTTTCTTCTTAATGCTGCTTAATACAGCTTTTCATGTTGGGCTGGCCCCTAACCGTAAAATTATTTTTGGTGCTATTTCATAACTGTAACTTTCCTACTGCTATGAATTGTAATGATAAAATCATCTGTGTTTTCCAATGGTCTGCCGGGCGGTGGTGGCGCACGCCTTTAATCCCAGCACCTGGGAGGCAGAGGCAGGTGGATTTCTGAGTTCGAGGCCAGCCCAGTCTACAAAGTGAGTTCCAGGACAGACAGGGCTACCCAGAGAAACCCTGTTTCGGAAAAAAAAAAAAAAAAAAAAATCCAATGGTCTTAGGTGACTGCTGTAAAAAAGTCGTTAGACTTTTCAAAGGGGTCTCAAACCCCCAGTTGAGAACCTCTGCTCTTGACATACACACCCCCCAAAAAAAGTTTCTAAAACCAGCAACTAAAAGAAAACACTAAGGCAAACATTGTTATCACCCTGTAGATTTCTGCCTTCCACCTCTGGAACACATCCTTCAATAATTTCCTAATTTCCGCCCTTTCAAATTAAAACTAAGAGAGGGCAGACTTAGTACTGGATGCCTGTTGAATTTCTAGTGTTGCCAGTTCATAAGCCAGGCTATTTAGTGGCTAACAGAATGTCAGGGTTTCGACGGAGGCTCAGTCGAAGTAGGAGACCCAGATGTTTGTAATGTTAACTTTCTCCTCCACTACGCCCTAAAAGGGAGAGGCAGGGAGAGCATTCAGAGAGAGTTCCTAGGCGAAGAAGGCAGCTCCAGGATTTACAAACTGAGGGCGAGAGAAATGCCCGAGGGAGCGGAGAATTCGGGTTTTCTTTCAAACCAAACGCGCTTGCCGAGGTGGCAACACCAGCGAGAGCGGCCAAAAGGTTGCATCATGTGAAAACAGGCGCGCTGGGGAAACAAGAAAGCCAGATGGTGGTAAAACACCGGACAGGAAAGCCCAAGTCGGGAATCTCCGTCTTTTCCGGAAGCCTTGGGGCATCCACCCTTCTTTTCGCTTTTTCTTTTCTTTTCTCTTTTTTTCTTCTTCTTTGCAGTTAATTGCCTGGTTTTGGGTGTGTGTCAGGAGGCTCACATTTGTAACCCAGGCTGGCCTCGAACTGAAGGCACTCCTCAAGCCTCTACAGCTGGGTCATAGCCTAGTCACCACGCCCGCATTAAAAAGTCTCCCCTCCCCCATAGGAGAGGAGGGCTGGGTTGAGGGTCCCTCTTATCCCAGGCTTGCCCTGGGTTTACTAAGTAGCCAAGGCTGGCTCTGAATGCCCGATCTTCCCGAGATCACTTTTCCCAATTGCTGGAGTTTAAGGCTCCCGGGTCCCTCCGCCCCTTTATTTTATTTAACATTGTATCGAAATTAAAGTTTCAGTTTCACACTGGCCAGGCGCTAGCGTTCGAGTAAGTTGGGTGAGCTATCTGCCCGGCGGCCCGAGGCTGGGGCTCGCGGCGGGGTGGGGTCGGACAGGGCGAGCAGAGTGACAGTACCCACGCGGCGCGGTGGAGGCGCGTCCCGCCCTGCGGAGTCGCCTCTCTGTCGCCGCGCCCGCAGGGTCCGCCAAGGTCCCGCTGCGAGGCGGGAAGGCGCGGAGTCCAGACAATGGGAATGGGCGCGGGAGGAACGGCGCCGCCTCGGGCCGCGGGGATGCCGCGTGGGGGCGCTTCGGGGTGCGGGGACACCAGCCCGCGTCGCTCGGGACGGTGAGCGCTCACCTTGACGAAGAGCTCGATGAGGGGCTCTTTGTCCTCCTCCTTCAGCCCGTTCAGGGGCATCGACAGCGCCATGGCCAGTTGGGCTGGGCTCCGCGGACTGCGGCTGTGGCTCCGGGACTGAGGTGGCTGCGGGTTCCCGCCGCTCGCTGGCTCGCTCGCTCGCTGGACAGTCGCGGCGTCTAGCTGCCCGTGGCCCCAGATCCTCAGCACCGCCTCACGCCTCGCGCGCGACTCCGAGGGGGTTGCGGTCCCAGGCGCTTCAAACCGCTGGGCGGAGCCCGGTAGGCGTGGTGTGGGCGGAGCACCGGCCCGGCGCCTTAGGATCCTGCGGGGAAAATGGGCGGACCGAAGCTGGAGGGCGTGGCCTCCGGCGAGGAAGGCGGGGAAGCGCTTTAGCTTCCGCGGAGGACCCGGGAGGACGCTGCGGGGCGCAGCCTAGGTTGGGCAGCGCGGATTGGTGGGGCGGTTCCCCCCGATAGCCACGCCCCTCAGGGGGAGGGAGGAAGAGGTCCCCGGAGCCGGAGCCTGACACCGCCTCCCTCCGCGGCGCAGCTGCTGCTGGTTGGGTGCCAGGTGACCTCATGCGGCGGCTCGCCTCGCGCCCTCTCCCCCGCTGCAGCCGCAGGGACTCATCGTCCCCTCCCGTTCCCGAGGCGGCGGCCTCCTCGGCTCCTTCTGTTGGGCGCGGCCGCCTTTTCCTGGAAAACTTTTGCGAAAGTTTTCATGTCCTTAAGAACTTTTTTCTTCTTCTCACCGCGGATCTCCTTTCGTGATCCTTCTTTATTTGAAGCCAAGATTACTCAAAAGTTCTTATGAAGTCGTCCTTGTGTCCCAGGCTCTGAATAAGGCCAAAACGGTGGGACAGCATCCCGCTCCAGTACAACCCCAGTACTTGAGGCAGCGCCAGACACTTAAAACGTTATCCATGCTGTTTTGCCCTACCCGGACCGATTCCTGCCTTCCGTTCACCCGGGGATCTTTGTATTGGAGTCACCTGAGTGCCGCCCGCCGCGCGCAGGGGCCAGAGTACACCCTGAGGGCAGGGGCCTGAGACACGTGGTCTACCGCGGAATGCCCGGAGGGAATGAATGTCACCTCTGGCAAACTTGCCTTTCTGCTTTCCTTAATCTGCTCATTCTGTGGTACCTTCCAGGTTAGGGTGATGAGCGAGTTGATTAGAAAGGCTAAATTGGGGGTTGGGGGTGAGTCGCGGTTATCGTGCATCCTCTGTGCCTAGTGTGGGTCAGAGTGCTTCAACAGATTGGAATGATGTGTAAAAGTGCGATGCGACCTGCAACTTTATCCTCACTCAACCTGATCTCCAAGTTGCTAGATTCGGTGAGAAGGATGCTGGGCCCAGCAATTAGATCCAGCAATGCTCTGGCTGTTTTAAGTTCACAGTTTGGCAGTGGCCTTAAACACCCTAAACCTCGGCCGGACTTGGTGACATGTAAGTGGCTCTCAGGAGGCTCAGGCAGGAGGGCTGAGAGTTTGAGGACAGTCTGGATATATTTCAAGACTATCCCAAAATGGCCGGGCGTGGTGGTTGCACACCTGTAATCCCAGCACTTGGGAGGCAGAGGCAGGCAGATTTCTGAGTTCGAGGCCAGCCTGGTCTACAGAGTGAGTTCCAGGACAGCCAGGACTACACAGAGAAACCCTGTCTCAAAAAAACCAAAAAAAAAAAAAAAAAAAAAAAAAAAAAAAAAAAAAAGACTATCCCAAAATAATAATAATAATAACAATAGCAGGTAAAAGTGTTTGCCTTGCAAGACTTCCAACCTGGATGTGATGTTGGGGGACCCTTCTAAAGGTAGGAGAAAACTGCTGTCCTCTGACTTCCATCACACACACATACACACACACACACACACACCAGGGTTTGGGTTTTGGTTTTGTTTAGATAAGCTCCCACTAGGCTGACCAGATGGGCTAGCTCAGATCTGCCTGTCTCTGTCTCTACCTCCCAAGTACTGGGGTCAAAGGTGTCTACCACTGCAAACAACAATCATTATAATTTTTTTTTTTTTTTTTTGAGACAGGGTTTCTCTATGTAGCCCTGGCTATCCTGGAACTTGATTGGTAGACCAGGCTGGACTCGAACTCTGAGATTCACCAGTAAGGTTTTAGTAGATTAGGGATTTAGGTTAGTTGGAAGACTGTCTAGCAGGCTCAAAGCTCTGAATTCAGCTCCCAGCACTGCAGAACTGAGCGTGGTGCCCCAAGCCTGTCAGCCCTGCACTCCAAAAGGGCAGGAGAAAGATTAGGAGTTTAGGGTCATCCTCAGCTATATAATGAGTTTGAAACTAGCCTGGGCTACATTAGACCCTGCTAAAAGTAAACAGAAACCTAAGGCTTCCTTTCAGTATCTAGACTAGAGGGTGGTGTTGGTTACTGCCTGTATGATGAGGGAGGGCTGGTACCTCAAGGCGCCTCCTGTGCCCTGTCCACCCCTACAGTCAAGGCCAGCACTGTGTTCCGCTCAGTGATCAGCTAGTTTGTTGTAAGGTAAGAAAAGCCAGCAAGCTGTACTGTAGAACAAAACTTGAACCAGAAACAAATAGAAGGGACGGCTGGACTCTGAACCGGGCCCCGTGTTAATTTTTCACAGAACTGTGAACAGATTAAAGTCCCCTCACAGTCTACCCTTTCCACCGTGATCCCAAATGGTAAATTCAAAAACACACTTAAAATGACCCAGCAGAACCTAAAAGACTCTGCACTGGCCCAAAGACATACACGAGTCCACTGGGACCCAAGTCAGTTTGGGTCCCCAAATTACTCGACGTGTGTCTGTGCTGGGTCTGTGCTGGCCCCAGCCCCCAGCACAGAGATGGCCCACGCAGGGAAAGTGCAACACAGAAGGGGGTCTTTCCATCTCTTTGCTTAAATGGGAGGAAGCTGTGACATTTCCCAAGTCCTGAGGTAGTGTGGCCCCTGCCCATCCCGACACCCTCAGGCAATGCTCAGACCCGGAGCCGTGCCTGGGGACCTGGTCACCGTCATGCCTAGGGGGCCTCAGCTTCCACTCTGATGCTCACAAGCTGGGGAGCACAGACAGATGTGGGGGGAGGAGGAGGAGGAAGAGGAAGAGGAGAAATAGTGTTTATGCAGGGAGGTCCCACAGCACCTTGCTTCCATCTTTGGAAGGCAAAACTTGTATGCTCTGTGCTCCTGTTTGTTTTTATAACACAGAGAAATCTTGAAGATGGGTGGGGGTGTGTTCTCCTCCATCCACACCCTCTGACCTCATCCCCACCTGCTCTCCCTGTGTGCCCCACCCCAGCCACGGCAGCCTCCCTGCTAGTCCTTGGACATATCAAGCACACGGCTGCCCCAGGGCCTTTGCACTTGCTCTCATCGCCCTCTGGACCCTTTGTCTACCAGAATTCCCACTCACATCCTTCAGATCTTTGCTCAAAATAGTAACTCCTTAGACAATGCAAGCTGGGTACTGCCAGCTCAGGTCCAGCCTCTGCTCCCTTCCTTCCTCTTGTGTGTGTGTGTGTGTGTGTGTGTGTGTGTGTGTGTGTGTTCTTCCTTGGACTATTCACTGATGCAGGAGAACCAAGCTACTGTAGCCTGCATCATCCCTCTGCAGGTGGCCCCGGGCTGTATAAGAAAGCCAGCTAAGCCTGTGAGCAAGCGAGTGTCCCAGTGAGTGTCCCAGTGAGTGAGCCAGTAAGCATCTGTCCTCCATGGTTTCAGCATCGAGCTCCTGCCTGAGGTCCTGCCCTCACTCCCCTCAGTGAAGAACTGGGACCCGAAGGCTTGAACTAAAGAAATCCTTTCCTCCCCTGACTTGATTTCAGTCTTGTTATTTGTTACATCGGCAGAAAGGAAACCGGTATGTGTACATATGTCACCTCCTGGCGTCACAAGCGCCTCTGACTGTGCCCGAATGAAGAGTCCTGGTGAGAGGGAGGGTACACAGAATGCCTGAGCCCCGGGCTTGGGTGACTTTCCTGAGGAGACTTAAACACCTAGTCACACATCAAATAGAGAGGGAGGAGACAGGACAAAGGGACAGTCTGTCAGGTCCACCCTGGCGAATTCCTCAGTGGCCTGGGACACTCACAGGAGGATGGGTGACTCACCAGCAGCTGCCAACACGGAGGAGTCCCACCCCAGTCGGTGCCCTCCATGAGCTTCAGCCTTTCTAAGAGGACTACGTGTCTGTCATCTAGGGCAAGAGGGAGTGGTGACTGGAATCTCGGGGGAGGGTCTGGCGACCCTCCCCATCCCCAAGAGGGAATGTGAACAACCCTGATACCTCAGGCTTAGCTATCTGATATATAGGTTTGTTTGTTTCGTTGCTATGACAGCAGGCCAAGGTTTCTGTGGGTCATCACAGCTGCTCTGCTCCATGACAGCCGTGGTCACACCAAGCCTACAGGAAACAGCTCCGTCGTGTCAGCCATACTGCGGGGTCACGTGCCTGAGCACAGCGACCACGGGGAGCCTTGGGTCTCCTCAAGCCTGAATCCTAGCACTTTGCAGGTGAGGCAGGAAAGCAGCCGCAGGCTCTGGGCCAGCCCAGGCTATACATACAGTGAGACCCTGCATCTGACAAGCCAGGGGAGGGCCCATGAGTGGCTCAGCTGTAAAGGCTGGACAACATGAGTTTGATTCCCAGAACCCGCAAAGTGGAAAAAGGGAGGCGTGGGGCGCTGGAGAGATGGCTTAGGGGTTAAGAGTGCCTACCGTTACATGAGATATATGGCTCTAAGTAAAGAAATGAATACCATGTCACAAGGGGTCACAAAGTGGGGAGTGGTGTGGACAGGTTCCAGTCAGCTCCCAGAAGGCTCATTGCCTGGTCCCATCCAGTCCTGACTGTCACCAGCTCAGGATGGCCAACCGACCCTCTGTGCTTCTCTGTGGAGCAGGTCTAAATGGAACCCCATTCAACAGGCTCCACCATGGACCAATGGGTAAAGTGCTTACAGGGCCATCCAGCACAGGATGGGAGCTCCGTCAGCTCCGGGTGTCAGGACACTGTGCACACGCCAAGCCGGGAACGCCACAGTCGATCCTGTTTCCTCATGCGGCCTTTTCTGGGGGATCACACTTTTCCTAGTCCTCACGTTGCAGGTGTGGAAACAGGGTCAGGGAACAGCTAACCCCACGTCACGAGCTTTGAAGATGGAGGAGCCGTCAACTGTCTCGGAGCCGGCGCTCTCTGCACGACTGTACCACGAGCGAGAGCGAGCAGGGCACAAGGCAAACTCCCAAACACCTGTGACTTCCTGTCCAAAGACCTCTGCCCTCTCTCTCAAGGAGCATCCTTGCACAGCACAGAGAAGGGACAAAGTGCCTAGCCCATGTGACTTGGAATGTACCAACTCACAGTCACCGAGAGGGTTAATGATAGTTCACAGAACTCAGAATCATAGATAAATGCCACCACTGACATTCATACGAAGGTCTCTTCATACAAAATATTCCTTTTTGCTATTTATTTTCTTTTGTTATATGTACGCGCACTAGGGTGAGTTTTCCTCTCTTACCTCCCTTCAATCCACTTTCCACACAATGGCCAGGATTATTCATCTTTTAAAAAAAATAGATTTGATTTATTTTAAAAAATTATTTATGCTTATGTCTATCGAAGTTTGCCTGCGTGAATATCTGTGAACCATATGCAAGCCTTATACCAAGGGAGACCGAGAGAGAGTGTCGGATCCCCAGAGACAGAGATTACAGTTCTGAGCTACCACGTGGTGCTGGAAGTGGGACTAGGGTGCTTTGGAAGAGCAGTCAGTGCTCTTAACCATGGAGCCACCTCTCCAGTGGGGACATGAACGCTAAGACCTGCGCTCACGTCCCCCTGCGAGAGCAGCCATCGTCTTAGCTGCTGAGCCACCTCCTGCCGCCCAGCTCAAGGGGTTCTTAGAGTTGCCTTGTCCTGGTGCCTCCTCCCAGCAATAAAACCGTGATCACCACTGCTATGGCAAATCTCTGAGTTCTAGGCCAGCCTGATCTACAGATCGAGTGGAGGGTGGAGAGGTGAATTATGAAATATACCTCCGTCTCCTGAGTTTTGCTTGGCTGTGTCTCTCCGGGCTCCTATCACATAATAACTACCCAGCTAACCCTTGGCGGTGCCAGTCAAGTCCTGTATGGATCAACTCTGCTATGGAAAATTTCAGTTTGGCTTTGAATTCAAGGGTGTTGGTACAATGGGAATTAGATCCGATGATTTCCTGTCGGTTGTGGTCAAGCCATAAGTTTGGCTGAAGTTTAACCTGAATACAGTATTTATAGAATGACAGAGCTTTCCAGTCTCTGAGGAGGGAGCGAGTTAATTTAACAAGCCTGAGAAGCGGAGACACGGTTCCGGTCACCTTTTCTCAGCTCAAATCAAAAGCTCAGAAGCTTCTCTTCCTGGCCACCAGGCTGGCCCAGTAGCTGGATCTTCACTAGAGAAAAGACCATCAAGGCACGATGTATATATACAGCAGAGATCACCAAGGCTCAGAGAGTGTACTGGCTGGTTCTGTGTGTCAACTTGACACAGGCTGGAGTTATCACAGAGAAAGGAGCTTCAGGTGAGGAAATGCCTCCATGAGATCCAGCTGTGGGGCATTCTCTCAATTAGTGATCAAGGTGGGAGGGCCCCTTGTGGGTGGTGCCAACCCTGGGCTGATAGTCTTGGGTTCTATAAGAAAGCAGGCTGAGCAAGCCAAGGGAAGCAAGCCATTAAGTAACATCCCTCCGTGGCCTCTGCATCAGCTCCTGCTTCCTGACCTGCTTGAGTTCCAGCCCTGACTTCCTTTGGTGGCAAACAACACTGTGGAAAGTAAGCTGAATAAGTCCGTTCTTCCCCAATTTTCTTCTTGATCATGATGTTTTGTGCAGGAATAGAAACCCTGACTAAGACAGAGAGGTTAAGCAGCTTGCCTAGGGTCACACAGCAAGTGAATGGGAGAGCCTAGCTAGCATCAAACCCATGTTTCTCTCTCATTGTCTTCTCTGATTTTGACCTAGTAGAGTTCTCATTAGCATTCAAATGAACAAACCAAATGATGTTTGAGGGTGGAGATGTGGCTCAGTGGCTAAGAGCTAGAACTGGTTTCCTAAAGGACCTCTGAGAGTGTGGTTCCTAGCATTTACATCACGTGACTCACAACCACAGCAACTCCAGCTCCACAGGGATCCAATCACGTCTCCGCCTTCCAAGGGCACCTGCATTGTGTGCATGGACCTACACAAAGATGGACAGCCCATACCAGATGATGGGGGTGGGGAGGGGAGCAGCGAGCAGAATGTAAAGTGAATAAGTTAGTTAATTTTTTTTAAAATGCGAAAAATTAAAATTAATAAAAGACAAGAAAGGGCTGGAGTGCCGGTGGTGGTGGCACACGCCTTTAATCCCAGCACTTGGGAGGCAGAGGCAGGCGGATTTCTGAGTTCGAGGCCAGCCTGGTCTACAGAGTGAGTTCCAGGACAGCCAGGGCTACACAGAGAAACCCTGTCTCGAAAACAGTCAGGGCTGGAGAGATGGCTCAGTGGTTAAGAGCGCTGACTGCTTTCCCAGAGGTCCTGAGTTTAAATCCCAGCAACCACATGGTGGCTCACAACCTTCTGTAATGGGGTCTGATGCCCTCTTCTGGTGTGTCTGAGGACAGTGTTCTCACATACATAAAATAAATAGTTCTTTAAAACAAACAGCTAGGCAGTGGTGGCTTGTACCTTTAATCTCAGCACTCTGGAGACAGAGACTGACAGAAAGAACTCTAAGACCAGGCCAACCTGGTCTACACAGAGAAACCCTGTCTCAGAAAAAAAACCACACACACACACACACACACACACACACACACACAGAGAGAGAGAGAGAGAGAGAGAGAGAGAGAGAGAGAAAACAACAGTGCGACCATATGTGCACATAACCCCAGTTTTAGGGATGGAGGCATACAAATCCCCCGCTTGTGGCTGCCTTAGTGGGAACAGGTGACCTCAGGCCCCCTGAGAGTCCCTGTCTCCAGGCAACAAGACAGGAAGCATGGAGGAAGCTGCCAATTGTTCCCCGCTGGTCTCCCCACAGATGTCTGCACCCTGCACATTCACTGGTACACATTATCTAAACAGCAGGAAATATTTTTTTTAAACATTTTATACAGGGTCTCACTGTATACCCCTGCCTGGCCTGGAACTCAGAGATCTGTCTGCCTCTGCCTCACTAATGCTGGGATTGAAGGTGTGTGTCATCCTGCCTAGCTAAATTAAATATATATATCTATGAAAATTAAGCTGTACAGTTGTGGCCAATGTAGACACTCCAAAAATGTCCCTTGCTTTTTCTATACAACCGATTCCCCTTTACCTTCATGGTTTTGTGTTAAAAGATCCTTCCTTCAAATCCCGCCCTGGCATGACTAACTTAGGCAAACCGTTTTTACCTCAGCTTGCCCATCCCCAGGAGAATGTGCCCAGGGTGGAAGCAAAATGGCGCCCTCCTTAAATCCCAGCACTGCGGACAGGCAGATCTCCGTGAGGTCCAGGTTTACCTAGCAAGTTCCGGGACAGTCAGGACTCCATAGTGAGGCCCCGTTTCTAATAAACAAACAGACAAAATAAAAAGCAAAGGAAGTTCTGAGTCAGAACCATATAGCAAGTTCCTGCCTCGAAACAACGAGCGAACAAGGGGCGGGCTGGAGAGCTGCCTCGGTCAGAGCGTCGGCCGCTCTTGCAGAAGGCCGCCTGCGTCCGTTCACTGCACAGCACCCGCACAGTGGCTCACAGCTGCACAGAGCTCCAGTTCCAAGAAGTCCCGTGCCCTCTCCACCTCCATAGGCACCAGGCATGCATCTATGTGGATAAAACACTCATGCACACAAAATAAGATTGATAAGTTAAAATATAGTTATAAATATTTTTTTAATGAAAAAGGGGTGCTTGGGAGGCATAGACAGGTGGATCTCTGATTTTGAGGCCAGCCTGGTCTACAGAGAGAGTTCTGAGACAGTCAAAGAAAACCTGTCTCAAGAAGGAGGAGGAGGAGGAGGAGGAGGAGGAGGAGGAGGAGGAGGAGGAGGAGGAGGAGTGGGAGGAGGAAGAAGAAAAGCAAGAACGCAGCTCCCTTGGTGGAGGGCTTGCCTCGCTGGCCCCAAGCCCCCGGTTCGAGCCCCAGCCCTGGATAAAGTGAAGCATGCTCATGCACACTTGTAATCCTGACACCAGGCAGGTGGACGCAGAAGGATCAGAACTGGCAGGTCATCCTCTGTGCACATGGAATTCCAGGGTCACCTGGCACTACCTGGGGCCCTCCCTGTATGGGGAGGAAAAGGAAGACTGAGAGGGAGAAAGGGAGAAAAGAAGGAAGAATGAAGGGAGGGAGGGAGGGAGGGAGGAGGGAGGGACTGGGGCTATAGGTCAGTAGTAGAGCATTTGATTGGCATGAGCTAGGCACAGGGTACTATGTCTACCTTTGCCCAAAACAAACATCAACCAAATTAAACATGCGCATACACACACACACACACACACACCCTGCACACACACACACCACACACACACACCACACACACACACACCCTGAACACACATACCCTGCACACACACACCACACACACACACACACCCTGAACACACATACCCTGCACACACACACACCCCACACACACAGCACACACACACCCCACACACAGCACACACACACACACACACACACACCCCACACCCCACACACACCCTGCACACACACCCCACACACACCCCACACACCTCACACACACACCCCACACACACCCTGCACACACACCCTGCACACACACACACCACACACACACACCCTGCACACAGCCCCCACACACACACACAGCCCACACACACCCCATACACACACACCCCACACACACACACACCCCAGTTGAGGGCCTGGGGTTCCATATTTATGAACACACATCACTCTTCCAAAGGTCCCAAGCTTGCTTCTCATACACTCACAAAGACACACGTAAACACATGATTTTTAAAGTAAATTTTATTTATTTGTTTGTTTGTTGCTTTGAGACAGGGCTTTTTTCTTTGTGTAGCTAAAGCTACGCCGAGCTGACTTTGGACTCATTGGGATCTGCCTGCCTCTGCCTCTCCGGGAGTGCTGACATTAAAGGAATGCACCTCCATACCCAGCTTAAAAATAAAATAAATCTTTAAAGAAAAGCAAAACAAAGCAACAACGAAAACCAAATAAAACAAAATAAAACAAACAAACAAACAAACAAAAAAAAACAACCTGGATCGCACCTTCTGAGAGAGCGGCTGAGTCTGACCTGGCCCACCGCTCGTCTTTCCAGTTCTGTGGGAAGGCACTCAGTGTCCCGAGGCAGTCTCTTCCTCCTTGCCTCATTTTGTTCTCTCCCCTGTCACCCGGTAGAAGGGAACAGAAAAAGGCCAGAACCCTGACCCCTGGCCTGCTTTCGGCTTCTTCTCATGGCTTTTAGCCACCCTGCTCCGTTCTCCCCCCCACCACTCCCCCAAATCCTGTGGTTCCCCTGGGAACAGAAACCCTACTCCCCACCCGCCCCTCCAGCTCTGCCAGCCAGGAGACTGGCTTGTCTTGGGGAAGTTACAGGTTTCGGGGTTTTTTTTTGTCTGTCACTTGGAAGCTGCTCCAGCCAGGAAGGGAACCCGAGTTGACTTGAAGCCAGGCCCTTAATTGGATTGGGTTCCTAGGGAAGCCATCAGCCCTCTCTGCGGCGCTGGAGAAAGGAAGAACTTCCTCCCCAGCCGATGGCTACCACCCAAATAAGGCCAGCGTTACGTGTCCTGCGATCAAGGTTCTCTCTGACATCAGGAAGGCCTTCTGTGGACACATCAGCAGACACAGTGAGTCCTGTATAGTCTAACTGGATCTCTGTATTCACTCAGACCACGGATTTTTACTGAGAGTCTACTGTGTGCCAAACGCCAGACAGCACCTTGGCTCCAGAAAAGACTTCAACAAATACCCAAATCAAACTGTCCAAGCCGGGAGGCAGCAGTGGGAGCTGGGACAGAGGGCCCCAGCCAGGCGGCTCAGCAAGCAGAGGGGCTCTGGATGACCTGAGTCCTGGACAATCCCCAGCGGAAGGTGAGAGCCACGGGCATGGTGGCCTTCCTGTGTGAGACACTCGCTAAATGAGGGGGTTATGAAGGATAAAGGGGAGGGGCTTAGAACCCTCAGCTGGGGGAAACTACATACATTTAAACCCAGCTTTGAAGAAGCAGAGGTAGGGGGATCTCTGTGAGTTGAGGCCAGCTTGGTCTACAGAGTGATTTCCAGGATGACTCTGCCTCAAAAGAGATCTTTTATTTATTTTTTTTTTTTAAAGTTTCTGTGTACATATCTGAGCACCGAGAGCAAGCAGTTCCCTCAGAGGCCAGAAGAAGGCGTCAGAGCACCGGGACTGCAGTTACAGATGGTTGTGAGCCTCTGTGTGGGTGCTGGGAATCGAGCCCTGCTGCTCTGGAAGATCTTAACCACTGAGCCCTCTCTCCCTCGCTGAGCCCCCAGGGGCTTTTGAAAATCTATCCTTCTGCCACATAGATAGATTCCAGGCTCGTCACGCCACCAAGCTCCTTACCTGAGCCATGTCCCTGGCGAGAGAAATGATTAGTCCAGAGGACTCAGCCGGAGGAACAGATTAATCCATCCATTAATTAATCCATCATAGATTGATGAATCATCTTAGTAGTCAGTCTGCTATTTGAGCTGGTGTGATGGTGTAAGCCTATAATCTTTTGGTTTTGTTTTGAGAGGAGGTTTCTCTGTGTAGCCCTGGCCGTCCTGAACTCACTTTGTAGCCCAGGTTGGCCTCGAACTCACAAAGATCCACCTGCCTCTGCCTTCCAAGCTTTGGGATTAAAGGTGTGCACCACCAGGCCCAGTCAGTAAGCCTGTCATCTTAACACTTAAGAAGATGGAAGCTTGGGCTGGAGGGATGGCTCAGAGGTTAAGAGCATTGGTTGTTCGTCCAGAGGACCCAGGTTCAAGTCTCTGCACACGTGCACCTCACAAGTGTCTGAATTCCAGTTCCAGGGGACCTGACATCTTCACACAGACATGTATGCACGCAAAACACCAATGTACATAAGAGTTTTTTGTTTTTTGTTTTTTTTAAGGAAAAGAACCCACATTGTATGAAATCCTTTAAAAAATGATAGAAATATATTTTAAGAAAAAGAAAAGCTGGAGACTGGCAGTTGCAAGGAGTTCAAGGCTAGCTTGGGCTATCTAGGAAGAATCTATCTCAAAGTAGAAGTTGGCTTTTTGATGTTCATACATGTGCTGTGTCTGGGCATGTGCAACACACACACACACACACACACACACACTATAATAAAAGCTTTTTAAATTCTATTGAAGGTTGCTGGAAATGGAGAGATGGTGACAGGATCCAGTCTATCTGCTTGATGACATCCTGTACCACCTATTGCTGACTGGTTGGTCCCTGTCTCCACCTCAAGCTCACACTGGCTACAACCTCCTACTCAAGGTTCACATCATCACCACCACCCCATACTATCACCTTCACCATCATCACAACCATCACCATCACCATCATCACCATCACCATTATCAGATCCTGTACTAGAGGATTACGGAGTCCCTCATATGTGCCTTTTGCACACATTGCAATATGCTACCGACTGTGGAACACTGTCCTGGAGGTCTGCCGAGGCCCTCGAGGGCCTTGAAATCCCAGCAGCTGGGACTTACTCACTGGATGGATGCCTCTAAAGGCTGAGCCAGTTAAACTTCCAGAGTGGGAGTGTCTGGAAGTTCTGCCCCTCCCTGAAGACATATAGAAGGTTAGCCGTTGCTAGGGGAGCCGCAGGCGACACACTCACGCACAGAGGGGTCGGGGTGGGGCTTGCCAGGGGAGAGGCTCTTGAAGCCCAGACCCAGGACGGCTGACTGAGAGGGCGTTGGAGCTCTGGAAGAGCCGCCCACCCTGGGAGCCTACTTATACACAAGTAAGTGAAGAGGGCGGGATTCGAACTCAAGTCTGCTCCGACTTCAGAAGGCGCATTTTTCCGAGCCCCGCCCACCCACTCACAATCACCATCAACTATCATGCCTGCAGGCAGCCACAGGATGACCAGGAGTCTCTCCCGGATGTCTGCTTTTCCAGGAGTCCTTTCAGCTCAGAATACAGACCTGACTTTTGACACAGAGAAGTGGTTCTCACCGCAAAGCTGGTGGCCCTGGCTCAGATGAAGCCACTGACCGTTTGCCATTCTGAAAGGTGCAGGAATAGCCAGCGTTGCCCAGAGAACCACAGGGGCGACCAACTCCTCAGCTGCTCCTAAGCAACACCAGAGCCGACCGGGCCGGCCAGCCCTTCCTCCTCAGAGAGTCTGGTTTGACTGAGGGCCTTTCTTTCCATTCTTTGGTGACTCTTTGGCTATTCACGGCTCATTTGTCCCCTTATTTATTTGGTCTTTCTGAAGCCTAAACAATCAGTTCCTCACATTGCAAGCAGAGGGGGCATGAAGCCATTTGTATCTCTATGGAAAAGGTATCCTTTCCCAGAAGACCAGAGAGCCCTACACTTCCCAAAGAATAAAGGCGCTCTCCAGTTCCGAGGTGCGCTGGGTGCCCGGCAATGCAGGAACCAGAAGCACCCGGGCACCCCACGTCTTCCCAGCCGCATCCTATTCCCTTGACAGCCCCAGGCGCCCTCCCTTGCTGGCAGCCTTTGTGACACTTGGGAGTTGGGCTGGGCCGCTTGGTTTGCTTCCTGCGCGAGGGAGGCGGCTGCTCCTGGAGCCAGGCTTCCTATTGCATGCCCTTATTTGGGGCCTGCCTGCAACCCGTCTTCCCGCAGAACGCCCTGTACCGCTCATGGCCTCCTCTGCCCTGCCCTGCCCCGATCCGCATCGCACCAGGAAGAGCCCGTGGCAGTAGGACAAGCCCCTTGTCTCAGTTGATCCCTCCCAGACACCGTCAGGGTCCTGACAAGTGAGCCCCGGGCTTATCTGCTGTTCCCATCTGCTTCTGGCCTCTGTTTTTGAGGGGCGTGGTTCTGGGAGGATTCCTTTCTTCGGCTGAGCCAGCCTATGCCCGTCTGGCTGCAGGGTCCACCCCTGCTGCGGAGTAAAGGGTGTCCACATAGCCCTGTATGCTGCTAACGGTGATGGCTTTCCACAGCAAAAGACAAAGTCCAGGCTGAGAAAAGCCATCTCAGGACCCGAAGGGGGTGAGGACGACAGAATCAAAAGGGAGAGGAGCGACCCTGTAGGAACCAGCATGTTAGGGGATATTTGTGACCTGGAAGTGTCCCGGCAGACTGTTCCTTCCCTACTTGAGAAGGGGGAAATTGTACCTTTATGGAACGGAAAACCCTGCCGGACCCCATAGCAGGTGACAAAACCAAACGTCAGGCACACAAACACCGGGCACTTCTGGAAATGACTGAGTCACATGGTGTCACTTTTATAACAATTCAGCCTAGAGGGAGGTCAGATCCCAGAATGACCCAGAGAAGAATGAGACACACCCCACTGAAGGAATGGTCTGTAAAATAACTGGTGTGATTCTTCTAGATGACCAGTTAACTGATGTAAACTAAAAGAAAGTTGCAGGGCATGGTGGTGTCCAGCCGTGATCCCAGCACTCAGAAAGCAAGGCAAGAGGCCACGAGTTCAAGGCCAGCCTGGGGTACATGGCCAGCCTAGGGTACATGGCCAATCTGTGTCAAACACAAACCAACAAAGAAACCCCAACCCCAACCTACAAGTTGTGGGGAGAAGGGATGCTAAATCAGCGTAAATCACCCCGTTGTGGTGGCTCACACCTGTGATCCCAGCACTGGGGAGCCTGAGGCAGGAGGATTGCCACGTGCTTGAGGCCGCCTTGCTCTGCATAACAATGGCTACAGCTCAGCTCCCTGGGCCTGAGTCGTCTTTCAGCAGTGGGGCGAGGGTTGTATGGTCTTATCTCACAGGCCATGTGTCTGGGTCCCTATCTGACGGGACAGGCTGGCTGTGCCGTTACGCAGTAAATTTAAAGGACTTGTCCTTCTGGGCCATTTAGGGCCAGGCACTGTGGGTAACAGGGAGTTGGGCTCTGAATGTTTATATAAGCTGTTCCAAGTCGCAGGGTCAGGATCTGACTATTAAAATGTGGGGATTTCTATCTTATTTTAATTTTTAATTTTTTTTTGTCTCTATAACCCTAACTCTGAAAATAAAAATAAAAGTACTGATTGGTAAATTTCCTAAATCTAATATCTGAGTCCCAAAAGAAGGCAGGCAGGCTGTCTCTCTCTCTCTCTCTCTCTCTCTCACACACACACACACACACACACACACACACAGAAGACATTGAAATTAAGGTCTGGGGATGTAGATCAGTTGGTAGATTTCTTTTCTTTTCTTTTTTCTTTCTTTTTTCTTTTTTTTTCTTTTTCTTTTTTTCTTTTTTTTTTTTTTTTGCCTAGCACACATGAAGTCCCGGTTCCATCCCCAGTACCACACAAGCCAGGCGTGGCTAGCCGCGCAGTTACCCTCCCAGCAAATCTGAGAGAGAAGCAGGAGCTTCCGGTCCAAGTTCAAGGTCTAGAGACAGAGGAAGGAGGGTCGGGAGATTCAAGATCTTCCACGCTTGGCCTGGGAACATATGACATTCGCCTCAAAACAAACAAAAAACAAAGCTGGGGAAGATCACAGGAGAGGGGCGGGAGGAAGGCGGTGTTGTGCAACAGGCTCTGGCCTTGACATAGCTGCTGCGCTCGCTCTCCATCCCGCAGGCCCCTGGTTACCCGCGCCATATTGGAAGCATCCTGGAGGAGAAACGGAGGCCCCGCCCCTCCCCAGGATCTCCAAGCAGTTCATGGTTGCCGGGGAAGGGAGACATTTTCTTCAGTCGTGCAGCCGATAAGGTCACCTTGCTCCTATGAACGACCTCTCACCCATGAACGAGGACACAACCCCAATGAAGACCATCCAGAAAGAAAAGGTGCAGGGCAATGGTGGCTCACACCCTCGATCCCAGCTCTCAGGAGGCAGAGGCCGGCAGATCTCCGAGTTCAAGGTCAGCCTGGTCTACAGAAAGAATTCTGGGTCAGCCAGAGTTGCACAGAGAAACTGTCTCAAAAAAGAAAAGAGGTTGGAGTTTAGAGCACTGACTGATCTTGCAGAGGTCCTGAGTTCAAATCCCAGCATCCACATGGAGGCTCACAACCACCTGTAATGGGGTCTGATGTCCTCTTCTGGTGTGTCTGAAGAGAGCAATGGTATACTCATATGTATAAAATAAATAAATCTTTAAAACAAAAAAACAAAAGAAACCCTGTCTTGAAAAACAAAACAAAAAACAGTTTATTTATTTAAAAAAAAAAGAGAGAGAGAGAAAATAAAAAGAATGTGGGGTGATGTTGATAACTAACATTTTAATATTTTTTTCGAGACAGGGTTTCTCTGTATCGTCCTGGCTGTTCTGAAACTCACTCTGTAGACCAGGCTGGCCTCAAACTCAGAAATCCTCCTGCCTCCCAAGTGCTGGGATTAAAGGCACGCGCCACCACTGCCCGACTCACCAGAAGTTTTTTGCTGCATTTCTCTCTATGAAGTCCTGACGAATGCAGCTCAACTACACAATGTAAGGCGGACCAATACATGTGTGTCCTTAGAAAAGAGTCCTTCATCACGTGTCCTTTCACGTGCTTGCTTTAGAAGAACTTCCTCTCTCCTGTGTCGGCTTCAGCGAAACATCCCTTCACAAGTCGGCCTTAGCCCTTCACCTGTGTCCACTTTAACAAAGCATTCCTGCACGTGTGGGCCCCAGCAAAACCTCATCCAGCTGACTTTCCAAAAATCCCTTAAGTTTCCACTTCAGTGTCTGCACACGTGCGTAACCTGGTACCCCTGTGGAGGCCAAAGGACAGCCCATAGGAGCCTGTTCTTCCTTCCACCATGTGAGTTTGGGGGTTGGGGGGTGGAACTCAGGTCATCCAAGCTGGCAGCTAGAGGGTTTACCTGCTGAGAGGGGGCTCACCACACCCAGAGCTCACCGATTGGTTAAGTTAGCCAGCCAATGAGCTTCGGGGATTCACCTGTCTCCGGTGTGGTTACAGATGCCCACCACCAGGGGATTCGAACTCAGGTCCTAGTGCTTGTGATGCCATACCAGATGTGTCCCTGCCTGGTATGAGCACCTAGGTGCTCTCCTCTCCTTCCTACCGCCAGGGTGGGGACCTGAGTCCCCTGGCGACGCCTGGATTTGAAGCTCAGCTCCACCCTCTGTGTAACTGAGATCACCTAACCTTCCTGTCTCTATGGGGAATAACAGTTTTCCCAAGTAGATAGAGCTGTCTGCCACATGACTTACTCAGCAAGGTTCCCTGTTGTTACCCCTCCCCCCTCTCGCATGGAGGTGACGCCACGGATAGAACTCAGGAATTTATGCACAGCTGGGCAGGTACTCTACCTTTGGGCTACACCCCTTACACTATAAGCTGGTGTTCTCTTGAGTCTTGTTTTAAGACAGGTTCTGGGGAGGGGGGGCATATCTCAGGTTAGTTTAAATTCGCCTGAAGCTGAAGATGGCATTGATCCTCCTGCACACACCCCTGTCTTAGGAGGCGCAGGAGACTGAACCCAGGGCTTTGTGCCTTCTAGGCAAGCACGCTCATAGCTGAGCTACACTCGCCCCCAGCTTCAACTCTGGCTCTGAGGCTGATGTCGACTTCTATACTCCCCACTGCCTTGGCGTGTTTGAAGCCCACAGACCTTTGCTCACGCGGTCCCCTCTGACCCTGTTCCCATACTCCCCCTGCGTTCCCAAGTCGCTCTCGGGTTTCAGGCTTCAGGCTTCCAGGGATCTCTGGCAAACACACCTCCACCCTCAGTCCAAATAAACCACTTCCTCCGGGGATCCAGAGCACAGAGCGCAGGGCAGCTCCCGGTGCTTAAGTTGTTTGTGTAACTCGGGGTTCCTCCCACCCTAGCCCCAGCCCACAAGGGTCACTAGTTCTCAAACTCCATCCACAGCCCCCACTTGGGGCTTCCCAACAAACTCCCTCCAGCCCCCTACCGCCCGGAAAGGCACACTCCCGCTACTTTGGAGGCTTTAGGTGCTGTCATTGGTCCGGGGTAGATCACATGATTGAGCTCACCCAATCATGAGCGGCTGGTGTAGAGGCTTTTTTTTTTTTTTTTTTTAAACTTTGTAGTTAAGGTTTTCCTTACTTTTTTCAAGACAGGGTGTCTCTGCGTAGCCCTGTCTGTCCTGGAATTGACTCTGTAAACCAGACCTGGAACTCACAGAGATCCTCCTGCCTCAGGCCACCACAGCCAGACTGTTACTTTTTAGTTTCATTTGGTTTTGGTGCAGACTCTGTACTACCGGCTGTCCTGAAATTTGCTCGAATGGTCGCAGACTCTCAGTCATCTTCCTGCCTCTCAGCCTTCCCAAGGGCTGAGATTGCAGGTTTGAGCTACCAAACCCTGCTTGGTCTCTGTTTTGCAAGCTCCAGGGCAATTTGTCTCCAAGATGTTGATGGCAGCTATCCTCTTGGATCAAAGCAACCTGTAGAGGCAAAGTGGCAGACATAGTTTCTCGGGCTTCACTTGAGTCACTGTATCTATCAGTCCCCATGCCCGGCATCTCCTGAGACTGTCACCCGCAGCAGTTGGAGGAGTTCCCGTAGAGGTCTAATGAGATATTTGAAGCCTGAGGGTTGGGAGAAAGAGGCTCTCAGAGGGATGGGAGACACACTGGAGACTATGAGGCTGCGCCTTTCGAGGGAGGATAAGACCATGGGTCCAGGCACCTCATGGGGGTCTCTCTGCCCCTGGTGTTTTTCAATGGCCTTATGTAGGATGTTGTAGGGTTTAGGTTGCTAAGAAACCTAGGTGAGGTCACTGGGTGGTTCCCGAGGCAGCATCTGACAGGATTAAGATTGATGAGGTAGAAACCAACCCACAGGGATACAGGAAGGTAGGCTATCTTTAACTGTAAACAGCTTAAAGTTCAGTTTGAGAGTGTCAGGAAATATCTAAGGGAAGGAAAGATGCCCTACCCAAGGTCATATGGGTTCAAACTTTAAACCCGGGGCATTGTGATTTGAACATAAAGGACTATTTTTATACTTGCAGGATATGTTAACTGTATCAGAACCTCCAGAGGCAGAGTTAGCGGCAACCGTGAGCTCTCTGAAGTGAGTGCTCGGAACAAACTCAGGTCCTCTGAGGGAGCAGTGGACACTCTTAGCCACTGAGCCATTTCTCAGTGCTTTCTCTCAGGCTTTCTTTTAATTTCTTTTATGTTTTTCTAGTTCCTTCTTTTTTTTTGTTTTTGTTTTTGTTTTTGTTTTTTCAAGCCAGGGTTTCTCTGTGTAGCCCGGGCTGTCCTGGAACTCACTCTGTAGATCAGGCTGGCCTTGAACTCATGACTGCCTCTGCCTCCCAAGTGCTGGGATTACAGGCGTGCACCGCCACCGCTGCATGTAATAATCTTTCTAGCTGCCTTGCCCTTTCCTAGGAGCTTGTCTGTCTTTCCTGCTTTCAAAGGACCACTGTCATCAGATGGGGCGGGGCCTTCCCTCCCGGTATCTTCGCAGGCAAGATGGCTGGCAACTGACGTGTTTGGCCTCACGGAGACCCTGTCCTTCCTGCAGGCACCTGTGACTCAGATGTAGTCCTTTTGCAGGCCTGTGGCTTGGGGGCTCAGATAAGACTCCAGAGAATATCCAGTCACCCTTATCCTTCCTGTGGGCCACCCCAAATCCCAGAGGAGCCAACCTCTGCACCAGGCCTTCTGGCCTCTTCCTAACCTCCTCTCTGCTAGACAGTAGTGACCACCAGACCTGCTAGAGACACAAGTGTCAGGAGGCTTAGTTGGGGTTTCATTGCTGTGAACAGACACCACAATCAAGGCAGCTCTTATAAAGGACAATATTTATTTGGGTCTGGCTTACAGGTTCAGAGGTTCAGTCCCCTATTATCATGGCAGGAAGCATGGCAGTGCGTGGGCAGACAAGGTGCTGGAGAAGTAGCTGAGAGTTCTTCTCTCAGAAGAAGACTACTGTCTTCCTGGCAGCTAGCAGAGGGTCTCAAGGCCCACTCCGACAGTGACACAGTGACACACTTCCTCCAACAGGCCACGCCCACTCCAACAGGCCACACCCCCTGATAGCGGACATGCATGTTTGACAGCATGCCTGGCAAACAGGCAAGAGTTTTCTTTTTAAGCTTTTTACCTCAAAGGCCTCATTTATAAAGAAAGCAAAATCCGTTGCTCCCCAGACTGCCCAGGAGGCACTGGAGGGTCCAGGCCTGGACTCCAGATGTGAGAGGCTCCGTGAAGAGATTGTGTAAGTCTGAAGCTCAGCAGGGACCCTGTGCCAAACAACCAGAACCACACAGATACAGTCCTGGGCTACTCTGGGCCCCTCCCACCAGCCTGACTCCTCCCATTCTCTGGCAATCCACTACAGTCATCTTCCAACCCATTGGTGATGACAGCAAGCTCACTGCCAGGGACTGGAGTGCTGGGTTTAAAAGCCTGTGCCCCTATCCCATCCTCTATCCCCATCGCCACCCCCATCCCCATCCCCCATCCCATCCCATCTCCCATCCCCATCCCATCCCATCACCCATGCCATCCCATTCCATCCCACCCTACCCCATCCCCATCCCATCCCATCCCATCCCCATCCCATCCCTATCCCATCCCATCCCATCCCATCCCCCATCCCCATCCCCATCCCCATCCCATCCCATCCCCCAATCCCCATCCCATCCCACCCTACCCCATCCCATCCCATCCCATCCCATCCCATCCCATCCCATCCCCATCCCATCCCATCCCATCCCCATCCCATTCCATCCCATCCCCCATCTCATCCCATCCCCCATCCCATCCCATCCCCATCCCATCCCCATCCCATCCCATCCCATCCCCCATCTCATCCCATCCCCATCCCATCCCATCCCATCCCCATCCCATCCCCCATCCCATCCCCCATCTCATCCCATCCCATCCCATCCCATCCCCCATCTCATCCCATCCCCCATCCCATCCCATCCCATCCCATCCCCCATCTCATCCCATCCCATCCCCATCCCATCCCGTTCCCATCCCATCCCCCATCCCATCCCATCCCATCCCATCCCATCCCATATCTCATCCCATCCCATCCCCATCCCATCCCGTTCCCATCCCATCCCCCATCCCATCCCATCCCATCCCATCCCATCCCATCCCATCCCCCATCTCATCCCATCCCCATCCCATCCCATCCCATTCCCATCCCATCCCATCCTATCCCCCATCCCATCCCATCCCATCCCCATTCCATCCCATCCCATCCCCCATCCCATCCCATCCCCATCCCATCCCCATCCCATCCCATCCCATCCCCCATCTCATCCCATCCCCATCCCATCCCATCCCATCCCATCCCCATCCCATCCCCCATCCCATCCCCCATCCCATCCCGTCCCCATCCCATCCCCCATCCCATCCCATCCCCATCCCATCCCCATCCCATCCCATCCCATTCCCATCCCATCCCATCCTATCCCCCATCCCATCCCATCCCATCCCCATTCCATCCCATCCCATCCCCCATCCCATCCCATCCCCATCCCATCCCCATCCCATCCCATCCCATCCCCCATCTCATCCCATCCCCATCCCATCCCATCCCATCCCATCCCCATCCCATCCCCCATCCCATCCCCCATCCCATCCCGTCCCCATCCCATCCCCCATCCCATCCCATCCCCATCCCATCCCATCCCATCCCATCCCATCCCGTCCCCATCCCATCCCCCATCCCATCCCATCCCATCCCCCATCCCATCCCATCCCATCCCATCCCATCCCATCCCCATCAAGGCTGACTTGTCTATTGAACTAAGGTTTCTGATTGGTCTGGAGCTAGCCAGATGAGCTGGATCAGCTGGCCGGCACACCAGGAATCCTCCAGTGTCCACCTCTCCCAGCCCACGGATCACAAATGTGTGTTGCCACATATGGCTCTGGGACTGGAAGGAAACTCTTTTATCTACCGGACCATCTCCTCAAACCCTCTCCAGAGTTTTATACCCAAGCTGGGGAATGGAACAGCCTTGGATTGATTCAGATCATGCGACTGCCAGAAAGTCATTAAATCGAGGGTCTGGAAATGGGGAGGAACACGGTCCGGGCAGTGTCTGTCTCTACCATGAGGTTGCTTTTCTTCTCACCTGGCCCACGGCAGAGTTGGAAGCTCAGGCTGGAAAGCTGACGGGAGGAGGGGGAGGTCTGGGCCCTGAGGTGAGGTCAGTGGAGAGGCAGTGAGGGCTTTCATCTAATGCGGAGCAGTTTGAGAAGAGGGGACAGAGACAGTTGCAGGGAGCCGCGGGTCCCTGTTCAGGACCTCAGGAGAAGACCAGCAGAGGCTCCAGCTGTAGCCGCTGGATCGCTTGAGAACCAAGCCCACGTCATTCCTGGCTAGGGGCCTACAGATGCCAGAGCGAGCATGGGCGAGGGCCCATGAGTAATCCTCCCTCTGTCTGCTCCCACACTTACCCTTGCTGGGCGCCAGGGAGCCCAGGCTCCGTGGCCCCGGCTGTCGGGGGGCGGGGGCACCCCCACATCAGGCTGTGCTGTGCTGAGGGCTGCCACCACCACTCCCCCCTCCATCCTTGTCAGCCCCTTCCGCGGGTCTGAGCCCGGATCCCTGCCCCATAGGCTGGCTCCACTCTGAATGGAGCCATTGTGAAAGTCACCCAAGAGCCGCAGTGGCTTCGGGCCAGCACACGTGGCTCCCTCACAGATCCCACAGCGGCCCTAGGCCAGGAGGCCAGGCTTGCCTGAGAGGAGGCTGGAGGGCCTTGAGCTGCTGTACAAGGCCCCAGCCTGCAGAGACTGCACTCCTGGATAGGCCGCACCCTGGCTTCTACAGCTCTAGTCTGAAAGAGGAGAGGAGGGAGGGGCTGGGATCATCCCGGGAACCTTTGGAGATTTGGAGCCGACCGGAAGCTGGATGGGCTCTGGGATAGCTCAGGCTCTCACTAAACTGAATGCCATGATGGGAGAGAAGAAGCCAGAACCAGCCAGAACCACACCCCTCCTGCAAAGCTTAGTATAAGAGGCCTCGTAGGAGCAACTAAGCCCCGGGGGCATGCTGGGAAGGTTTCTGCGGTCCAGAGGTGGGTGGTGAGAAGAGAAGCCAAGGATTTGTTGTTTCCTGATAGAGTGCCAGGGTCTTCCAGACCGAGTCTGCCATGACGCTGTCAGAACACCCTAGGTTCTGTTTACTGAAGACTCACTAACCGTCTGGGTACTGCGCCAAGAACTTCGCATCTCATTTGACCCTCAAAACATCCATAGAAGGCAAGCGCTGTCCTTATCCCCGGGGCTGGGGCTGCCCAGGTAGTTCATTGCACAAAGGAACTGAGTCGAGGCGGGGCCCTTACGTGGAAAATCCTCCCAGTGAGCTAATACTCCATGGTCTGCCGGAAGTCTGGCTTAGTTGAGGAGAGCTAGACTCTCACCATGAGGCTGATAGATCAGGGATTCTAACTCGGATCTGATTCTAGATCCGATCAGTTCCCACACCACGTTCTTTTCCTGCCTCAGAACCCATCTGTCCGCTGTAGCTGGCGCTGTCGGGGGGCTGGGGGGGGGCAGCGGGCTCACTAGCAAGACAGGAACTGAGAACTGCCAAGGTACGAGCTCCTCTCATACCTTGTCCAGTCCACTTCAGTCTTCACTGGCCACGGGAGAGTGGGTGTTTCTTTTTGTGATGTTTTAAGACAGGGTTCTCTGTATATCTCTGGCTGTCCTGAAACTTGCTCTGTAGACCAGGCCGGCTTCGAACTCAGAGATCCGCCTGCCTCTGCCTCCCCAGTGCTGGGACTAGAGCTGTGAGCCCCTACACTTGGCAAAAGTATTTCATTTAGGATTCCTGTTCTGTTTTGCTGGAGACAGGGTCTCACTGTGCAGAGCAGCCCGGCAGCCCGGCCTCTGCCGGTCTGTACCTCTAGAGTGCTGAGACTAAAGATGTACATTTCAGTCCTTAACCTTGTTTTCTGAGGCAGAGTCTTCAGATAAGCCAGGCTGGCCTCGAACTCACTGTGAGGCTGAAGCTGGCCTTGAACACCTGATCCTCCGGCCTCCACCTCCGGAGGGCTGAGATTACAGGAGTGTGTCACCATGTCTTACTTTAGTCCTTTAATGCAAACAGGAGAGACCTATTTTGACTAAGACAAGGAAGGAACGGGCGGGAAGGATTCAGGACAGCCCACGGACTAGAGAGGAGCTGAGCTAGGCCTGGGATAACCTACAAACATGGCTCCCGGACCTGACAAGGGGCAGAGTGAGGGCTGGGTGGCTCAGTGGTGGAGCGCTTGCGTGGCAAGCCCAAGGCCCTGTGTTCCTATCTTCAGCCACTCCAGAAGAAGGAGTCAGGTCTCACTAGGGATGGTTGTGAGCCACCATGTGGGTGCTGGGATTTGAACTCAGGACCTTCAGAAGAGCAGTCAGTGCTCTTAACCGCCGAGCCATCTCTCCAGCCTGATCCTGTGTTCCAAACTCACAGTCCAGCAAGGAATAAATGAGCGAAGGAAGGAGTGGGCGGGGCTGTGGGCGGGGCAACAACCTAACCTCCCAGTCAGGGAGGGCTGCAGAATGGAGCTGCATGAGGGAGGTTCCTTGTGATTGTGAGACTCACCTGAACCTGGCCTGATACCCCGCTCACTCTTCCCAGCCTCCGGATGGCTGTGTCCCTGGGCTTTGTTACATCTCTCCTGGACTACTGTACTTTCTCCATATTTGGAAGGAAGTAAATTAGCCCCTCCCATCCCTACGCCCGTTTCACCCCCCCCTCCCCCATGCACGCATGCATGCAGGCATGAGCGTGCTCGCGCGCGCGCAAGCGCGCGCGCACACACACACACACACACACACACACACACATATACACATGCACACACAACGCACACACTTACAAACTCACATGTGCGCACGCACAAGCACAGGTGAATTCAAGAGTCACTTCCCTTTCCACCAGGGTCTCTGCATGGAGCCTCGGTCAGCATGCTTCCTTGCCCGGCCTCACACCGGGAGTGATCTCAATGGTCTGCCTGCCCTATTCTTTTGTTTGTTTGTGAGACAAGGTCGCGTGGGTCCCAGTTGTGTCCCTGATGTGTCCCAGGCTGGCCTTGAACTTGTGATCCAGTTCAGCCTCTGGAATGCTGGAATCATAAGCGCAGCCACCATGCTCAGCCCTTTCTTAGCCTTCAAAGCCCTTAGTAAAATTCCCCGAGGAAAGGAAAGCACGCTCTCAGAGCACTTGCCCAACAGAAGGATGAATCACCGATGAAGGAATGTCGGGCATTCCTGGAGATGACTGACTCTGGACACTGTCTGTCACCAAGTAGAAAAACACCCCTCCTTCCAGAAGGCCCTGTGGGGCAAAAGGCAGCCGAGGCCAGAGCTCCCACACGGTGCTTCTAGAACACACACAGGGAGTGGGCTATGGGCCTCTAGATCCAGGTGCCTTTGTTGAAGGGACGACTAGACTTGTGACAGGCACTGAGACCTTGGACAGAGGCTAAACTAATATTATCACTGGGCCTCAGTTTCTATCTCTGTCAAATAGGGACCAATTCACTGCCATGCCAGCCTTACAGGGCCTTTCTGAGGCTGGAACAGACCAAGGCAGAGAAAGAAAGCTGGAGGCCTGGCATGGTGGTGTATGCCTGTGAACCCAGCGCTTGGGAGGCAGAGGCAGAGGCAGAGGCAGAGGCAGAGGCAGAGGCAGAGGCAGAGGCAGAGGCAGAGGCAGAGGCAGAGGCAGAGGCAGAGGCAGAGGCAGAGGCAGAGGCAGGTGAATGTCTGTGAGTTCTAGGACACTTAGGGTTTCATAGTGAGACCCTGTCTCAATACAAAATACACAATGTCTGGGGAGATGGTCCAGTTGGTAAAGACCGAGGGTCTCAGTTCCATCTTAGGAACACATGGAAGAAAGCCCGGCATAGTGGGCTTTCAGTCTCCACTATAATAGACTCTGATGTGACCACCCTCATTTTAGAGGTAAAGAAACCAAAGCTTCTAGAAAGGGGTGAGGGCAGACCTCCTGGTTTGTGGTTGGTTTATTTTTTCAGACCTGGGGAGGAGGGGTCTCACGATGTAGTTCAGGCTGGCCTTAAGTCTGTGACCCCTGCTGCCTCAGCCTCAAGTGCTACGGATTACAGATGTTTGCCTTCGATGGCTGTCTCAGCTCCTCCGGGGTCCTGCAGGCCGGCTGAGCAGGGCTGGCATCCTCTGGTGGAGATGCTGGGGTGCTTGTGGTGACAGTCAAGCCATGACCAGACCCGGTGTGAGCAAAGGCCTCCTCTCTCACATCTCTGAAAGCTATGGCTGGTTGTCAGCTTGGAACTCCAGGGGGAAAATTAGCCTACATACCAAACAGAGCCTCTTCGGTGCCCCGGACAAAATATGGTGGCTGCCTTCCAAGAACAAACTTCCCAGGAACTGGAAATTGCTGTAATTTCCCAAGATTGAAGTAATTTCTTCATACTCTGTTGGTCAAGTAGTCAGTGCTCCCATGTTCCAGGGAAGGGCATACACAACCCTCCGTCTAGTAAGTCCAAGGAAGATGAGGCGTTTGTTTTGGAACCATCTCTGTCTTCAGTTTCTCTGAGTCCTTTCAGGAGGGGCCCCTTTCCCTAGACAACCTCTTCCTCCTTCTGTATGCTCAGACATTTTGTGTTTTGTATTGAGACAGGGTCTCACTGAGAAGCCGTAGGTGGCCTAGAACTCACAGACATTCACCTGCCTCTGCCTCTGCCTCTGCCTCTGCCTCTGCCTCTGCCTCTGCCTCTGCCTCTGCCTCTGCCTCTGCCTCTGCCTCCGCCTCCGCCTCCGCCTCCGCCTCCGCCTCCGCCTCCGCCTCCGCCTCCGCCTCCGCCTCTGCCTCTGCCTCCGCCTTCCAAGCGCTGGGTTCACAGGCATGCACCACCATGCCAGGCCTCCAGCTTTCTTTCTCTGTCTTGGCCTGTTCGAGCCTCAGGAAGACCCTGTGAGGCTGGCATGGCAGTGAATTGGTCCCTATGTGACAGAGATAGACCATCTTCATATTTGCCAGGACAGTGACATCCCCACCCCCACCCCCACCCCCACCCCTGGGCTCCTGTTGCCTCCGTCATTCTGGCAACCCATTTACCTCGCTTCCCTGAACAGTGGCGTTCTCTGCCTTTTCTTCCCAGTGCAAGACAGCAACCGGGAGTGGGGTGGATCCCTTCCTACAATGGTAACGGTCTTCAAGCCAAAACATTCGGTGGAACACATGCAGTTCCTTCCCCAGGAGGAACGGAATTGACTGTCAGGATGTTCCCAAGTTCAGGATCGCGGGAGCCCTTGAGGATGTCCTCCAACCCCGCCCCCAGCACAACACTTCGCAGTCCTTGTTCCTGGGAGGGGTAGGCCGTTTCTCAAGCTAGCCACGGAGCTAGCCACGGAGGTATACAGGCGGCAGCCTGGGGCTTGTGACACGTAGGACCTCATGCTCCTGTCCCCACTTCCTGGATACTGGGATCACAACATGCACCATCATACCCAGTGATGCCATGCTGGGCTGAACCCAGGGCATGGAGCATGGCAGGCAACGACTCCATCAACAGAGCAGCGACATCCTCCCTGTCTAGGACTTTAACTCAGACTGGCCGACTGAGGTCGAGACCCTCCTGCCTCTGCCTCCTGAGTACAGGGATTAAAAGTTCATGCCAGTCCTGACTCAGAAATCTGAGCGCTCAATCGGCGGCGTGAACTTCTGACAAAAAATGTTCCACTTAAAGCAGTGTCTCCCCCGCAGGCCTCTCATCTTGGGACGTGCTTCTCTAGAGCACATCTCAGTTGGCAAATGGAGAAACCGAGTCTTGGGAAGGGATGGACACTCCTCCCTCTCCTGGCTGAACTCTGCCCCTGGGCTTACCAGCCACGAGCACTAAGGACAAGCAGGACACACGCCATCTTAGCGCGGGCTCCCCGACGGAAGCCGACAGACACACGGCACACTTTTTTTTTTTTTTTTTTTTTGGTTTTTCGAGACAGGGTTTCTCTGCGTAGCTCTGGCTGTCCTGGAACTCACTCTGTAGACCAGGCTGGCCTCGAACTCAGAAATCCGCCTGCCTTTGCCTTCCAAGTGCTGGGATTAAAGGCGTGCGCCACCACCGCCCAGCGTCGGCACACTTCTTTCTTAACCTGGTTGAGTGGCTATTAGCAGCTCAAATATACACATGGGGAAACCGAAGCTCAAAGAGGGCAAGAGATTTGCCCGGAGAGCTAATTGGATGGCCATCACTTCGAAGGAGCCAACCATCCAAAATGAGCCATCCGGAGGAAGAAGGCGGGGCCGCGGGGAGGAAGGAGAATTACACCTCAGTGAACAATGAACAATGCTTTCGGGTGGGTTCAAGAGCGCCCGGAACTGGCCCCGCGCCAAGAGAAAAGTCAGAGGAAGCAAAGAAATCCTCTGCAAAACCCAAAGCCAAATGTGGTTCCAGCGATTCTGCTTAGGGGTGGGTCAGGAGGTCCTATAGGACGATCCTATAGGTGGACTATCAACCAATTGGATCCCTGGTATGAGTGCTCTGACCAATAGGGACTGGAGCTGGCGTTTATACCTTGTAAGGTGATCGTACCATCCCAAGGATCACCATGCAGGAGCCAAGGGATCCGCTGGGTTCTGTTGCTTAAAACTTGCATAACGGCCTAAGCCACTGACGTGAGCTAGTTTTGGAGAAAGGATGACGTAAGGGTCCCGGAACAATGAGAAGCCAGGGACAAAGGATGGTGTTGTGCTGTGCGTGTGCGTGGGCGCAAGACTTCTCGGCTGTGCAGATGGGGGTTGGGAAGGGCTGGAGGAGTTCTAGTTCCGGCTCCCCACCCTCCACGCCCCACACCTCTCAGTTCACACGGCCCTTGTGGGCAAGCAGTGGCCCTTGCCCTTGGTATTTCCCAGCACCAGCTACGTCACGGCATTCACTGCTGTGGAGTGGAGGGCCCAGAAAACTGGGCTGAAGCTACCAGGAGCTCAGATACCTCTCAGCAGGGAGGAAGGAAAACAGACGTGGACTTTCCAGCCCAGAGAGACCTGGGAATGTTTCTGTTTCTCGTTATTTATGTCAAATATTACCCAATTTCCTCTGTTCAGAAGGTCTTTGAGATGACGGCGTTGGTTGTAGTCAATCTGAGAATGGAATCGTTAGACTTGTCTGACAGAGTGACCCCACAGATAGCATAAGTAAGGCCATTAAAGCCGTCTGTGGCCTTCTCAGCCTCCGCCACATCCCTCTTGACGGACTCTTGGTTCCTGGCACCTCCTCGGCACACACAGGTCCATGTCCCTCTACAAGTACATGAACTCACCCTGGTCATTCTTCACACCCAGGCGTGGCCGGCCCCTTCCAGGCGGGGTCCCGTGAGAGTTTGAGACAGGCTCTCTCTATGTAGCTCAGGGTCCTGGAACTCACTGTGGAGACCAAGCTATGCTGGCATTCACAGACGTCCACCTGACTCTGTTCCCCAAGAGCTGTAATCAAAAGTGTGTGCCAAGATTCCTGCCATTCTGGTGTCTTCTTCTTCTTCTTCTTCTTCTTCTTCTTCTTCTTCTTCTTCTTCTCTCTCTCTCTCTCTCTCTCTCTCTCTTTCTCTCTCTTTTGGTTTTTCGAGACAGGGTTTCTCTGTGTAGCCCTGGCTGTCCTGGAGCTCACTCTGTAGACCAGGCTGGCCTCGAACTCAGAAATCTGCCTGCCTCTGCCTCCCAAGTGCTGGGATTAAAGGTGTGTGCCACCACCGCCGCCCGGCTTCTTTTTTTAATAGTCTAGTTTTCTTCTTGCTATTTGAGTAAAGATCAGTCTCATGTAGCCTAAGCTGGCTTTGGACTTGCTGTGTCATGGAAGAGGACCCTCCTCCTCACCACATACTGGGGTTGTACACTGAGACACCACAGCTGGTTTTGTGGAGTGCTAGGAGGGAGTCCAGGACTTCTTGCATCGTAAGCGCTACCCACTGGGCTATTCTCTCATGCCCTATATTCTCATTTCTTTCCCTCCTCTTTCTCGTTCTCTCCCTCTCTCTGTCTCTGTCTCTCTGTTTCTCTCTCTAATTTTTTTCTCTTTAGGCAACACTTGAAGAGAACACCAGATCCCATTACAGATGACTGTGAGCCACCATGCGGTTGCTGGGAATTGAACTCAGGACCTTGGAAGAACAGCCAGTGCTCTTAATTGCTGAGCCATCTCTCCAGCCCCTCCCTCTTTTCTCCTTCTATTTCTTCCTCTGTTTTTGAGCCATGCTCTCATGTGTTCGTGTATCCCAGGCAAACCTCTAGTCACTACACGGCTGAGCTGACTCTCCTGCCTCCGCCTCTCCAGGCTTGGCAGCACAGTGGGCATTGCAGCGTTCTGGGTTCCCTCAGGGCTGCCCAAGGACGCTGATGGCTTCTCATCCCGCACCTGGGCTGGCCAGTAGGTTTGTTCTTTGCAGGTGCACGCATGGGTAGGTGTTGGGGTGGATTCCTGTTTGTACGACTATGAGCGACTGAGCCTCGTGAGAGCAGAGCCACTGTTCCTGTTCCTTCGCCTGTTTTACCCTGTGTGTTATAGACTCGGGAGCAGGGCTCCTCTCCAGGCACCCCGCCGTTCTGAGGTGTTTATTGAGGGCCAGCCGGGCGCTAAGCCTCATCCTGGGCCATGGACTGGGGTCGTGAATAGAACAGAGAGGACGGTAAGAACAGAATCCTTTATGCACAACCGGCCTCCGTTTCCCTGTCTCTAAAACAAGACATTTTGAAGTGTCTGTGGCGTGCTAAGCTGTGAGCACTCCTTATCTGTCAAACCTGCATCTCTACCTCAGAATCCTGGAAGCTGGGAAGGAGGCCTGGAACCCGAGAGGCTGGGCGGTGGGGTGGTGACGGGCTCAGGTTTCAGGCTGGCCTGGCCTGTCAGCTGGCCTGGTCTCAGGCCCTCAGAGGGCCCTTGTCCCTCCCTGGTTATGGCTCAGGGTCTCTACTTGGCCCCAGGCTGTCTCATCTGACTTCCGACTCACCGTGTGAGCCTCCAACTTGGCCCCTAAGCATGCTGGGATCCTGAAATACCAAGCATTTTCCACCTGTCTGATGTCAGACAAGCTTCTTACTGAGACAAGGGTGAGAGGCCCACCCCTCAGCTGACGGGATGAGAAATGGCTGTACGGTAAGTGCTCTGCCTCAGCTTCCGTGAGGAGAGGGTGATAAAGACATCCGAAAGGCGACAGACCCAGCAAACCGTGGAGCTCAGCTCCGCCTCTCTGTGGATGGAAGACCTCAAGCAAACCCCTTCTTCCGCTGACCCCGTCTTCCTGCAGACGCAAAGACTGAGGGCCTTTTGCCCTCTACCCCCTCCCAGGCCTCTGAGCACCTTGCCTCAGGAGGTATTGTCTGAATGACCTGTTCCACTAAAGCATTTCCTGACCAAAACGGATTTAAGCACTTCTGGCTAGTTCTGGAAATTCCAAATGTAAGGGGAAACCTGATGGAAGCTTCTGGAAGGCGTTCTTAACTCTCTTTCCCTCCTTCCAGCAGCAACCCCCTCAAGTGACAGGAGAATCCTCAGGATGATAAGGGACCCTGTTTGCCTTTGGGTGGGGTGGGGTGGGGTGGGGTGGGGGTCTTTGTTGGCCTCTGGCCCCTAAAGCTGCTGCAGCCTTCGTAGGGATGAAAGGAAGAGGGGACACAGTCCAGGCAGAACTCGTGGGGAGCAAGCCAGCTTCAGTCTGGAAGGCCTGGATTGAGAATCTGGGGCCCGCTGGGCCACACACACAGCACTCAGGAGGCAGAGGCAGGCAGATAGATCTCTGTGAGTTCGAGGCCAGTCTGGTCTACAGAGTGAGTTCCAGGACAGCCCGAGCTATGTAGAGAGACCCTGTTTAAAACAAAAACAAAAATATCAACAACAAAAAAAGCCAAAGAAACAAATAATGAAGGAGAAGAATACAGATGGAGACAGGCTGCCGGCCTCCCTCTGCCTCCTCCTCCTCCTCCCCTTCCCCTCCCCCTCCCCCTCCTCCTCCTTCTCAGGTGTCCAGGGTCTGACTGACTCACTTCCCTTCGCCCCACCTCCTTCACACTGTGGCGCCTGCCCAGCTCGGCTGCTGTCTCCAAGGAGAACCCAGAGAAAACATGAGCCAGAAGCCATGGAGTGCATCTATGGGGTTCTGAGGTGTGCAGCCCGGAGTCTCAGCCCCTGGGAAGCCAAGCCAAGTAGACAAACTAGTGTAGACAGGCTGGTGGTCAGCTCGGAGACGAGACGCAGCTCTGTCCTCAGACACACACACACACACACACACACACTCGCGCGCGGCCTTGTGGGACTGAGGAATGAGTAGGTGCTCAGGTGCCTGGAGACAGAGGTTTCTTCAGTCCCTCCATCACCTCCCACCCACCTCGAGGCCTTTAAAAGCCTGCAGCTGCCAGCACTCAGGAGAGAGGCTGTGACACCACACAGGACACCGGGGCCATGTGTGCTTCTAAGGCCACCACCAGGAAGGCTTTGAGCCTGAGCATCAAGACCTTGGGCTGGCAGTGGAGCTAAGCGGTAGAATGTTTGCCTAGCATGCACAAGGCTCTGGGTTCCAATCTTGTCACGCTAAAAAAAAAAAAAAAAAAGCTGAGTATAATTTCATTCTTGGAAGCTGGAGGAGGCACCAGGAGCAAGAGTTCAAGGCCAGCCTCGTTGCAGGAAACCCTATCTAAAAACAACCAAAAATCCTGTCATTTCAGATACCACCTTCAGTTTTTTTAGGGGAACTCCTCAGAAGGCGAACGTGTATTGGCGCACTGGCATAGGCATCAAACCTCAAACCGGGCTGGAGCGATGGCTCAGCACATGTGATGCTGTCCCAGAGGAGCAGAGTTCAGTTTCCACCGCATCGGCTGCTTCAGGGGACCCAGCACATCTCGTCCTCTTTGTCCTGTGGACTCACATGCAGACATGCAGATACCTATACTCGAGTGCGCGCACACACATGCAGACACACACACACACACACACACACACACACACCCCACATATATTTTTTGTTTTGTTTTGTTTTTGGTTTATCGAGACAGGGTTTCTCTGTGTAGTCCTGGCTGTCCTGGAACTCACTCTGTAGACCAGGCTGGCCTCGAACTCAGAAATCCGCCTGCCTCTGCCTCCCATTACAGGGATTACAGGCATGTGCCACCACGCCCGGCTTATATTTTTAAATAAGACAAGAAAAAGCCCTTCAGGGCTGGAGAGATGGCTCCCTGGTTATGCACACTGGCTGCTCTTGCCGAGGGCCTGGGATGGGGTCTCAGCACCCATGTGGTAGCTCACAACTGTCTGTAATTCCAGTTCCAGGGGGGTTGGGACTGTCTTCTGACCCTCGAGGGCACTGTGTGTGCTTGTGATTCGCATTCAGACATGCAGACAAAACACCCGTCCGTAATAAACAGCACCTTAACCTGCGCGTAAATTCCCCGAAAGAAAGGTGAAGAGCAGCGGCCCTCGGTGGTGGGGTGAGGCTGGACAAGGGCCCTGTGCCCTCGGCCCCCTCCCTGAGCCCATGAACCTGATCCCCACCGATCGGATCAGGCTTAGAAATCCTGTAGGAGCCTTTGACAGAGGGACCTAGGAACTGAGTGGATCAGAGCGGAGCAGAAGTGGGGGCGGGGGAGAGGGGTCCTTCTATGAGTGATCAGAGTTCTTTGTGACTGGCACTGGGGACGGTCCAGGAGCACACCCATGGTGGGTGGTGCTAAGCCCTCAGCAGAACCTGGAGGGAGCCCAAGGGGAGTAAATGACTGTCACAGTTCTAGAGTCAAGACTGGGGACACACACAGCCACTCCCAGAGCATGACACCCCTGGGGCTGAGCCTTGCCTTCCACTCACAGAGGGCTGTGGGGTACACATTTCCCGACCATCCAGGAACTCAGGAGGGTTTGTGACCCTGGGTAAGGCTCTGGTCAGGAACACAGCGTGCTGGTGTCCTACAGTTTTCTGTAGCCAGGGATGAAGCTGCCGTGAGAAGGGACTCCCGGTCCCAGCGGGAGGGCTGGGCAGCCATCTGCTCCACTGCAGCTGTGGGGAGGGCCTACTCAGGGCAAGGCGGGACCAAGGCAGAGAGGTCGCCAGCCGGCGGGGCGGAGCTTCCCTGGTCAGCCTTCTGTCTGGCCGATGCCAACGCTGGGGCCAGATGATGACAGATTTCCTGCTGAGCCCTCTGGAATGTTTGGAACTCAGCAATGACAGTCCAGAAGTTTCTGTTTCCCTGGAAGGCCCTGGAGGGAAAGTTCTAGATAAAGACTCCTGGTTTTGTTTTTGTCCTCCTAGCCTGCCTTAACTACTCTGGGTCCTCCACTGGGGTGGAACAACCGGCTCTGAGACACTTGGCCACTTCTTGTCTCGCATCTCTCCTTGGCATTTAAGAAGCCCGAGTCTTAGGTGTCACAGACGGCAAGGCTGTCTCTGAGACCCACTGAAACCGTCCCTAATTTTCAGTTATATGCAAGGCATCACTTCATTCTACAGACAAGGAAACTGAGGCCCAGAGAAGTTTTACTCTGGCCTGGGAACTAGCGGTGTTGGGTTCCCAAACCCATACCTTTAGCCTCTCCATCCCTGCCAAGCCCTTCGGCTTCCAATAAGGCCTCAAGAGGGAGTGTTAGGTGACAGGAAACAGGGAAACACAGTCCGGCTTTGAGGTATGAAAGCTGGGCCTGCCTCCCCCCCCCCCTCCTGCTTGCTTGTGCTGGTCCCTTCCCCCCAGGATTTCAGTTGCCTTATCTTGTAAGGGCCGATAATTATAGCAACCGCGCTCCAGGGTTGACGTGTGAGTGAGAAGACCTGGTCATCTGTCACACACTTGGTGCACAGTGAGCAGAGGACTGAGCTACATGAACAATCCTGTTTAGTCACTGTGACAACTTGAAGGTGCAATATCCCCCAGGGACTCAAGCGTTTGAACCCTAGGTCTCCAGCTTGTGGGAGGTTGTGAAACCTTCTGGGGCATTATACACATAGGTCACTAGGGGCAGGCTCTGGAAGGCCACAGCCCGGCCATGTTTCTAGTTTGGTGGGGCTTCCTGATCCACCAAGATACAAACAAGCCACTGCCCCCCCCCCCCGGCCCCCCCCCCCCCCCGGTAGCTTTTCATCCAGGTATGTCAAAACCTTCCTCTGTGGCGGAGCAAAGGTTTCTGTGGTGACCAGCAGACCCCCCCTTATCCCTGTAGTCACAGCAGTGAAATGAGCAGACACTCAGAGACGGCCAGGTGTGTGGCAAGGATCCTGGGCCTGCTGCTCTTCATCAGAGCTGGAGGGTGAGCGAGGTGGAGAGGCCCCCAACCCCCAACCCGAGGACCCATTAGCTCCCCTCCGCCTCCCTTGAGAAGGAACGGAAACTGAAAGCAGAACGACATGATGCGCTGCTCGTGAGACCATCCCTCAAGAGATGTGGGACTTTTGGGTGACTCTTTCTGAGTCATCCACCCCTGTGAGTTCCCCTGCACTGTCAGAAGTCTGAACGGCCCGTTGGCCCACCAAGCCGGACTCTGGGTGAGATTTTTTTCATTCTGGTGTGCGTATTTCTTTTGTTTTTCAAGACAGGGTTTCTCTGTGTAGCCCTTGGCTGTTCTGGAACTCACTCTGTAGACCAGGTTGGCCTTGAACTCACAGAGATCCGCCTGCCTCTGCCTCCTGAGTGTTGCGATTAAAGGCGTGTGCTACCTTGTCTAGCTGCGACTCTTTATTTAATACCTCATTGGTGGCCTGCCTTGTCCCAGGGAAAGCGACACAGCAGCTACGCCAGGACCCCTTGCCGCTGCTGGACTGTTTCCTTTCCGTAAGCTCGTGTCAGCGTCTCTCCCTTGAGTCCCTTCTGCCACCCGTTTTGTCATAGCAAAGGACACTGTCACAGGTCTCGACAGTAGGTCGGTCCCTTGTGTGACCTGCAGCCCAGATCTTGCTTAGCCTGTTTCCCACAGCACCTGGCCCCGTCCTCGCTGGCTTGCTTCCGGGAGAACGACATGAGCCAGTTTGCTTCAGTGGAGGCGGTTCCTAAAATGTCACATCTCCTCTCGACAGGAGTGAGCCCCGAGCGTTATCAGACAGACCAGCACAGCCTGTCCATCCATAAGGGACATGCAGAGCCCCAGAGAGGAACCAGGGCTTGCACACGCTCCCCAGCGAGAGCTGCTGGGGGCAGATCCGAAGCTCTTCACACCCGGCCACACAGCTCCTCCACTCTCTCCCCAAAAGGGGACTGACTGGCCCAGAAACACTAGAACGGTTGAATGTTCAGAGGCTACATCCAGGATGGGAGAGTCACGCCCTGAAGAAGTCCCCTAGGAAGGCCAAATGTTTTGAGTCCTGAGTCCACAGAACAGTGTGGATTTCACAGAGCCATAGATAGCAGTGGCTGTGGATCAGCGGACTTTGCCTAGTTGTAGGATAAAAACATCAGCGTTCGCAAAGGGTCTCTCTCTCTCTATGAGCCTGGGTTTAGCTCTCACGATTGCACTTGACAGGTACAAGTTGTAGTGGTTTGAATGAATATGACCCCCACATAGGCTCCAGTGTTTGAATTCTTTCTTCCTTTCTTTCTTCCTTTCTTTCTTTCTTTCTTTCTTTCATTCTTTCTTTCTTTCTTTCTTTCCTTTCTTCTTCTTCTTCTTCTTCTTCTTCTTCTTCTTCTTCTTCTTCTTCTTCTTCTTCTTCTCCCAAACAGGGTTTCTCTGTGTAGCCCTGGCTGTCCTCAAACTCTTAGAAATCTGCCTGCCTCTGCCTCCCAAGTGCTGCTATTAAAGGCGTGCGCCACCACTGCCCGGCTAATGTTTGAATTTTTGATGCTTAACTGGTAGAACTGATTGGGAAGGATTAGGAGGTGTGACCTTGGTAGAGGATGTGTCACCAGGAGGAGGGCTTTGAGATTTCAAAAGACTCATGCCATTCCCAGCATCTTGCTCTGCCCTGTAATTTCGTGGATCACGACGTGAGCTCTCGGCCGTTCCAGTGCTTCCCCCCCACCTCCCACCCCCACCCCCACCCCCCCACCCCCGTCTTTGCTCAGTCATCATGGACTCTAAACCCTCCAAATCTGGAAGCCCACAGAGCCACTTCCCCTTATAAGTTGCCTAGGTCATGATGTTTTATCATAGCAATGGAAAAGTAACTGAGACACAGGGTGAGTGGCCTGGCGGCTTCCAGCCACAGCCATCAGCACGGGGAAGTCCAGGCCGCTGGAACTTGACATCCCATCCCTTCCAAGCAGAGAGCAGTGGAGTAGAGCCGGCTCCCCTGCTCAGCTGCCTCTCTCCGCCTACAGGGCCCAGGTCCCGCCCACGGTGAAGCTGGGTCTTCCCGCTTCGAGAAATGATATCAAGGAATGATAGCCTGCTTATGAGGAACTGAGGCCTCCTGACAGCTGCAGCGTGAGTGGGGCCGTCTGCGTCCCCGGTGTCAGTCAGGCTGCAAGCCTAACCCTAAACACATTTATAATGGATGCATCAAAGACCTCAAGCCACGAGCACTGACCTGGGTCACTTCCAGTCTCCAACCTCCTGAATTGTGTCAGGTCATGTCATTTTGAGGCTGGGTAGCCATGCAATGAAAATTTAGAGGCCACAGGAAAGACGTCCCCCACCCCAGGCTGTCACTGAAGTCAAGGATTCCATTAACAATTGGGATTTGTTATGAAGGCCACCTGCATATGCATGAGGTTCTGCTGTTCGTTTGCTTGTTTGTTTGGAGACAGGGTTTCTCTCCATAGCCCTGGCTGTTCTGGAACCAGCTCCGCAGACCAGGCTGGCCTGGACCTCAGAGATCCCTTTGTCTCTGCCTCCCAAGCCCTGGGATTAAAGGTGTGCGCCACCACCATTTGGCCCATGATATTCCCTCTATGTAGAGATAGTTGAAACTAAGATGTGGAGAGCTGTAGCTGCAGAGATGGCTCAGAGACCGAGAACACTGGCTGTTCTTCCGAGGAACGGGGTCCTATGACTAGTACCTACAGGGCGGCTCACAGCTGCCTGTGACTCCTGTTCCAGGAGAACCAACGCTCTTAAGCGAGCATGTGATGCACAAACATGCCCGCAGGCGAAAACCCATACACATTCAAAAAGGACGTCAAAATGGCAAGGATCCCGGCTTAAAGCCCAAGTGTGTGGCCTTCTATTTCTTCCTAGATGCAAACTTGAAGCACTCCAGGGATCTTGCAAGGAAGACTATAAGAGAGCCTGTATACAATGAAAACATGTCTCAGTCACGCTGTGCCCCATGCTCCTTCTCAGTGTGCTCCAGAACACCTGCCCTGTCATCTTCAAGGCTCTTCTCAAACATCTACGATTTCATAAGTCCTCCAGGTCACATATGCTCAAGCCGTGGGGAGACCCCTGAGGCCCATGTTCCCGCCTGAAAAGTCTTCATCTCTCTCTCTCTCTCTCTCTCTCTCTCTCTCTCTCTCTCTCTCTCTCCTTTTCTGCCTGTCTCCAAACCCCCTTTCCCTGCTGCAATCTCTGTCTCTCCTCTCAACTCTGTGGTTAGATCTATGTTAAAATATCTTCTTGGACACTGGGGAGGCAGCCCTGCATGTATGAAGCCCTGGGTTCAAGATCCAAGAACACATAAGCCAGTCACGGAAGCACATGTCTGGAATCCCAACACCCAGGGAGGCCAAAGCAGGTGGATCCCCATGCATTTGGGGCTACCCTGAATCAGACCCAGACAAAGGGTCAGCATGGTGACCCACAACCTTGATCCCAGTCCTAGGGAGTCAGAAGCAGAAGGATCTTTGAGTTTGAGGCCAGCCTGGTCTATAGAGCAAGTTCCAGGACAGCCAGGGCTACATACTGAGATCCTGTCTCGGAAAACAAAACAAAACAAAACAAATCAAAACAAAACAAAACATAAAACAAAATGTTTCCCCAAAGGAAAACAGCAAGGGAGCTCCAACGGAAGAACCCTTACCCTTGAGTTCAAATCCCAGATTTGATATAAAGTGGAAAGAATGAACTTCGTGAAGGTATTCTTCAACCTCTGCACGAGCGCTGTGCCACACATGAACACATATTTACACAGCATACACGGGTGTAAATGCACTCAACAATAATACTAACAAATAACACCTGCTAGAACCGGGTGGTGGTGGCGAACGCCTGTAATCCCAGCACTCTGGGAGGCAGAGGCAGGCGGATTTCTGAGTTCAAGGCCAGCCTGGTCTACAGAGTGAGTTCCAGGACAGCCAGGACTATACAGAGAAACCCTGTCTCGAAAAATCAAAAAAAAAAAAAAAAAAAACAAAAAAACAAAACAAAAACAAAAACAAAAACAAAAAAATAACACCTGCTAGGCATGGCGGCACATGCTTTGACTTAATCCCAGCTCGTGGGCACAGAGGCATGTAAAATATCTGAGTTGAAAGTCAGCTGGGTTTACATGCTCAGTTCCTGTCCAACCAAAGCTACATAGTGAAACCATGTCTCAAAAAACAAAACCAAAAAAGCCAAAACACCAAAAAAACAACAACAACAACAAAAAAGCAAAAAAAAAAAAAAAAAAAAAAAAAAAAAAAACCCAAACCAAACAAATAGTAGGTTTTGCTGAGCCGGCTCAGTGGCGGAAAGCAATGGCTGCTCTTCCCAGAGGACTGGGGTTTAATCCCCAGCAACCTTGTGCAAACATCTGTAACTCCCGTTCTAGGGGATCCAATGGCCTCTGAGGGCACGCACACAGAGGGTACAAATAAACAAACACATACACATTCAAGCAAAACACCCATCTCTAGCCTTTCTCTCTCTCTCTCTCTCTCTCTCTCTCTCTCTCTCTCACACACACACACACACACACACACACACACACACAGACACACACACACAGATTCTTTTTTTTTTTTTTTTTTTGGTTATTTCAAGACAGGGTTTCTCACACACAGATTCTTTTTTTTTTGTTTTTTTTTTTGTTTTTTGTTTTTTTTGTTTTTGTTTTTGTTTTTTGAGACAGGGTTTCTCTGTGTACCCTGGCCATTCTGGAACTCACTCTGCAGACCAGGCTGGCCTCGAACTCAGAAATCCGCCTGCCTCTGCCTCCTGAGTGCTAGGATTACAGGCGTGCGCCACCATGCCCGGCACTCACACACAGATTCTTTGGAGGCTGAGGCAGGCCTATTTCTATAAGCTCAAGGCCAGCCTGGTCTACATAGCTTTAAGCCAGCCAAGGCTATATAGTGAGATCTTGTCTCAAAACAAAACCAAAAATAATTAAATAAACAAGACAAAAATGGCAAGAAAAGAGCCCAGGACGCTCCAGGAGGCTGTGGGACTGTCCCCGCCGCCGCTGCGGCAAATGGCCAACAGCACCCCAGGCTCCAGGCCCTGTTTCCTCCGAGGGAAACACTTTCTGACAAGCACTGCTGCGGCTGCTGCTGTCTGCCTTCAGCATGCCGTCCTGGGAAGACTGCGGAAGCCTCCTCCGCCCTGCAGAAGTGAGAGGGCTCCTCAGGCCACAAAGCCCTCCACAGAGGCCTCTCCTGGCCAGTCACAGGCTCTGGCAATGGCTGCGTCCAACCCCGTGCCTTAGAAGAAATGCCTTGTGGATGTAACCCCCTCTCCCGACTGAACCTGCACAACTGTCTCTCTTTTTTTTTTTTTTTTTTTTTTTTTTAAAGATTTATTTATTATATGTAAGTACACTGTAGCTGTCTTCAGACACTCCAGAAGAGGGAGTCAGATCTTGTTACGGATGGTTGTGAGCCACCATGTGGTTGCTGGGATTTGAACTCAGGTCCTCTGGAAGAGCAGTCAGAGCTCTTAACCACTGAGCCATCTCTCCAGCCCCCACAACTGTCTCTCGATGTCATGAGATTCCAACGGAGTCCTATGGCTCTGAGGGAGGTGAGGTGGATGCCGACAAGCACGGACAGCCGTGGCATGCGGTAGAGATGGCATTACACACAGAGGCAGGATACTTCCTGCCGCCTATTGTGGTTTGGAACCAAGGTTTAGAGGGAGGTGTGGGGGCTCTAGATCTGACCGACAGAACTCAAATCCACTCAGTGAACTCAAGAAGTAGTGAGTTTCCTCGGCATGAAGCTATGAACTGCAGAGAACTGGGTATAGCCGGGTGATGTCCAATAGCCAGTTAGTTCATCTGGAAACCCAGGGAGAACTTCTGACAGTGGGGGAGGACCTCCTGCTTCCAGGGCAAAGGCAAGGTGAGAGCGTAGGCAAAGGAAGAAGAGTTTCCTGCGTGGGGTGGGGTGGGATGGGGGAACACACACACAGGAGCTGAGTTCAAGGTCATCCTTGGCCACACAGCAAGCTCATGGTCAGCCTGGGCTCTATGACCCTGCCTAAAATAAGAAAAGGAAAGATGCTGGAGCAGGCACAGGAGTCTTAGGACTCCATAGTCTGACGGCTCACTGTGGCAAGGCAGGGGCTAGGCGCCACCTAGTGGACAATTAATTCTGAGAACAGTTGGGACTAGGAAAGAATGGGAAAGACCTCCGTCCCTATCAGGATGGTCAATGACATTTTGGTTTTTGCTTTGTTGAATTTTGCCCTTTGATGATGGAATGGTTTCTCTCTCTCTCTCTCTCTCTCTCTCTCTCTCTCTCTCTCTCTCTCTCTCTCTCTCTCCTTCCTTCCTTCCTTCCTTCCTTCCTTCCTTCCTTCCTTCCTTCCTTCCTTCCTTCCTGGTTTTTCGAGACAGGGTTTCTCTGTATAGCCCTGGCTGTCCCAGAACTCACTCTGTAGACCAGGCTGGCCTCGAACTCAGAAATCTGCCTCCCCAATGCTAGGATTAAAGGCGTGCGCCACCACGCCCGGCCAATTTTTTTTTGTGTGTGTGTGGGGAGGCGTTTCTTAAGACAGGATCTCACCATATTGCTCTGTCCTGGAATTTGCTATGTAGATCAGGCCGGCCTCCTATTTACACTGGTTTGGAATACATTTTGTGAATGGCTATGACATACAGATGAGACATACAGTGTCTCATCTTTCGGTTTATGCTAATGACTCACTGTTTAATTTATGAAGACATTATAGAAATGATGCTAAACAGAAACTCAAATTCTAGTATTTCTGTATTCAGAAATGGGTCAGGAAGCTTTAAGACCCTGCCTAAAATAACAATAAAGGAAAGGTAATGGAGCAGGCACAGGAGTCTTTTTTTTTTTTGTAATTGAATATCATCTTCACTTACATTGCCATGGTAAAACCTTTCCCAATTTCCCCCCTCTCCAAAGACCCCCAACCCTTCCTCCCTCCCCCTGCCTCCACGTATATGCCCCTCCACCCGACACACTCCCACCTCTTCCCCTCGGTTTCCCTTTGTCGGGGCCTCTGTTGAGCCTTTACCTGGCCAAGGACCATTCCTCCCACTGATGCCCAACAAGGCCTCCCTCTGCCACATTTTTGACTGGAACCATGTGTGCCCCTTGGTTGATGGTTCAGTCCCTGGGAGTCTTGGGGTGTCTTGTTCTTCCCATAGGGCTGTAAGCCCCTTCAGCTCTTCTGGACCTCTCTCCAGCTCCTCCACTGGGGACCCCATGCCCAGTCCAATAGTTGCAGAGGCTAGCATCTGCCTCTGTATTTGTAGGCTCTGGCAGGGTCCCTCTGGAGACAACCATTGCATGTCGTCCTTTGTAGTGTCGAGGTTTGTTGACTGTTTATAGGATGAATCCCCAGGTAGAGCAGTCTCTGGGTGGCCTTTACTTCAGCCCCTGCTCCACACAGTCTCCCTTAATGCTCCTGTGAGTATTCTGTTCCCTTTCTTAGAGGAACCAAAGCACCCTTACTTAAGTTCTTCTTGAGCTTCCTGTGTTGGGTGAATTGTAACTTGTTTGAGCTTTTGGGCTAAGCACAGGAGTCTTAACAAAGCACTTGGACTGGGCGGTGGTGGTGGTGCACACCTTTAATCCCAGCACTCCCAGCACTAGGGAGGCAGAGGCAGGCGGATTTCTGAGTTCGAAGCCAGCCTGGACTACAGAGTGAGTTCCAGGAAAGTCAGGGCTACAGAGGAAAAACCACAAAACCAAAACCAAACAAAAAACAAAACAATGCACTTGGCCCAAGAGCTGCCGCCGACGCAGGGTCAGGTAGTGAGGATTGAGACTAGAGCCCTCAAGCTGAGCTACGCCGACCGCCGAGTCCAGTTAGTGCTGACTGGTCTTATTGGCGTGGCCTTGTGCAGGTAACTATAGCTACTGTTGAGTCCACAAATACAACCAACCCCGGAAAGACAGTAGAGCCCCGGCTCAGAGGGATGGCCCTTCTGCTGCTGCCCAAGTGCTGTTATAGACACGTGTTCCATTTCTGAGATAGGGTCTCATGTACAGCCTGGGTTGGCCTCTAACCTTCAACTAGCTGTATAGCCGAAGATTTGCTCTATGTCAGGTTTCAATTGGGAAGAATAAAAGCTCAAGAGTTCAGGGGTCATAAATGCTCCAAATGTCAGGCTAAACGGAGGCAAATACTCCAGTGGTAGTCACTGGTTTGTAGTGGGAGTCTGCATTCCAGATACCAAATACTGCTTTTCCTGTATCATACAGGTCTAGTTTCCACCTGCTAACACATGAAGAACACGGAGAGCTCTGTTCATGAAGCTATTCCTAGTTCTGGAGTCCTCCAGGATTGTCTTCATTGAGTACCTTGTTTCCTTATTAGAACTCACCGTAGAGTCCATGTAAAACCAGCTCATCACTGCAAGTCTTTTTATTTTAGTTTTTTCAAGGCAGGGTTTCTCTGTGCAGCCCTGACTGTGCTGGAATTCACTGTTGACCAGGTTAGCCTTGAATTTAAGAGATCTGCCTGCCTCTGCCTTCTGAATGCTGGGATTAAAGAAGTGTACCACTACAAAAAGCCCCAGATTTTTAAAAATTTCATGTGCATTGGTGTTTTGCCTGCATGTATTTGTGAGGGTGCCTGAAACTGGAACTGCAGTTACAATCAAGAGTTGCCATATGGGTGTGGGGAATTGAACTCAGGTCCTCTGGAAGAACAGCAATGCTTCTAACCGGCTGCGATAGCTCACCTCTCCAGCCCCAGATTCTGTTTTTTTTTTTTTTTAAAGTCAATAAAATGTATTATGACTTATATAAAGTTTAGTTTACAGAAAAAGAAAATATTAATGAGAAAGCTGTGTTTATATGTGTAACTTTGGGGTAAATGTTGGGGATTATAAAGAAATATGGGAAATCAATTTCTTGAATTCTTCCTAAAATTTCCCATTTTTTTTCCACTGCCCCTCTCCTGTTCACCCTCCCACAATCCTTCCCTTCCCTTCTGAGCTGGTACAACCCCAGAATATTTTTGTTTGTTTGTTTATTTACTTACTTACTTACTCAGGACCTCTGGAAGAGCAGCCAGTTCTCTTAACCGCTCACTGAACCATCTCACCAGCCCCATGGGCCCAGGGGTTTCTGAAGAAGGGCTTTCCAGATTTGAGCCTGACCCTACTGAAGTTTTTTTTTTTTTTTTTTTTTTTTAATTTTTCGAGACAGTGTTTCTCTGTATAGCCCTGGCTGTCCTGGAACTCACTCTGTAGACCAGGCTGGCCTCAAACTCAGAAATCCGCCTGCCTCTGCCTCCCTAAGTGCTGGGAGTACAGGCATGCGCCACCATGCCTGGCTCCTACTGAAGTTTTTAAGTGTCTGTCTTTTGGCTAAAAGCCATAAACAACAAAACACCCTTCTGCTTTCCTGAAATTCAGATGTAGGCATTTTGTATTCTAGTTTGTTTCATCTGTCAGAAATGACAATCAATTTTACCCACGCCTCCAAATACTCAGCAGGCTGCGTCCAGGATTACCTTCCCTCCTTCACAAGCACGGGCTACGTTCCGCCTCCCTCTCAGGCCCACCTCCAAATCCTGTCTGGGAGTGTGCCCCTCCACAGCGGAGCCCACTGACACCAAGCCCCGCCTTAACCAGCCTCTGCTGTGGTGGTGCTCTCCCTTGCCATCTCTGCAGTTAGTTATGAGCGAGCGGGGGAGAGCCCGCCCCGCCGTGAATAAAGAAAGGGCAATGTTCTTAAATTTAGAAATTTATTCTGTTTAATCCACAAGCTTTATATAGCTTTAGTTAAAAAATAAAATAAAATAAAACAAATGAAACCAAGACACTGTCCAGGCCCTTCCAGCCCGCCAAATACACGAGCTCTTAGTCGTGGGTACCAATTGGAAGAGTAAGGAAAGACATGAATGGAGCCTCCAAGTCCCATAGAACAAATGTATATAACTGAAGCTCCGTCCTGGGTCTAGTAAATCGCCTTTACAAAAGAGGAAGGGAAGGGGAGGAGGAAACAAAACAACACAACCTCAAGTTCCAAATCAGCTTAGGAACCGTCCCACAGGGCAGCCCTGCAGCTCTAGAGCTGGGATCCTGCCACACAGCAGACTCCACAGGCAACAGAGCGAACAAACACTCGCTCACTCACACCTCTGTGGTTCTTCAACAGTGGTCTCACTTCTGGGCAAGCTTGCAAACCTATACAAGGTTGGAAGCATAATTTATATGGGTGCTAAGATTCAAGAGAAAAGGGAGGGGAAAAAAAAACAACCTCTTGGGAGAGGCAAGGGCATTTAAAGAAACCACAAGAATGCCAACAATATTCAAACCCCCTTTTTTAAAAAAGAGATTTTTTTTTTTTTTTGGCTTAAAATATTTCACTCTAAATGTCAATGGAAGAATGTCACTAATACACCGTGGACACCTTTGTAATGTAAATCCATGCCCCCCCTTTTTTTTAAACATGGTGAACTTCAACCTAGCAATTATTACAACAAATGTTATAGTCTAAAGCTCAAACACATTTTAGCAATTTTGAAATTGAATTGAGTACAAACCAAATAAAATTTACAACGTAACAAACATGTCCACTTAGGACTGTGGGGACACTTGAGCCTTCCGCATGGACCGCAGGGCCTTCTCCCGTAGGTGCCTCTCTAAGTCGTCAAGGTTGTCATCCTCAGCTTCACTCTCAGTCTCCTGAGAAACAAACCCAAACCAGGCACACAGTAAGTCTTGAGACATCACGGAGACCCCGAGCACAGACCAGAACCAAATAGCAACAACTGCTCAGTTCTGCCTGCACAAAAACCACCCGATGCTCTCGGGACAGGGCTGCTTTGTAGCCTCGGCTTGTTTAGAGTTTGTTATGGTGCCAAGATCAACCCCAAGCTTCTCATCTTTTCGTGGCAACCTCCCAAGAGCTGGGCTTACCACCACACCCAATTGTCCAGAGCCGAGCCCTCAGCCCACCAAGCCATACTCCTGTTTGCTGTGCACGCACGAGGGCCCGAGCTTGGACCCCCAGGCGGCACAGCTGCAGTGCCAGTACTGAGGAGCTGGGATACCTATGCTCCGGTGGCCTATCCGAAACTGTGAGCTTTGGCAAGACAGCAGAGGGGCGTGCCCCAGCCCTGATGACCTGTGTCCCATCCTAAGGAATTCACTCTGCAAAGTGCCCTGACTTTGTAAAGTGTAATAAAAGTATGAGACAGACAGACAGACATCAATGGCCTCTATATACACTCTGATGGGTGAGCACACATACAAACCCTGCCGTGGTCAGTGACTTGGGGATGCCCCCACTTTTATCCATTATGTGAAGTTTTGGTCTTTTTTTTTTAATTGTACTTATGGTGCGTATCTAGGGGTGTGGCTCAGGGGTAGCAAACACGCCCAATCCACAGCAAAAGGCCCTGTGCTCTGGTCCTTGAAAGCAGCTTTAACAAGCTGAAACATTCCAGCATTAAGCTCTCTCTGGAAGCCATTTGTACTCTTGATTCTGGCAGGTCACCAAGAAACATCAAAATACTACAGAGAAACAGGCAGTTGCTGGAAAAAACACAAGTACTTCTCGGACAGTAGGCCAGGCAGTGTGAATACCTTCCTGGGCTCTGGTGCTGCTGCAGGCTCTTCCTGTGCTGAAGTGGTGGCAGCGGCAGAGACAGCGGCAGGGGCTGCAGGAGCTGGGGTGGCTACGGCCACAGCCTTCTCCTTCTTGTGTTTTTTGTGCTTCTTGTGTTTCTTATCCTTCTTGTGTTTCTTGTCCTTCTTCTTCTTCTTTTTCTTTCCACCTCCTTCTTGATCAGAATTCTAAAATCACAGAAACAGTGAAGCCATTGAGGTGATTAAAATCCTGTTTTTTGGCTCAGGGGAATCTTAAATGCATGTTTCACAGCAGTGCAAAGACAAGTGCCAGCAATGAGGGCGCTCTCAAAGAAGAGACACCCCTCCCAGCCCCCTCCCCCCCAGGAGGGGTCTCCATGCTGACTGACTTGGACAGGATGTGAGTGGGTGTCAAGGGCTGGTGACCTGAGCTGACACAAGTTGTCTTCCAGCCCCTGACCATGAGCATTCACTGATGAGCAATCAACCTCTCACTTAGCTACCCCATCTCACTCCTCTTAGAGAGTCAGTCTTTCCCATCCACCATGTGCATCCAAGGGACTGAACTCCGGTCCTCAGGCCTGCAGGCCGGTGCCCGAGTTAACTGAACCATCTTCTAGCTCCAGATATCCATCACAGCAGGGCAGCATCTCCATAAGCCCTGTGAGTTTGCCCTCATCTAAGGAAGGCACCCAGACCTATCTGCATCTTCTGAACCGTGGGTTACTCAAATGCCACCAGCATACTCCCGACACAAACCAACAGTCAGCCAGGCCAAGCCATCTCACGCAAAGCCGACTGGCTCTTGCCATTCACGGAGTATCAGTAGCAGTTAACTGTTCAATAGCCTAGCAAGAGAATCAGAGATTCTCTGGAATCTAGGTAATTCTAGAAAAGAGAATCAAACCCCAACTCAAAATATAGTTTCTCTCAAACATTAATCACTATCACATTAGAAGATCCAAAGATTATTTAACTGGAGGGCCAGTGGCAGGGCTCGCCTTTAACCCCAGCACCTCAGAGGCAGTCTCATCTACACAGAGTTCCAAGACAGCCAGAGTGCACAGACAAACCTGTCTTGGGGAAAGAAGAGCTTTAACTTAACCACCATGTTCTAGATACTGTCTTTACACTAAATTTATATAAATTATTTTAACTGAATCTAACTTGCAACTTCATTGTTTTTGAGACTATGTTGCCCAGGGTGGCCTTGAACTAAGACACCAACCCGCTTCCGCCTCTGCCTCCAGAGTGCTTAGGATTAAAGGCATATACCACAACAGTGGGTTTGACAATTTCTATTTTTAAAAAAATTTCACCTATTAATTGGTCTTTAAGAGGTATAAAATCACAAGACCAAGGCTGAGGCTGATCTTGAACTCCTGACCCCTCTTCTGCCCACTGAGACCTAGGATTAAGTACCCTCCACCATCTCCAGCTGACTAATTTATAAACGATGTCCAAAACCAAGCAGGTACATACCCTGGCAGGGGACGGGCTTGGTGTTGGGCTTTTAGCCTTCTTGGCTGGTACTGCAGGTGACCAGTTTGTGGAGGGTGACTGGGACTGCACAGGAGAGGGAGGTGCTGGGGGCTTCTTAGCTGCTGGTTCAGGAGATCCAGACACAGATCTGGAGGACGAAACCCTTCTTACGGACTGAGGGCTTGGTGAGGCGGCCCTAGATAAAGGGGAAAAAGGCACCGCTGAGTGAGAATAGACACTCCAAGAACACACACACTTCAAGCTGTCACCCAAGTCTTATCCGGTATCACCTATGCCATTTTCCTGAGTCTTCCTGCAGCACACTGGTGACACCAGCTCCTTACGTTCCCTAAGCCTGCTCAGCATCAGTCTCAAGAGCTTGTCAGGGGCTGGAAAAATGGCTCTGGACTGGGGTTCATTTTCCAGCACCAACACAGCTCTCAGTTAAGTACTACTATTGTTTCACAGGAGCAGACATCTGCTTTGGGGCTCTGACACTGCCCACAAGAAGTGGGCATATAAGCCAGGTGGTGGTGGTGCACGACTTAAATCCCAGCACTTGGGAGGCAGAGGCAGGCGGATTTCTAAGTTCGAGGCCAGCCTGGTCTACAGAGTGAGTTCCAGGACAGCCAAGGCTATACAGAGAAACCCTGTCTAGAAAAGCAAAACAAAACAACAAAAAAAAAAAGTGGGCATATAGATATACGTACAGGCAAAATACATAATAAAGAGAAAAAAGTAAGCCCATTTCACTTGAGACTCAGAAATATATCTCAAGTACCTGATGCTTAGAACCAAGTAAAGCCCTCTGAAATGTATGCTACACGGAGCTAGGTGCAAAGCAGGAAGAGTTACTATGACTACTATTAGGACTAACATTTTGGGGCAGAGATCTACTGTTGGCTCTGCCTCCCTAGTGTGAGGACTGAAAGTGTGCCACCACCAGCCTGCTCACTGTTTCTCTAACTGCTCAATGAGAGACGGCATTCTACATGTCATACAACTACGTATTTCTAACAAACAAACAAAAAATACCCATCAGGCATTTTTACTTTTTTATCTTTTTGGGCTCCGGAGTCCTGGAGACTCTCCTAATAGGCCTAGTACTTGGAGATGGGGACTGCCTTCCTTGGGGTGACGCTGAAGCTCCTCTTCGTACAGGGGGTGGGCTTGAGGTCTGAGGAGCCCGTGGCCGCGGTGAGGGCGAATGGCGCTTGTTTGGTTGTGGTGACCGAGCCTCCCGGGTGGAGCGGCCTGGGGAAGACCCTTTCCTATGCTTTGAAGATAAGGAGGGTGAGCGTCTCTTGGTGACTGGGGGGCTTCTTTGTTTAGGAGGTGGAGAGTGGGAGACCCGGCGCTTTGGTGGAGGAGATGGTGATGCCCTCCGCTTGGGTGGGGGTGGGGGCGAGGCAGTTCTCCTCTTTGGAGGTGGGGAAGGGGAGTATCTCCTCTGGATGGGAGGAGAGTATCTTCTTGGAGACGGTGAGCGGCGGCGTGGGGGAGGAGAAGGGGTCCTAGAAAAAACACACACCATTAAGATGAAATAGACAGTATCCCCAAACAGTCCAAACCACTTATTACTGTTGTTACATGTGCATGCCCACACCTCATGCAAGTTCCGGTTGGAAATCTTTGTGCCTCCACCCAACTTTATGTAGATTCTGGGATCAAACTTAGGTCATTATAGTTTTATGGCAAGCGCTTTCACCCACTGAGCCATCTTGCTAGCCAATCCAGAATCAGGAAAATTAATTAAATAAGAAGTAACTAATCATAAACTGCCCTAGATAGCCAGCACTATGTGAGGAGATGTATTTCAAAGTAACACACATACCACTACTGACAAGAGGATACTGTGTTGTGTTTATGGAGAAAGTTGAAATTCTCAGAAACAATTTAAATTCAGCAAACCAAGAGAATTTATATAATTATATAAAACAAAGCACTGCTTACACTGTGTTGTGGTAACTGTGAGCATCAGTTGTTGCCAGGCAACCAGTTAACAACTGAAAAAGTCGGCTTTACTGAGTTCTGCGACAGGAGCTGGAGAGAGGGCTCGTTTCCCCCATCCTCCTGGTATTTTTAGATACCAGTTTCTCTGTCCTGGAACTTGCTCTATAGACAAGACTGGCCTCAAACTCAGAGATCTACATGCCCGGGATTAAACATGTGCTGCCATGGCCTGGCTGCGGATCAACTCCACAGAGCACTGGCGGACCTTGGAGGACCTGGCTTTGGTGCCGAGCACCCATGAGGTAGCTCACTAAAGTTTGTAATTCAAATTTAAGGGGGACCCAATGCCATTTTCTGGCTTTTATGGTTACCAGGTACACACAGTGTACACACACATATGCAGACAAAACACTCCACACACAAAACAAAGGTTTTCTGTAATGTTGTTGTCTCCTTTGAACTAACTAGTATCCTAGTTTACTGAGAAAGCCTTCAACAGATTGCCTAGTCCTCTCATTTTCAAAGGACCACTTCTTAGTCTAAGTTCACTGCAAGCAAAGATATTTCTAAAAGCTCTATCCAGCTTTTCTGTTATGTCCTACAGGAATTACAACGTATTACAACATTTAGGGAAACTGTACAACTTGTGTTTGGATTTCCAATAAAAATTCCTGCTCAGAACTGGGTTTACAACAAGTCAATATTCAGTCAAAGTGGTAAAATAGAACTAGATAATTATTTAATAACTCTGGCTAGGCACAGTGGCCAAAACCTGTAATCCCAGTGCTTGGGAAGTATTTGAGACAGCCTCAAATCCGAGGGCGGTCTGCTATGCATCCTAAGATCTTATTAAACAAGGACAACGGAAACAGGAACCACTCTACAGTGAGTGCTTGCATGGGCTCACCCCACATCGAATGTATTAGCTCATCCCGAACTCCAGATACAATTTAGGCTGGTTCCAAACCAGTGTTGATCTGCCTCTGCCTCCTAAGAGCTGGGATTATGGCCGTGCGCTGACACACACAGCACATGATGGACATTTTCTCAAGAGTTCTAACCACTCCCTTCATGGAATATTCTTTTGATTGGGACTGCTAGCACTTGTCAGTCTAGGGTCCTACATGATTGGCAGGAGCATCACCAAGGCTTCCCAAGGCGCACAGGTCAGTGCAACGGTTAATGTACACAATGTGATGGTTGAGAACACTCCCGTGGTTGTGCAGCCGCTGACAACCCTCCCCCCTCTCGCCCTAGATACCCATGAGTTACTTCTCCCATTTGTTTGTTTGCTTGTTTGTTGGGCAGAGTTTAGTTTCTCTGTAATTCAGACTGACCTCCATTGACCTCCAACTCACCATTACCTGCACCAGCCTTTTTGTTTTGTTTTGTTTTGTTTTGAGCCAGGGTTTCTCTGTGTAGTCCTGGCTGTCCTGGAACTCACTCTTGTAGACCAGGCTGGCCTCGAACTCAGAAATCCGCCTGCCTCTGCCTCCCAAGTGCTGGTATTACAGGCGTGCGCCACCACGCCCGGCACTACACCAGCCTTTTTAAGAGTTTAGATTCTGAGCATAATACCCCTGGCTCCTATTTTCTTTTCTTTTCTTTCTTTCATTTTTTTGTTTGGTTGGATTTTGGTGGTTGCTGTCCTTTTTTTTTTTTTTTTTTTTTTTTTTTTCTGGTTTGTTTCTCTGTGTAGCCCTGGCTGTCCTGAAACTCCCTCTGTAGACCAGGGTGGACTTGGGCTCAAAGACCTGCCTGACTCTGCCTCCTGAGAGCCGGGATGAAAAGTTAGCATCACCATCGGCTTTTCCTACTGTCCGTCCTACAGAGTTCTGTGTCCCACAAAGGAGCTCACATTTATGTGACCTTTTACGGCGGCAGAGATGCAATGTTTCCTACAAAGCAACCATGAGTCGCTTGGACAGTACCTTCGTCGTGGCGGTGGGGTAGGAGATCTGCGCCGCCGAGGAGGAGGCGGGGGAGGAGGAGGAGGGGCTGGAGAAGGAGATCTGCGCCTTCTGGCAGGAGGTGGGGAGGGACTTCTCCTCCTTCTACTACTAAATAAGAAATCAGAGTTATTCTCAATCAGTCACATTTATAATTAACTCCCCCCAGGAAGTATATTTACAGTGCTTAACTAACCCAGAGCAGAAACATTATTTGTTACTTTTGGTATGAGTTAAAGACAGCTTTGTGATGTTAGCTTCAGACAAAACCATGCGTTTGTTTATGACATAAACCACCCAACTGACAAAGAGAAAAAAATTCCAAACCTGTCACTAGAACACTTTTTAGTTGGGATACACATAATCAGTTGGGAAACTTATCTGAGACTTATGTGAACCGCGTCAGAGCTAAGCTTAGCCGAGCTGTGCTTGAAAAGGCTTTTCAGTCGACTTTGATTCTTTATGAGAAACATTTCAATGTTGACAGACACCAAAAGACTTGCCGCCCCAATGTGGAAGCCCAGGCAAACAGAGGGACTGCATACCCTAGGTGATGCTCTATCTCTGAGCTGTATCTCCAACCTTTACGGGTCTTATCTCTAAGAAATATATCCCCACCACAGGAAAGGGACGGGGTGTGTCACACCCACCAATACCCTAAGGACAAACCACAGGGCTGTCTTAAGTACTAGAGCTTGCCTTGGGGGTAATGTATATTCCAGAACCAAACACTCTCCAATTCTGAGTTCTGTAATAAACCTGTAATACAAGCCACATACCAAGTACCATACATTAACAAACTCCTAGCAACCTTACAAAAGACTTAAATGAAAGTTAAGCCAGTTTGTCACCCTTAACACACAATGAGAAAGAAGTCAATGTAAGAGTCCTTAGCTCTGTGCCCAGCCAGGGCTGACTCTGTGAATCTGGCTCAGTTTCTAAAGTTTACCAGGTCCCGACTCTTCAGAATTCACCACCACATTTAATTTCCAACCAGATTTGATTTAGGTTTGCTGGTGATATGTGATTAGTATTTCATATTAACACTTTACATACTCAAAATTATACTTAATTTTACCCTCCTTCATAGATGACATTGGGCCAGGTGCTCATGGCGCACACCTTTAATCCCAGAACCCAGAGGTAGGTACATCTCTGAGTTCGAGGCCAGCCTGATCTACACAGCAATTTCCACGACAGCCAGGGCTACACATGAAAACCCTGTCTCAAAACCGAAAAATTCAACAATTGGGGGTAGAGTGAGAGAGCCAGGGTTGATAAGATCAGCTCAGCAGATAAAGGCCGCGCCCGCTGAGCCTGAAGAACGGAATGAGTTTGCTTCCCAGGACCCACATGGAGAACACAGGGAACCAGTTCCTACAAGTGTCCTCTGACCGCCAATGTACTCACACATACATGTCCATGACAAACAAAATACAAGGAGGACTTTAAACAAGTCACTCCCTACACAGTCAAGGACCTAGAATTACCAGATCAGAAAAGGCTCTGAAGTCAACTCCTCATAGCCCTTTGTATCATTCATCTGACACAGTACAAACAAAAACACACACCAGAGCAACCTAAGACTTTCTCCACTGACATGCTGTATCTGTAAAATGGGGACAGTCACCTGGAACAGAAAACTAAGTAAACCTGGTCTGGAACCCTCATTTGCAAAAACAACGTCTAACCAACCTTTTGGTCCCTGGCGACTGCCACCGCTTTCCCATCTGCATCCTGAGAGCAGTGGAGAGAAACACAGGTCAAGAGCTCCACTCATGCAAGGTAACCCTTCAGGGGAAGCAGTTCTTAAAGCTTCAAAATGTCTGCAATTAACGCTATGATTTAATTGCTCTATTCATGCCTAAATGAGGCAGTCACTCAAAACTTGTCTAGTTTTAATATTAACTATCAACAGGGAAAACAAAACAAAACAACCTAACCAAAAGCCCAAACTCAACCAGTTTTAACATGAAGAATATGCCCAGTTCTAAAATAATTTTGAGGCCTAAGCTATAAATTAGTTTCAACCCAACCACTGATCAGTCAAAACCATTAATGAAGACTGTTACCGAGGGGAAGTCTCTTTTTGGCGCTTGCGAGGTGATGGAGAGGCACTCCGAGAAGGGGAATGTCTCCGCCGCCTGCCTACCTCACCGTTCTTCACATGGGATCTCTTGGGCCGCTCATCTTCTGAGGTGGAAGAGGAGCCAGAGTCTGTAATCACAGAGCAAAGAACAACAACAAAATATCACACACACACACACACACACACACACACACTCTCTCTCTCTCTCTCTCTCTCTCTCACACACACACACACACACACACACACACACAAACAAACAAACAAACACACGCTCCCCCACTGAACCCCTTGGCCTGTTACAATGCATGCTCAAGGTCCTGAGTTCTATACCCAGCACTGGGAAAAATGTTACTTAGAGGTTAAAACTCAATGACTCAGCATTTACTTAGGATGGCATGAAGCCATGGGTTCAATTCTCAGTACCATCAGGACAACCTAATTTTGTTTATTTATTATTATATGTAAGTACACTGTCATTGCCTTCAGACGCATCAAAGAAGAGGGCATTGGATTCTATTACAGATGGTTGTGAGCCACCATGTGGTTGCTGGGAATTGAACTCAGGACCTCTGGAAGAGCAGTCAGTGCTCTTAACCTCTGAGTCATCTCTCCAGCTCCCATCAGGATAATCTAATCAGTACAATTTCAGTGACAGTCAACAACCCAGCAGAAAAGTAGCAAATATAAGACTAATATATCTCAGAAGTGCTGAGGCCTGTATGGATCTCTTAGGAGAAAAAGGCAGGGATATAAAATCAGGCCTGCTGGTGCATGTACACCATCTGATGACAGAGAGGTGGGGAAGGACAATCAGCATCAGCAACAAAACTAAATAAAACTCTAGTGATTTTTTTTCCCCAATTAACAAAGTAAAGAAAGCTTCAAAAGACTCTGCGGGCTGACATGTGATTCATGAGAAGGTAAGAAGGAAGACCCTGTGCTGTACACCAGCAGCAAAAGAACAACAGAAAAGGATCACCATGCCACTTGAAATAGAAAATAAAACTTACTACTATAATTCCAACTATAACCTGAGCAACAGGGGTGTGGCTGGTAGTAGAGAGCCTGCCTCAGCACGCAGAGACCCTGGGACTCCATTTCCGGTACTGCATAAACTGGGTGCAGTGGGGCAAATGTACTCTCAGCACTCATGTGCTGTCAAAAAGACTACAAGTATAAAGTCATTTTTAGCTACACAGCAAGTTCAAGGCAAGCCTGAGCTACATGGGACCTCTTCTTAAAACACACACACATAAAAAAAACAAACCAAATCCACACAAAACCCAAATAAGTAACGCAAGTAATGCAAGAACAGAGCCTCTGGCTTAAATAATAGGCTTCTGTATTCTTTCTTTTTAATCTAACAATTAGGACTATAGTGAATTCCAGGCTAGCCATAACTACATAGTGAGACCAAATAGCTACCAGTAACAAATGAAATAAATTCATAAAAACAAAGCTGGGTGGTGGTGGCGCACGCCTGTAATCCCAGCACTTGGGAGGCAGAGGCAGGCGGATTTTTGAGTTCGAGGCCAGCCTGGTCTACAGAGTGAGATCCAGGACAGCCAGGGCTACACAGAGAAACCCTGTCTCGAAAAACAAACAAACAAACAAATTCATAAAAACTAGTATGATCTTCTAAACCATAGATTCCCTCTTATGTAGATCAAATTTGCAGAAAGACTTAGGACTAGACTCAAATATTAGGGAATAAATTAGTCTTCCAATTTCATTTTCTGTCTTACTATTGTACTCTAGGTCAATTACCTTTTGTTTTGTTTGTGACAGGGTTTCTCTGTATAGCCCTGGTTGTCCTGGAACTCACTCTGTAGACCAGACTGTGCTCAAACCCCCAAGTGGTAGGACGACCACCGCTTGGGTTACCTTATATATATTTAATAATGTTGGAAATAAAGCTTAGAGCTTTGTACACAGTAAACTGTACTGCACTAGAGCTACACTCCTAGCCGGATTTATTATCTCCCTAACAATATAGCAATTTAAAAGTAAAATGTAAGGGCTTAAAACAAGAAAAGAGATACCTAGTGCCCAACTGAGACCTATGGCCCAAACACAACCCATGAAGGCAAATAATGGTTCAATTCCCTGTACCCACATGGTGGCTCTTAATGTCTATTCCAGATTCTCACTGGATCTGATGCCCTGTCTTCTGATCTCCTTGGGGAGCAGACATAAACATGGTACAGACATGTATGCAAGTAAAACATGAACATGCATAAAATTTTAAAATGGGTGTGTGTCTGTGGTGGGGGGAACCAGGGTCTCATGTAGTCTAGGTTAGTCTCAAATTTACCACGTAGCCAAGAATAACTGAACTTTCACCCTCTGCCTCCACCTTCTGAATGGTAGTATCACAGGCTTCTTCTGGTTTGCTGTTCTAGGGACTCTCACTCACTACGTAGCCCTTACTGGACCCATACTCTACAGGAACTGTCCTGCCTTAGTTTCCCAGTGCTGGGGTTACCACAGGTGAGAGTGGAAAGCATTTGCTTGTGGTCCATACCAGATGAAGACTGCTGGTTCTGCCGTCTGTATTGTCGCCTCTGCTGCACAGAATCAGCTGCAGCCATTTTGCTGCCTTTGTCTTCTTCTGAAAGATAGATGCATTTACAAAGTGTTTCTTTAGTTATATACAGGTAATGTGACACAACAGAACGCAGCAGGCACTCAGTTCAGATGCTACAGGCCAGTCTGGGAGATAGGACTTCTGCAAATACCCCAGCTAGCTGTCAAATTCCAAATTATGTCCAAATACAGGAGAAAACGAATGAGGTTCTGATGAACAGAAAACCAAGCTGACCGGTTAGCTCAGTTGGCTAGAGCGTGGTGCTAATAACGCCAAGGTCATGGGTTCAATCCCCGTACAGGCCATGTGTCATCTACTTTTTCGAGGCCAGCCTGGTCTACAGAGTGAGTTCCAGGACAGCCAGGGCTACACAGAGAAACCCTGTCTCGGAAAAAATCAAACAAAACAAAACAAAAAACAAAAAGCAAACAAACAAACAAACAAAAACCCAGAACACACTTAAATGCTGAATCTGGGAATCTCAGAAAGTCTGTGTGCCATCACTTTCAGCTCTTCCCTACTGTGGTGCCCAGCACATTCAATCTCCAACCCTAGGGAATAATCACATATGGAAGGAAAAATTTAAAAAAAAAAAAAAAAATCAATCTCTAGAAAATCATTACAACTTACCAGACTCAGACAACTCCACTTTTCTAGGCTTGGGAGCTGGAGAAGGTGATTCTCTTTTCTCAGTACCTTTATGCTTTGTCACTAAAAAATAAAGAAGAAAAAAAAAACCTCTCACAATAAAAAGAACAATTTTTTGTTGTTGTTGTTTTGTTTTTGTTTTTCGAGACAGGGTTTCTCTGTATAATCCTGGCTGTCCTGGATCTCACTCTGTAGTCCAGGCTGGCCTAGAACTCAGAAATCCGCCTGCCTTTGCCTCCCAAGTGCTGGGATTAAAGGCGTGCGCCACCAACGCCCGGCATCTTTTTCTTCTTCTTCTTCTTCTTTTTTTTTTAATTTTTTGAGACAGGGTTTCTCTATGTAGCCCTGGCTGTCCTTGAACCGAGAGATCCGCCTGCCTCTTCCTCCCAGGTGCTGGGATTAAAGGCGTGCGCCACCACCGCCGGTATAATCATTACTTTTACCATGGATCAACTTTAAAAGACATACCTTATTAACATACTATAAATTCTGTCATAGACTACCAGGATATATCCATGTGAACTAGATCTAACACTTCAACCTCATCTTTGCTAAAATAATCCAAGAGGAAATTACTACTGTAATCTCACAGCAAGCCCTGTATCCCTGAGATACATTCTTGCAGGTAAGGATCCCATCTACTAAAGTTCTTTGGATAAACCATTGAATTGGACAGAGAATGCTTAACCCCTGACATTCTGAAGTTCATAGAGTAATGGGCTGGAGAGATGCTTGGGGCATAAGCCCCTGCTGCTCTCAGAGGATTAATGGTGTGCAGCACTGGCAGGAGCCGCTCACAGCCCTTGCAACTCCAGCTTGAGTTGATGTGCTTCTGGCCTGTAGATACCTGCATAGTGTGTGAACGCCCTACCACAGAGCACATGGAATTTTTAAAAAAAAATCCCAACATACAGGAGGCTGAAACAGGACTGCCAGCCTAGATTATATATAAAGACTTCATAATACCAAAACCAAACAAATAAAAGGCAAGCACACAAAGCCGGGCGGGCGGTGGTGGCACACGCCTTTAATCCCAGCACTTGGGAGGCAGAGGCAGGCGGATTTCTGAGTTCAAGGCCAGCCTGGTCTACAGAGTGAGTTCCAGGACAGCAGAGCTACACAGAGAAACCCTGTCTCGAAAAACCAAAAAACCAAACAAACAAAAACAACAACAACAAAAAAAAAACCCCCAAAACAAGAAAACCAAGGGACCCAAGTGGCTTGCTTGGTTCTATGAAGAAAATGTAGTGGTTATCCCTACAAGATAATTGGTGTATGTCTACTGAGTAAATAAAATAACTAAACTGCAACATCAATTTTGTTTATCTTGAGACAAGATCTGGCCTCAAACTGGCTATGTTATACAGAACTAAAGAGCTTCCCCCTCACCTGATGGTGGCGGAGCACACGTTCATAATCCTAGTACTTGGGAGGCAGAGAAAGGCAGGTGGATCTCTAAAGCCAGCCTAGTCCACAACAGAGCTAGTACAGCCAGGGCGACCCATATCACATGGAGCCAACATTACATATTTTGTTAAGCAGTGTGAATAAACACATGGGAGGTTCAGGGGAACCCAATGTCTCATTCATAAAGACTTTTAACAGTTTATAGTATACGCTATCCTTTCACTTGAGATAAAGCATTATTACAAGTAACAGTTGTTTCTGTATTTTTCTAAATGAGTTTTTCCTTTTACTTACTGTTAATAGTTTTAATAATTCAAAGAACAAATCATCCTAGCATGAAGTAAGAAATCCAAGAGACCAACTCTAAAACCAGAGTTTTAAAGCATTTCAACAGTCCTATTAATTATTAATCTCAGATTGCCCAAAAGATAACTTGTGAAGTTAAGTTACTATATAACCAGAAATAAGAGAATACATGAAGCATCCACAGAACACAACTCAGCTGATTTAAAGGGACAAGCTGTAACTGGACACTCAACCAGAACAAGTTCATGCAGTACCCAGATCATGACTGATTCAAGTTCCTCCAAGACACCCTCAGATGGGACTGTAAACTGTACTCAATGACTGACTTCCAACCCCAGCTTTTCTTTCCTTACTCTTAGTTCATTAGCCCACTATCAACAGTAATGTAATAGAGTACCACAGTCCTAAGTATCCAGAGACCCCAACGTGGGCATTTCTGATTGCAGTACCTAGAAGAGAAGAAAGAATTTCTTCATTCCACCCTTTGTCCCCCCCCCCCATCATTGGAGGTAGCAATTGGCAATTCTCACTGCGTAACTGGGAATGAACGCTTAGACTCTTTTACTAACTAACCTTGGCTGTCACTCAACCAAAGAATCTGACAATTGGTAAGGTCTTTTCTTTTCTAGCTCTCAAATTTCAACACTAAGGTCACTTCCACATAGTTCAAACCAATTCTGAGCTTCAGTGGACATAAAACAGACTAAACTGCAACTGTCTGGTTAAAGAAGCCGGTTCTAGAGCTCACAAGGATACACAACAGGTTCCCCACAATAGATGTCACTCAAATGCAGTTATCTACGACATGTGTACAGGCATGATTATGTGGGGCAGGAGTGGCACCTGTGCAAGACTCATAAAAAGGTAACTATTAAGTTCCAATAACGGCCCTATTCTAACAGTTAACTCCTTTTGTCTAGATAGTTTAAAAATAACTTCTATATAATCAAAATGGAAAATGCATTTTTTTCCAAAATAATTGTGGGAACTCTAAGTGTTTTTCTTCTCCAGAGAGCTTTCTAGCTCTAAACATAAGAAATATTTATGCATGTAAAGTTCACAGGGAAGACAAGTAAGCTAGAACAGAGAGTATTAGATTAAGACATGGTGATGAGTCAGGCGGTGGTGGCTCACGCCTTCAATATCAGCACTTGGGAGACAGAGGCAGGTAGATTTCTGAGTTCAAGACCAGTCTGGTCTACAGAGTAAGTTCCAGGACAGCCAGGGCTACACAGAGAAACCCCGTTTTGAACACCCCCCAAAAAAGCCCTCCCCCAAAAGACATGGTGATGGACTCAAAAGAGGCTGAAATGGGCTCATTTTTATATAAAATTTATACATGTTAAAAAAATAGCTGTCTTAAATATCACACATTTGGTTATTGAATGAACTTGATGTTAAAATTAAATAATGATTTGTACTTTACTTTTTGTGGCTTCTTATTTTTAGCAGGCTTTCTTCCCAGATATCCCTCAGTAACAGGTTAGAAGGCACAGCTTGGCTGGGCCTCCTGGCGCTCCTTGTTATCCAGCATGTGGCTGGCCAGTCAATGGGCTCAGAGCACCACCCTCAAAAATCCCAGCTCTCTCACCCCGCCCCCTCACCTCTCAGCACCCCTAGTCCTCCAGCCCTAGCACCAAGACACCGCCCTCCAGATGGATCCTATCCTTTTCTTCACACAGACTAACACTCTACTTGGCTAGCACAATCACTGGCCTCCAATTCCTTAGAAACCAATCTCCTGAGCAGAGTGAACATTACCCTAGAGCCCAAATCCATGAATCAATCAATAAAACAAATCAACCTTTAAGGGGACACCATGTCCTTCCTTTGGGAGCATAATTGTGACCAAAAATAACAACAGAACACAAGGTCTGCAATGATATCAAACAAAAAGCCTTAAGACGCGCAGTATGGGGAGGGAGGGTGGAAAATAGTTAACCAGTCTCAATAAACGACCCTTTACAGTAAGAACACAAGCTTCAATTCGTTACCCCAACTCAAACAGCCTCAAGCTAGTCATCTGTGCCACCTGTGCACAAAGGACACAGAAAACAAACCACACATCATCCACTTCGGCCAAGGCCTGAGAACAGAAAGCAGGAAAGGCCAGACAAGCCAACTCAGTATCACACAGAAAGTTCGGCTTCTGAAGGAGGGCAGGGACAACTGGGTTTGCCCAGACACTAAAGAGAACAAAGTCCTCTGTGTTTGTACCTTTACCAGAAGTTCTTCCTGGAGACACAGAAACACGACTTTTTCTTGTTCGGTTTGACTGCTGGGGAGTTGGGGAATGGCGAGTTTTGGGTGGTGGAGTTGCCGGAGATGATGGCCGGTGCCTTCGCCGTGGAGGACTTGCCGAAGGTGACAACCTACGCGTTTTCCGAGGAGGGCTGGATGTCCTCTTGGGAGGCTTCTTTGGCGGTGACCGGGAACGAGATGAGGAGGAGGACGAGCTACTTCCAGACAGTGATGCAGAAGAACGCCTCCTTCTGTGGAATAAAGCATTCTCTTCACTACCTGCGCCCTTGGAGAGTGAATTTACAGGATGTACGATACGCACAGAAACACAGCTATTTCTTTTAATCCAACTTTTGAGTTTATGTAGCTAAGTACATAAATTACTTCAAAAAGTTTGGAAATGACACCATAACCTAGGACAGGAAACAGCTATTTCTGAGAGTAAATACACATAACTCCTGATTGTGTTTGAGCTGTGAATGCTATAATCCAGTAAGCACGCAGCCTCTTCCTGAAGATTAATACTGGGGTTATGGAGTTTGCACAACTTTGGGGCTGAGAGAGTATTGCTTATTCAGAGTGATGTCAAGCAGCTTTTAAGTTTCACTAAAAAAATAAGTGCAAGATTTGAAATTTATTTAGCTACATAAACTTAGAAGTAGGGGCCTCTCGAATTCTGCAGCAAAATCTGTGGTTAAGTTCTGTTGCAATTACGTGTACCTGCAGAATTCACCTTTGGCAGAAGAATTCCTGAGAACCTGAAAAAAAGAAACCCTACCTTAAGTGTGAGATTAAAAACTGGCTGAAAGGGAATCTTACACAATCTGCAAAATACCAGAGACTGCTACATTGTCTAGTGCGTACTACTGAGACATGCTGTTTGCCAAACTCCAAGAAACTGGTCTCTCTCGCCCTAAGGGAGCACTGGCATTCCTTCTTCCTGAAGCAGAAGGATCAATCTGAAGTGTTGATGCCTGGAATCCCACTACACTGTCTGTCCTGTCCACCAGCTGCAATAACTTTATGTGCTTAAATATCAATCCCTTGACAACAATCTCAAAGAAGATGGGTATTTGCTGTCGTTGCTGTTATTAAAGTATGGGTCTAAACGTCCTACCTGCAAAGACATAACTCGAAGGAGCTTACTGGAGCCCTGGTTAAACCAGCAGCAACAGGGAAAAGTAGACATCAAAGTTCTATCCAAAGCAGAGTTGAAAAGCAAGCCCAGACAACATCAAACGTAAAAAATAATACTGTTACTGTGCACCAGGCCTCTACTATGGGTAAAGTTAGGTACATCTTCTTGTGCCACTAGTAATGCCTTTATCTAGGGATGGAATTACGGGAACTATATCCTTTCATGTTTCCTCTGAGCTGTTACAAAAAGCTTCATTACAAAGCATGGCAGAGTTAAAGCATCAGTGGCTCTCTAGAGGCCATTGGTTCGCAGCACGATCAGGTAGCTTACACCTGTGCATTACTCCAGGTCCAAACGATCTGGGACCTCTGCAGGCACCTGCATTCACATGAACATACATATCCACATGCAGACACACTCCTACACATAATTCAAATACATATTTTTAGAAAAAAGAAAGAGACTGTAAAGGAACCTGCTCTGCAAGCCTGGACTCAAGCTCAATCTCCCAGAAGCACCAGAGGAAGAGGAAGTGCAGACACTGTAATGGCCCACTGACCTCCAGGTGCAAGTGTTTGCACGGATACTCATGCAAAAGAAGTTCTTAAAACTTGGGAACTAGTGGAGTTTTGTTTTGTTTTAAAAGCTGGTAAAATAACCTCATCAGCTCTGTAGCCAGCTGCCTTCCAAAAGCAGTAGTAAGTTAAAAGTTGGACAGGAGGGAGCTCAGAGAAGGATGGCTCAGGGGTGAAGAGCAGCTTCTTCTTTTGCAGAGGGCCTGGTTTCAGTCCATAGCACCCTCGTGGTAGCTCACAACCAACTCTTAATCCAGTTCCTGGGATTTAGCACGCGCTTTTGTCTTCTGGGGGCACTCCACACAATACACAAATGCAGGTAAAAAAAAACCCTTGTATACATAACAACACCCAGAAAAGTAGTAGTCAGTTCTTTTTGTGGTTTTGGGGTGTGTGTGTGTGTGTGTGTGTGTGTAAAACAAAGTCTATGAAGAGGCCCTTTGAACTTTTGAACTTCAGGGCTCTTTCCCTCTACTTCCAGTGCACTGAAATTACAGGTATGAAACACCATCCGAATCTGAAGTACTGGGGAATAGATCCAGGGCCAGGCTTTAGCCATTCACGGCAAGCACCTTACCAACTGAAGCACACTGCTAGTTCTTATCCACAGAAGAATGTAGTGAGCTCTTAGAAGGCTAATATACAGGATCCAGAAGACCAGTGACTCTTTCCCAACACTGGACGATCCTCATAGCTAAACTACTGCACTTGAAGTGCATCAGGCTGCTTTGAGGACATTCCCTAGTATGATTTCGGTCATACAACAGACCAAAAAAAAAAAAAAAAAAAAAAAAAAAAGTTTCCCCTGAAATTATAGCAAGATTCCCCTAGGTCCCAGGCCCCAACATTAAGAGTATCTCACCGTCTCCCTGGAGACCTACTCCTCCTGTGCCTTGGTGGAGGCGGCATCCGTCTTGGAGGAGTTCTCCTTCGGGGAGATGGTCGTCTTCTTGGGCTTGGCCGCCTTCTAGGAGAGTATGATCTGCCATAAGAAACAGAATCAGACCCCAAATAAACTAAACAAAACATTGCTTGACACTAATTCCCACCAGTTCTATACATGCAGATTTTTACCTTACATAGCAAAGTGGACTTCACATAAACAGAGCAACCGTCATTCTTTATGTTTTAACTTTGACACTGTTTACAATGCTACCCTGGAAACCATTACACACTACTTAAAATGTATACTAGTCCCAAGGTAACAACGTACCTTGATCGGGATCTATGTCGCCGTCGTGGTCTAGTATGAGAAGGTGATCGAGAACGGGTCCGAGACCGTGATTTGGATCGTGACCGAGATCTTGGTCGAGTCTTTTCCTTTTCCTTTTTGGAGTTTTTTTCTGGAGACGGTTCTTTGGGCTCTGGTACAGGCTCAGGCTTGGGAGCTTTTAGGATGTCACTGTGAAAATAGCATTTTAGTTTTTTCCTCCAGCTCTCCTCAGAATTCTAAGTCAATTCAACAATATTGGCTGTCTTTAATAAAGTATTTATGGTCCAAGCTAGACCACCATAATTCCTTGAAACCCCACACTGAAAATTAAAGAACTGACTTCATAAAGCTGAACTCTTAACAATGTGACCTGTCCCCTCACTACTAACAAAAAGTAGTAACAGATGTAGATCACTGATTTTAAAAATAAGGTTTGCAAAACCTGCAAATTACCTCTTGGTTTCAAAAGATAGGTACACATCAGAACTCATTGAGCAACTAAGAATTTACATCCCCTTTACACATGTGGGACAAGACCGGTGTCACTGGCCAGGCAGTGGTGGTGACGCCTTTAATCCCAGCACTCAGGAGGCAGAGGCAGGCGGATTTCTGAGTTTGAGGCCAGCCTGGTCTACAGAGTGAATTCCAGGATATCCAGGACTATACAGAGAAACTGTGTCACTTCAACTGCATGAGTCCAGATCTGATCTCTGATCCCTGGGAGCCTTTGCAGACGTGACAGGAAGAGGCTAACTAGATCAAATGGTCCACAGGCAAAGTCAGCTGAGATGGGATCTCCCCATCTACCAACGACCAGCTGAGCAATTGGTAGACAGCAGTTTGCAGTCACTATGAATGAGTGCTTTATGAGCAGTGTACACTGCAGAGGCTGCAGTGTTGTGTGGCCTGCAGCAGGTGCATCATGCTCAATTAACCCGGCTATGAACCCAAAAGGTTCCCAGAGGGCTAGAGGTGACTTAGTGTTTAAGAGCACTAGCTGCTCTTCCAGAGTTCCTGAGTTCAATTCCCAGCAACCACATGGTAGCTCACAACCATCTGTAATGGGATCTGAGTCCCTCTTCCGATGTGTCTGAAGTCAGCTACAGTGTACTCATATAAATAAAATCTTAAAAAAAAAAAAAAAAAAAAAAAAAAAAGGTTCCCCTGAAAAGGGAGAGAGTAGCTTTTATTTGGTATATTTGTACCTCAGTTAACAGAAGGGAATAAATCTCTTTACATTTGGAGGTAAAGATGTTATACAGGATCTAACTAAGTCAGTGACAAAGAATATGCAAAGCTCTGGGTTATATCCCCCTATTACAAAAAGAAAACAAAAAACAAAACAGGAATTTGTCCACAACATATTGTGGCAAGCAGGCAGGAAAATCAATAATTATGATCTATAAAAAATTTTGAACAATACAGTAGTCAGATGGTCACCTGTGAGGCATTTTCCTTTTACACACACACACACACACACACACACACACACACACAATTTCAGCTTCATTTCTAACACTAACTTTATAATATTAAAAAAACGTAAAAGACAGCCAGGGCTACACAGAGAAACCCTGTCTCAAAAACAAAACAAAACAAAAACCAAGCAATGACCAGTTGCAAGCGGTACAAACAGCCTAACAAGAGCATGTAAGAGAGTTGGGCACATGCCTCGTAGATGTGGCCTCCTGTACTGAAGAGTCTTTCATTCTCACTGACGGCTCTGGGAGCTCTGGAGATTTCTCCTTCTTTTCCGGGGCAGGGGAAGGGCTCCGGCTCTTGGTTCTGTGACGGGGAGATCGAGAGTGACTGCGCTTTCTCTCTCTCCTGACAGGGGAAGATCGTCTTCTAGGGGAAGGAGATCTGGATTTGCGTCTAGGATGAAAGCAATTTTTTCAGATTTTTTAATAATGTGGTTTAGAGTAGACAAAGGGAAAATCAAGGATTAATCTTTTAAGTTACCCACTGTTGTCTGTATCTGAGAAGTTTCACATGGAAACAAGATATCCATTTCATCTACTTGAGAAGGAAAAGGCCAGAGAGAACTAGAAGGACAAGCAAACAGAGGTAACAGCCTCAAGTACCAGTTAGACGGGGAGGCCCAGCGTTGGGCTGGAGGCAGTGCTTCTCAACTATTCCCAGTGAGCACTCAAAGACCAATCGATGCCTCAGAGGAAAGTGCTTAAAGCAACCATTTCCTTAACAATAAATCAACCCTACCAATATACAGGGATTAGGTACAGGTAGCTCATATCAGAGATGACCAGGCAGAGCCTGAAGATGCAGAAAAATGGATGGTGCAATGCAAGTAGTATGTTCTTCACAAGAAAAGAGAAGTGCCAATTTTTTATTGGTGGGAGCCCCTTCTTCCATTTTAAGCTGTAGTGTGCCTAATCCAAAAGTGTTTATATTTTTAAAAACTTGTAGTAAAGCTAAACAGCATGGCAGAGCACACTGAGCCTTAGGGGCTCTGCTTCTGTAAGGTTTCCAGCTCAGCACAATCTACGGAACAAAAATATTACCTCCTCTTTTCTTTCCAAATTCCCACAGATTTATTTTTAAAAGTCCTAAAAATGAAAAGCCTAATGGAATTCTCACCTTTCACCACAAATATAGCAGAAGCTGAACCGTGGATTTAAAAATGTGAACCTAACAATAGTCTCATTGGAAGAAAGAAGAAAACAAATAAATGATTTGAAGTTTGGGTTCAGTACAACCATCTAAGAAAAGCAGAACACGGAATTAGGTTAAGTATATGAATGCTAACGAGCAGCTTTTTAATAAAAGGGAAATGGAAATAATCAGAATACAGTAACAACAAAAATCCCAATGCTTTATTTAAGCAAAGCAATATGAAATCCAAATTTCTACTTAAGAATGAGTAACTCACCTAAATTACAGAGGTGATCTGGCTTTTTTTTTGGGGGGGGGGGGAAGAGTATTACAGCATTGCCTGGCCTAGAAGCTACCCCTATACCCTCCACTGCCTCAACCTCCTGGGTAGTTGTATAAAAACATGCCAAATTGCTAGCAACATAAACGCTCTCTTCAGCCCAGAAGACAACAGCAGCTCTCCAGTAATGATCCCCAGGTCTTCTAGCTGCCAGAGCATCCCTCAGGACCCTTCAAGGCACCTATAAAACACTGCGTTACAACTGTTCTGACATACCTTCTTGGGCTGCGAGACCGCTCCCTCTTCTCTCTGCTGCTTTCTTTTTCTTCCTTATCCCTCTTATCTTTATCTTCATCTTGTTTTTTCAGAGATGCCAATTTTTCTTGTTCAATCTGCAAGCACACAGGTGAGCGCTAAGAACATCCATCAAGGCACCGACACTGGCGTGGCAACTGCCACTTCACAGCCGTGGTGGCTGCAGGGTGGTCCATGTTCTCAACTTTATTCTTACAATACTCTTTCATTTATCCTTTATCAGTAATGTAAACTTATAACATTTATATCACTTATCATTTATATGGTCACTCTCTTGTGACTTTATAATTACTGCCTGTGTGGGAAGTTGGGCACACTTTTTAGACACTTAATTTAGACTCTCTTTTAAGGTAAATGCATT